>JAAEAF010000519.1:0-247948 GCA_011037195.1 Triatoma infestans
TTTAAATGTGCTATATATATATATCATACTTTTTATTTAGTTTATTTACATAGTTTATTTAAAAAAAAAAAATATTTTGAAAATATTTATTATAAGTTCATATTTTATGTTGTTTCTATTTTTTTTTATTTGTATTAAAACCTTGTACAGACCCTGAAGAAGGCAATAAATTTGCCGAAACGTCGGTAGAAATTTAAAAAGAGTTCTTTTGTATACCCAACCTCAACATCCAATTTACAACATTGAATATAGCGGACGTAACGAATACCAAAAACATTAAGGTTAAAACAATTAAAGAAAAAAAAAAGTACATACAATTCCGGAGGCATCAACTCTTGTTCCAACTATTTTACATCGAATGACATCATCAACTGCTATTACAATATCCTGAAATAAGAAAAATAAATAAAAATGATATTGTAATTCTTTAAATGAAATAGTGTTAATAATTTGTCATTTCAATTTTTAATATTTTTATTATCAGAAATAATAATTAGAAAAAAAATAACTTCTTTTATATGTAAAACATATTTCAACAAACATCAAAATATTTGCACCCTTCTTGCCCTCTCTCTCTGTTTTTCAAAGTGATTTTGGGCAATCGGCTATCGAATTTTATTCACCCTTATTCGTTCAAGGTTACACTAAAGATCCATGAACATTATACAGCTTTGATTTTATTCCCATTGTTCACAATGGCAAGCACCCAAAACGCCCGAGAAGCGATGCAAAAAAGTTTAAACCGAGAAGATGAGAATTACGCGCATGAATTAGAAGACAAATCTACTGTACTCATGAAAATGGCATTATCTCTAATTATTTAGTAGCTATTCTAATTAATAATTTCTAGTAGAATCATCCTGCGAGTAACGTGTCCTTTAAAATTAATTGCCAACACTCCTGATATTTTATTTATTTATTTTTTATAAGATTATATTTTTAGTACCTCATCTTTAGATTTATAACATGCAGGGGATTCATTAGGGCAATGTTCCATGTCGGCTGGGATTGACTGCAAAATATAATTTCATATTAACAGTTTATAGAAATATAAAATAATTGTGTTGTTCAAATACTTTTTTAATTGCTTCGAAGAAAGATTATACAAAATTTTTGGTCAAGAAAATAATCTCATAAATTCTGACTTGATTTTAACTTACATGATGTGAAATAAAACATGATAGCGGTCCGATTTCAGCAAACATTCCCACCTGAAAAGTGTGAATATAAGATTTTTAAAAAATCCGGTGTGAAATACTCCGCACGACTTTCTCTTACTGCAGTTTACATAGTTATAACTGACAAATTTTCTTCAAACTTATAATTTTTACTATAAATAGATAGATCTATCTACATTTACATTAAAAAAAGAATACATATAATTTTCCAAAAGCTTTGAATGGCATAGTTATTCCAGCATCTAACAGGAGCAACTGAATGTATATTTATATAAAAGTGAATTCAAAATATTCTTAAATGAAAATAATTAAATAAAAAGAAAGATGAAACATAACATGTTTATAAAACTAATAATTATATTCTGAATCAACCAGTTTACTTGATTTAAATAATCGGCATTACGAGACAGATGGAGTAAATTTGTGTACACTGTGTAATCTGAGGCATGTACAGTCCTACTCGTATTTGTTACATATGCAGGCTCTATTTGTATTGTTTGAAAACTGAGGTGAGTGTAAGTTCTGTTAAGATCCGATATTCACATGGACGCCCTGATCCCTTACAGAGCAAGGCAAGTGTTTAGATACCTTATTAACTTGAGTGACTACAGCATCGACGACTTCTCCTTTGAATGGCCTAAAAACTATTGCTTTATACTTCACTGGATAAACTACAAACCCCTGTCCTGGTTGTATTAATCCTGCTCCAATATTGTCAATGTTAGTAACAGCTATTACAAAACCATACCTGAAATAAGTATTATAAAAATCTAATTTAATCTTTAAGAGAAAATGACTGATAATGCATGTTATAAATAAACTATACACAGAATAAATTGGTGATTTTTGTATAATTGCTACTGCTTCTGCTCAAATGACCATAGATCTTTAAATTCTCAACTTACCATGCATTCGATGGTACGAATAGAGAATCAACATTTTGTATTTGATGTTAGGTTTTGGTAAAATTGTACTTATGTTCGCCGTTAGTGTAGTGTATAGTAATACACAGAGCGCGAACTGCTTATATGTAATATTTTACGGATTCTTTAATGAGGAGCTCCGCCCCCCGTGGACCCCAAAAAATCCTTAGCTATTCAAACTCGAAAATAAGAGGATCACGGTTCTTTTTTCGCGCACTATCATGAGAGCAGACCATAACTAAAAAGAGCCCGAATGTATATTATTATACCAACAGGAATGTCAGTCCTTAAAAGTATTAGTTTTCTTGAAGAATTGCCCTATTATCATAATTCTCAAGGGTTACGGAAAAAATTACTTCAATCAGACTGGTAATTTTAAATTTGGTAATAAATTTAATCACATAAATCTGATGATTAAATAAAAATTATTTAATTAATTAGGGATTTCATGCGTCATTTACTTCGTATTTATTTGAAGTACTATATTCTAATACCTACTTTCCTGTGCAAGTACCTTCCACTTCCGTGTAAAGTTTTTGTTTTACTATATCATGTAAATGAGGTCCAAAATACCTTGGATGAAGAAGAATATCATGTTCTAATGAAATCTGTAATCAGAATTATATAATCACATCTTTTAATATATAGTAGTGATTTATAAATAACAAATATGTAATTTCATTAATCACGAGACACTCGTACATGGTAAAACATCAGTAATGTAACAGAAACTTTTAGCTATTCTCAACAGTTTAATATTTGGGAAGGTTTCGTCGAGTAGGTTATTCATAGCTAGGCGACTACGTTTATCAACACATCCAACAGATCTCGTTCGATAATCTTGAGAATCAAGTTATTAAAGTGGGGTGATTGATGTAACGGAATTTTCACAGGCAGTTCCAGGGATTCAGCCAATGAGAGTGCCCAGGTTGGAATTAGATTCAGTAATTCCTTCCACGTTCACTGCTGGCTATAACTGAATCTAACTGACTATAACTGGTGAATCCAACTTTACTTTTCTATGTATATGAATTTTATTTTATATAACAAGGTGACATCCATTAAAAAATATGATTATGTTAAAGATAATTTTTTTGTAATGGAAATAAATTGTTGGCAATATTATTGTATAATCAATTATGGAATTATTGACAGTATAAAAAACTACTTGGAATTCACTCTCACCATCTGTATTTTAGCTTACCAGGTTCATTATTATGGCTTGTGGTTATAAAGTTAGAATCACCACTGGTTCTTTCATCATGGTCACAACTTAGTTTAATGCTTAATTTTAATGCTATTTCTTCTTTAATTTAATTTTAAATAATACACATTTTCATTTAATTTTGCTGGAACCAGTTTAGGATTTGAATCAACTCGTTCTACAACTGCATTCGTTCCAGAGAAGGAACTCCACTCGGAAAGTGCACATCTAGTAAGGTGCGAATACACGGATGGTCAGTGTATTTGGTCAGATCTCTATGGTTCTCCTGTATCGTGGGATATTACAATAGTCTTAAAAAAGCGTATAAATACGTTTTAAGGAAAACCAAGAGAAATTCTTGGAGATCATTTTGCGAGGATCTAATCAGACATCTAGGCTGGTACGGATTCTTGGTAAGGATTAGGATTGTCATTTAGGTACTTTAAGATATCCTGACGGTTCCTTTACAACTCCTGCTTAATACCCATTTCCCGGATAAAATAAACAGGACTGCTTCGGCTGCGGTAGGTGGGAAGAAGCTCGAACCTAGTTACCTGGCTACCCTGGATGAGGTAGTTACTGTGGATAGAGTGGTTTGGGCAATTTAAAGTTTCTCACCATTTAAGTCACCTGGAGCTGATGGAATTTATCCCTGTCAGTTATAATATGGTGGTATAGGAAATAGAAATATATATTTAAAGCAGAAATATATATAGAATTAAAACAAGAAGAAATATAATAATAAGTTTATTGCTTTAAAAGTTTATTGCATATATTTCTGACTAAGGGGCGAAAGAGATATACAATGAAAAAGGAATTGGAGTAAGGTATCTGGCTGCTGGTTTTGAAAAAGCGCACAAGAGTTTACTACCGAAAATTTGTAACACGTTTCACCACAAATAACTCTAGAATACTTTTATGAGTCACCTGATGTGGCTAATTAGCCTAATTTTGTACGTCAATCGTTTGTGCCGGCGATTCACCAAATTTCATCGGTTGTGCCGTAAAATTGAAAAAGTTATTAAACAAATAAAGTGGCCAGTCCATATGTGGCATTTTAATGCTAAATACCTCTCACCTAAACCCCAGAAAAAATGTTCCTGTACGAGGAGGTCAGGACAAATTCAATATCTATATTGATCATCATGTGGTTTCTCATTCTAGACAGGATGTCATTTTTCGATTTTTTAAGAAGAACAGGATTCTGTTCCGACCAGTCATTATCGATACGTAACATATAAAAACAGTCCCTAAGTTCAGACCCCATAAAAAGGTACACTATGGTCATTCACAAAATCTAATAAGCGCAAGTAACGTAAGTTGGGGGTTCTCTCTTCAGCCATTGACAAAATTTTGCTCCACCAATTCTACATTTTTTTAAAAATGTTATATTTAAGCTGAATCCTTCCAAACTTCAATCTAATAAATGCGTTTTGAATGCCAATGGGAAGTTTTAAAAGAGTTTAAAAAAAACAATCTGACTTTTTACCAGTACCTCCAAATACTGAATGAATACCCCATAGCTCAGATAAATATAGAAGAACACTCTCCGACAAAGTGTCATAAAGGTAACTTTTTGTAGGCCACTCATCAGATCTGCAGGACGCTAACAACTTAAGTACAGTACAATTTGCCGCGGCGCTTCTAGCTACAAAATATTTGCAAGATTGTATAATAAACAAGAAGAAATATATAAAGTTCAAAAATCAACAAAATTTACCTAAAGAGCAGATGTTCAAATCACTCAAAAAGGAGAGAGATGGATTTGAGAGAAATGTTGGCAATAGAAGGGGTAAATGCGGAAACTGTGGAATAAATGATCACAAAAGGTCAGAATGTCCAGCAAGGGAAGCAAAATGTTTGAAGTGAGGGAAAGAAGGTCACTACGCCCGTGTGTGTCAAAATCACTACTGGATGGTGGGAGTAGATGCTGGTCCAAGTGACCAGATTTAGCCATAATGAGAACTATTACAACAGAAGCAACGATAAATAGACTTAGAGAATGGTTTTCCAGATATGGGGTTCCAAAAAAATGAGTCACGGATAATGGTCCCCAGTTTACATCCGAAGGATTTAAGAAATGTATACAACAAGTCTGAGTTACAACACAATATCCGAAGTATAACGTATTGTAGAAAGATTTATTAGAACGTTCAAAGTGAGGCGCTGGCAGGAAAAGACGAAAGCAGTATCCCCCAGGAAAGGGTAGCAAGATTGTCGGTAACTTATCGGAACACACCTCACAGAACAACACATAAACCACCAGCAGAGTTATTTATGAAAAGAAGACTCCCCACAATGTTAGATAGGCTGAAGCCAGATCCAAAAGATGTCATGGAAAAGGAAATATGGTAGCAGAAAAATACCATGATAGAAATTGCCGAATAGAAAGTTTACTGAAGGGCAAGCGGTTTGGATAAAAAGAGAAACAGAGAAAGGATGGAAATCAGGAGTGATTAATGCAGAATAGGGGAATTAGCATATTTGGTTATGACCGGAGGAGAAATAAGGAAAAAACACGAGCTAGTGGGAGCTACTGCACTTGAAGGATATTATGAATAGATAAGGTGAAGGGAGGATAGTAAACGGTTCCTGGAGAGGAAGCTACTAAGGGGGGAGAAATGTAAGAAATAGAAATATATATATATTATAATTAAATGTATATTTGTGATCCAGCTATCATATGTGTAATAACCATATGATTGAAATTATAAAATAGTTAGTTGCTGTATGATGGTGAATGAAAAATAAACGTTTTTTCTAGTAATGTTTAAATAAAGTGTTTTATTTGGAATTACTATAGGTGTTGATAAGGATTTTTAAAGGTTTAATGGTTGGTTATATGCCAACATTATGGAGGGAAGTTAGGGTGGTCTTTATTCCTATACCAGGAAGAAGTGACTTCTCTGACCCCAAGCATTTGGATCTTTTCTAAATTGTCTTATATAATTCCTTCTAAAAACTTGGAGAATTTGGTAGATAGGTATATTATTGATGGTCCTTTGAAGTTTCATCCACCCTGTTTTAAGAATCAATAAATGAAGGCAATATATTAAGTTAAAGATATTTTTATAATTCAACAACAACAATTTTGCATACCAACTACTAAAGCTAAACATATGTTTTTTTAAAACTATAATAATTATAGCATCTTCCATGTACATTTCAATTAAAAAACTCTGGAAGATGTACAATCAAGTTGTGAAGATGTCGGTTTGAGGGTCAAAGATTGTTTTTTCAGAAGAATATAATGATAATGCTAAAATAATATTTTGAATTATACAATTAAATGATAGGGACAGGCAGAATAATAAACTCTTCAGCTGCAGGGCTACTGGAGCTAGGAAAAAGAAAAGAAATGTGACAATTCAATGTGATTTATTGTTCTACATCCATATATTATATTCCACTTCTCTGATTTAACTGAGTGTACTCGTCAATATCAACTTACAAAAATGAATTTGCCTGAGTTTTGTCGGGCAACTATTTTTCTGAGAATAATGTAATATATTTGTCCTGTTTATTATTTTCAACTTTATAACTTGCATTAATTAATATTCTTCTTCTTCTTCTTATTCCTCACCTCATCTACCCGAAGGTGTAGAGGTTTGACAAAAATTACTCCAATTAATATTGTGGACTGAATAATATGTATGAAACTACTGTTTTATTTCATTTAGTCCCGGAGATAGCTTCAACAAGAAATTACACCAAGGGATGTTAGCAGACAACAGCTGAAGCCCAAGCTTCCTCATTAGCGATTTCAGCCTCCTCTTTCCACCTCTACTTTTTTCTAACTTCTTGGAGCAGTCTCTTTCCTTTCTATACTAACTCCACTCTTTCAGGCTATTGTAAGGGTATACTAACAGCCTTCCTCCATTACAATTATATAGCAAAGATTTAAATAGAATTTAAAATTACAGATGTTAGCACCTGATTTTAAGGAGTCGCAATTCTGCCTCACAACTAGATCCAAAATTATAAAGCAGAGTGATAATCAGCTGAGAACTTTCAAGAAATAAAAATTAGGATATATTATAAAGATGACTGCAATATTATAAATTATTTAATTGAAGGTTCGTCGCTTTTAGGTGTGAGATTAACTTCTGAATATAGCGTAAATAAGAGAGGCAAACATTTAGTTGAAATTATGGAACAATTAGGATTGTTACTTCTTAATGGTCGGTCAATTAGCGATTCTCCTGCCAAATTTATTTATATTTCTCAACTAGGTACAAGTGTAATTGATTATATTTGGGTAACTATTAGTTCTATTGGTATAATTAAGGATTTTGAAGTTGTTAATCTCTCTTGTTACTCAGGTCACAATCTGTGCTTTTTGGAAATAATCTCACCCACTTTTAAAGCGAAATCTAATAATCAGTGCACTATGCTTTATAAATACAATTACATTGATAAAAATTTAACTTTGTATTCCACTTTGAGAATCTTTTAGAAGTTAATGGAAATATTTATTATTATAGTTCCAATACCATGGTTGAGTTGGAAATTCTTCATGAGAAAACTTGTTTGTCACCACCTTTTATAAAAAATAAACCTTGGTTTGATGGAAATTGTACCCGTTGCAACAAAGAGGCAAATGATTTATACAAAATTTGTAAACAAATAATTTTAATATTTCTGTGAAGGAAAGGGATTAGCTAAGTGGTTAGCGTACTGGACTCGCACGCGGAGGACCCGGGTTCGAGCCCAGCTGTGCTACTGTTAGATTTTTTCTTCCTAGGAGCCTCTACAGCTCACTGTCCGCTGATGGACATTGTTGTCTGTAACGAGAGAACACTGTCCGGAGGCCGGCAGTGCACTGAGAAGGCTCCGGGCGCCGATGACCATAGATATTGACGCGCCTTAAATTAAAAAAATAAAAAATATTTCTGTTAAATATTACTTAAACGCTTAAACATTTTTTTATGAGTAATAAGTTATATTACAAGAAATGAAATATAAATTAAGTAATTTATCTAATCCAAGAGAGCTCTGGTTGGCTGTAAATAAACTTCGCTTCTAACAGTGGGTGTCCATTTGAATTACTGATTGGGAAATGTTTTTTGAGAATCTTCTCCCGTCCAGAATAGTGAATGAATTGTTTTTTGCCACATACATCCCGGAATTAGATAGTGATATAACATTTAACGAATTACTAACAAATATTAATAATAGCAAATTTAACAAGACTGTCGGGTGCGATTATTTACCTAATGATTGCTTCAAATGTTTGCCACCTGCCTGAACACATTATTTGCTCAACATATTTAATACAGTCTGGAACTCCGGTACTATTCCCCAGTCATGGGCTCAAATAAAATTAAAACTATTATTCAAAAAGGGAAACCCGGATGACCCATTTAATTACCGAGAGATTGCTATAATCAGTAATATTGTAAAAATTTTACAATACTGTAAAAATTTTTTTAGTGGGTTGAAAATGTAGAACTAATACCCGAGGAGCAGATGAGATTCAGGCCTGGAATTGGTTGCTGGGTTTGCATCTTATCTCTCTCTTCGGCAGTAAATATTCAGCTGAGATTGAGTAGAAGAAAAGTTTTTATGATATTCATAGATTTTAAGAGGGCTTTTGATTGAGTACCTCATGGCAAGCTCTGGAAGATATTATATAGCATGGGACTGAGCGGTAAATTGCTAAGGGTAATCAACAATTTATATGAGAATGCATTCATTGTAATATCTCAGGATGGCACGAATTGATTTACCCGTTACAAAGGAAGTTCTTCTAGGGGAACTCTTGAGCCCACTATTTTCGCCCTTTATATTTTTTGTGAAATGGTTGATTTTTTCCGAGGAGAGGCGCAAGAGCTGTCAATATTAAAGGAGAGGGGATCTCTTAATAATTTGCTGGTGATGTTGCGATCCTTGCTTCCACTTGGTGGGAAGCTCAAAATATCTTATTTATCTTAAAGCAATATTGTGCTGAAAATCTTTTGGCTATCAATGTCAAATAAACTGTCATTGTTCCTTTCAGTAAAGGAACTAGTCCAGTAGGATTTAGGACATTTTTGTAGGGCAATAACGAGATTGAGGTTGTCAATTGTTTTAATTATTTAGGTATGCCGCTTACTTCTTCTGGCAAGTTTATAAAGGGGGCTAATTCTTTCGTAAATAAAAGTGCAGCTGCTAGATTATCACTATTAAATTTATTAGGTTCAAGTAAATCTGATTTATGGGCTGCCAAGTGTCGTCTATATGACTCAATTGCCGAAAGCGTTCTGCTCTAAATGATAGAAATATAGGGATACCCATATGAGATATTGTTGAAAGAGCTCAACTGTCATTTTTTTAAACTAATTTGGTACTACCCCGCAACACCCCTGACGCCTATGTCAGGCACGAGACTGGCAGAATCCACACTCAGCAGAAGATTTTTGAACGAATGATAAGAGGTAGATGTCCCTTTTGACCATGCCTGAAGATAGTCTACGCAGAGTATGGTATAAAAGGTGAAAGAATTCATTCATTTACCTTCTCTTCCATTTAACTGGGTTGAGGAACTTTATAAATATCTGTCCCACATCAGAGCGCACGAGATATGGGAGTCGCAGAATTTGGACACAATAAAAAAGAATTATAATAGTATGATAAGCGCATTTAAGAATGAGTTGGTTAGTAGAGACATAGTGTTAACTTGCAACTCTTTCTTTAATTCATATTATAGGTTAATCTGTAATTTCTCTAATGAATTTAAGTATATTAATATAAAATGGAATTTAGAAAGGATCAGAGTAATAGCCAAATTAGATTAGCCTCTAAAAAATTTCAAGAATTGTAATTGGTCGTGACAGGTTTTTATTTAATTCTCAAGAAATTTGTATTGTTGGTCATGAAAACAGTATTATTCATTTATTGTTCACCTTTAACATTCTGTACCATTTAATACACAAATATCTGAATAAATACTTGCCCTTTACCACAAATTTCAATTTGCTAGCTGAATGTTAAGTAACATTGATTATAAAAAATTATCCGATATTTATCTCTATATTACAAAATCACTCAAATTCAGAGAAATGTTACTTCTAGATAGTCAGTAAATGCATAATATTTACAGCTTGTATATATGAGACCAATAGATAATAAATAAATATGTTATAATATTTCTATCCATACGTAGGTCTGTATATTAATCAAGTAGCGTTTCATATTAATTTATGCACTTTGTTCCCTATCACAATGCAACACGCGAAAATGTTCAGCGCATGTTCTATTCTTTTAGCATCCAATTATATCCACATGTAAAATATTAATTTTTATTGTTTGCAATCTAGTGGATTTTTTTATTTTATTTTTCCTAAAATTGATTAAAGTTTATCATATTCTGTGATTATTAAGAATATGAATAGAATTTATTATGTCAGTGATTTATATAATTTTTTACTCTATTTTTCATCGTTAATTGTACATGGCTCCTTGCTATGAAAATAATGTACATTTTCTATAGGCAAATAAATAAATCAAATACTTTAATATAATATAGATGGTATAATTACCTGTGTATTGCACTGATGTGGCAATTTAGAGAAAATCTCAAGGTTGAAGGTGCCTCCAGAGTCCTGGAAATATGTATTGACTTAAAAGTGATAACCCTTTTATATGCTCTGTTCACTCTCAGACCGTATGCACTTTTTGAGATGAACTCACAACATGGGTAAACTCTGACAGACCTTACTCAACTCACCATTTATATAAAAAATATATTTTCCTATTCTTTTACTGATCATTGCATAATATATAGAAATATACAAGAAGCTACAATAGATCTGCTGGATCATTTTATGGATTTGGCTTTTTAGCTAGCTTCTTTGATAAAAGCTTCTTTCTGGAGTCGAGTGGAGGCTTATGGGTAAAAGGCAGAGGTGCATTCCTCTGCTATGCCTTATCCAAAATTTATTTCAATTTTTTTTTTTTTAATATCCATGGTCATTGGCGCCCGGAGCCTTCTCAGTGCACTGCCGGCCTCGGTTTACTTCAATATTATTATCAATTAAGTTTGTTATTTTGTTAGACATTGTTCTTACAACTTGCCGTTTTTCTAGACTGCTGGTAAGTAGGGTATGTTGGTCTTACACTAAATTAAACTTAAATTTAAAACGACTGTATCAATTTATTTTAAAACTACTAAATATTGCATAGCTTAATCAATTTTAACTAAAACATTTTTTCAGGAAAATTTTTTTTTTGGAGTGCTGGATGAACTGCAACTTCAAGCCTAACTCTAAAGGGAAATTCCAATATAAAAGCTTTTGCTAGAATCCCAAATTTGATGGAAATCTGTTAACGAAAAGTGCTACTTCGAACAATTGTCTAGAATGAAACACACACACGACCTTTTTTTTTATCTTAATTTAAGGCGAGTCAAAATCTATGGATTTGTGCCCGAGGCCTTCTCATTGCAGTGCCGGCCTCTGAACAGTGTTCTCTCGTTACATGCAACATGCCCATCACCAGACAGGGAGCTGTAGAGGCTCGTAGGAAGAGAAAATCTAAGGACAGCATGCTGGATCGAACCCGGGATCTCCGTGTTGCTCATTCATTTATAAATTAAAAGTAGGTCCCACCAGGGTCAGAGTTTCCTCCCGAGTGGTATAGTAAAATTGTAATTCTCTTTAGAATTTTATATAAATAATTGATTGCACGGGCTCATCCCATCAATAGAGACGTTCATCATACAATACGAATATTCCCCTACATTCAATTGGTGTGACTGCACGATAATATAACGTTTCTATGTCTAACTAAATTACACTCTGAAAAATGAGCACCTTAATCGGTTAGATCATCTCGGAAAATATATTTAAATTTCTATTGGGATAAAAATTAATTGCGAGGGCTCTTGTACTTCTGTGGTTAATCCCATTCACGGCACACGCCAGAACAGCACTAAACACTGATAGAGTGAACATATAATTTATTTCCACTTTCTCTTATGAAAGGTCTGTATTAATGTTTACAATTTTGTAAATATTTCTTTATCATTTTTTAACATCACTAATTTTCTATCAATTTATTTTTGTAGATTTCTCTGGAGAAAGCAAACAATGTTCGCCAAAACGCTGGTAAAAATTAAAGAGAAAAAATTCTTTATATTCTTTTTACTCTATTACACCTGGCCGACTAGCTAACAAAAAAATTTAAATACAAAATATTAGACTAACAGGTACTTCTTGGCCATTACCTGTGTAAAGGTTCAGAAATTTTGATAATCAACAAGTCAAAAATAGTTGTTAGTAGTCATATTGAAATTAGAGATTAATGAAACAGTTTTATGTAATAATAAATGAATGTTTACAACTTTTTCCATTCAAAATGTTTTCCGTTTAATAAATAAACCTTACATAGTTTTATGCATCCATTGAAAATAAGAGAAATGGAAGAAGAAGAAGAAATGATCATTTTAAATTTGAAAAAAATTATTTAATCCGTACTCATCAATTCAACGTCACATTTATTAGTTAAAATTTGAATATCGTCGTCATCATCATCAAATCCTTCAAGTGATATATCAATTATATCCTTCGTATCTTGTTTATCAACCTCCAACAATGCTTGAAGTTGATGCAACGATGAAAATAACACATGAAATTGCTTTCTTCTCATTTCTAATTTCTCTTCTAATTGTGTATACTTCTCCTAAAACAATGTAGAATTATTACCTTTTCATAGCATGGATATTGTAGCAACAGAATTATTTATATGATGGAAATTAAAACAAAAATTATTCTTATCAAGTAACAAGAAAAGCCACACATATGAATTTTTTACTTGTATGATAATTAATATAATTCAAGTTGTACAGTAGAAAGAACATCTATTATAAAACACTAGATTAGATTCTATGGGGGTTGGCTCTTCAACCACACCACCATGGTGATCCCCAGGGTCTATTGTGGCACCCCATAAGTTGGAGTCTCTTCCCCGTCCTGTCCTTTATTTGAACTGTGGAATGTGGAGATGCTCCTAGGTAATAAGTTAAGAGTACCTCCCATCAGAGCACCCTCTCGAGTTCTGTCTGCCTTATTAGACTTAGTAGACCGAGAGAGGCTCCTGGCTGAGGCTGCAGGCGTCAGCTTCTCCTCCCCAAAGAGGCTATACAAGCCCTTCGCACTGACATAAAACGTGCATTGCTGTTTCCTCTTCTTCCTGACAAAACCTACACAGGCTATCCGTTGCCAGGCCCATGCGATGATTAAGCAATGGCCAGTGAGAACGCCAACTGCTACCCTTATGGCCACCCGGCTTAATTGGAGTAGATCTGTAGTAGCTATGAATGAACGTTTTCGCCTGCCTTTGGCCTGGGGTTTTGAGCCCACCATTCTCTTGATCGATCGTGCATCCATGTCCTAATGGATGCACTCCTGAGGCATCTTGCGACGCCGCAGAACGGTTCAGGCCCGATAAGGGTTCCGATGGAACCCTCCCGGGCCAAACGATCTGCTGCCTCATTGCCGTGACCCGAATGCCCAGGTACCCAAACCAGGAAAACCTTATTAAGGCTACTGATTTCTCTGGGTGCATGTAGGCAATCCCACACCAGCCTTGAGCTGATCTCCCACGAGTCAATTGCCCGCAGGGCAGCCTGGCTATCCGAATAAATGACGAGTTGTGCACTCCCCGTCTTCTTATTTCGGCGGCGCAGGTGATAATTGCGACTAGCTTCGCCTGAAAAACCGTGGAATTTTGGCAACATATTTAATTCTAACTAATATTATTTAGATGATGGAAGTGTATAACAAACTTAAATACCAATTTAGAGGAAAACATAGCCCCGTCCCTATCCAAAACCAATAAATTATTCCAGTGAAATATTTCAAATAAGGGTATTAGCTCTTTATATGTGTACCCCTTAGCTCTTAAAAGTGATAACCCTTTTATATTCTTTATTCACACTCAGACCGTACGCACTTTTTGAGATGAACTCACAACATGGGTAAACTCTGACAGACCTTACCCACCCCACAATTTATATAAACAATATATTTTCCTATTCTTTTACTGATCATTGCATAAAATTTCAATCTACAGACTTGTAGCCATGTCTTTCTCCGGGGGACGGGGTACACAGACACTTGACAACGTCTGAAACAGGACCATAGACAGCGGTAACATGACTTGGACTATTCGACTACTGAAGGACCGAATATAGTTTCCATTGTCTACACTTTCTAAAAACAAGACACGCAGCGTTCAAAGTCACTCTAAGCAGAGAAAACAAAATCAGAGAAACAACAGAAGAAGACATCTTTAAATGACTCCAACGTACGACTGAAGAACCCGCATACAATTTGGACACCACATTAAACGACGGTCCGCTTCGGCGGCGCAGTCGTTGGGGAGAATGATGTAGAAAGAAATTATTTATTTAATGGAAATCATACATGATATATTAAAAATAATTCTAATCAAGTAATAAAAACTCATATGTATAAAAAAATTTCACATACATTGTTATTAATACATTCCAGCAGTGTACAGTAAAAAGAAAATAGGCGTGAGTGAAAAAAAATAATTTACAAATTTTTCTTGTTGCGTTAACGAGTTAAAAAAAATCTAAATTTTTTATTTAATTTTTATTTTATTGGCGATCCCCTTTTCACCAAAATATTGTCGAGAAAAATTTATTATTATTAAAATAAAAATAGCTGCAACTCTTTTCTCAACTTTTTCTTTATTTAATGCAAATTAAAAACAACTATTAATGATGCTAAAATTACTTCCGTTTATACTTCCAATGTAACATGAATATCATCAAATAAATTGACGACCAAAAAGTTGCAAAAGTAACCCTAAAAACTACAATCTGATAGAAAATTAAATATCAGTTATTCTGGTACTTCTTAACCATTATATATTTAAATCAATTAAAAGAGTTAAGGATTTGTCAATATATTTATTTCATTTATAAATTTACTTAAATGAAGAATTTATGCGAGAGAACATGTTGACCAAAGCAGTCAATGCGAAAAGCGAAAAACAATTCTGGCCGGCTTTTGGACCAACTACATACTTATTTTTACAGCAAATACACCTATAATTTTAGTATTTTTATACTGTAGTATAAAGAAAAAAGTTTAAACAGTGGGGGAACTTAGAATGCTGATAGGACACGATTACCATTTAAATAAAATTGTCGTGTTAACCACCCCAAATTCAAGCTGTGCGGCATGAATCTTATTAAGACAGCACAACATCTAGACATGTGACTTTCCTTGGAGGATATTAAATGTAATTATTTAGGCAGTGACGAGCGCTTGAAAATGACATAGCTACATTCGGCTATTGGAAAGTGGCGTTGCTGACGCTTAGACGCTGCGGGAAAATATTATGTTATTTGTTGATGTAGTAATATGATTAATTTTTTTTATTAAGCTAATCTTATGATCACACTATACCTACAGTTTCCAAAATCTATAATTATAATAGTTTACCTCCAAGTTTTCGAGTTCCTTTTTAAGTTTACCCAGTTTTTCATTTGTTTCCTTCCTGTCTGGTTGTTCATTAATAACTTTAGATAAGACTTCATATTCCAATCTATTTTTTCTTATAACTTTTGCCTCTTTGAAGTCTTCTTTTGTGCCGACAATTTCTTCCTTAACAGACTGAATAGTGTTCTCAATCTGTTTGCTGATGTTTTCATAGTAGTTTAATTCAGATGAAGCCATTTGAGCTGTAAGTCGAGATTTAGTGTAAGCATACTCACACTGACTTACCTGAGATAGTAACTGATCTAATGTTGAAGATTTTCTAGAAAAAAAGATTCAAAATTCTTTTGTAGCAAAACAACAAGAAACCATCTATTTAATTCTTAGATGGCAGATGTGATTATGACCACTACAATTCAACAACTTTATTATTATCATCTTCCAATTACTTTTTTTACTAATAGACCAATATCAAGTTCTGATCAACTAAGACCAATCTCTCGCAAAAGCAATTGCAAGATATTGTAACAAACGTTCCATTGATTCTCTCTTTTAGGTATTTATGTAATTCTATTATAAATTTAATAGAATTTTACAAAAGTAGCTATAATTTTGGAAGTAAACCATCTTGGACAATTGAAATTTATACAATCTTGGACAATTGAAATAAGTTTGCTATTTATTAAATATTCAGCCCATTTGATTAAAAGTTGTCATTAGCCGAGTTGAAAAATTCTTTGATGAAAAATATATTAATGAACCAGGAGGTTAATAGCAAGAATTCAAATAAATACAAAATCGAAATATTTTACCATTCTTGTTATTATAGAAATATATAAATTCTCCTTTACTTTCATACAAAAGCAACTATACGTGTAAATAATGTCAATAAGTAAATAAAAATAAGTTAATTATGTCAATAAAACTTACTTGTCAACAGATTCATCTGAATTATACCATTTCAAAAATTTCTTTAATAGTATATTGATCCTTCGATCATCACCCGTTCCATCACCGTCGACTAATAACCTTTTTCGAATTATGTCCTCTAAAATAAAAAAATATTAATATATATAATGAGATTTTCATTATGGTATAAGCAAAGTTTTAAAAATCAACCCTACATAAAACAAATTGTCCAAAATAAAACATACCGTCGTTCATATCAAGCACTTACGAAAAATTTCATCAAGTTAGTTACCTCCGATAACTAATCATTTTCAAAACTTAATACTTCAACACTAACATACACAATTGTATTAGAAGCTTAAATATAAGTACATTACATATACAGGTTATAATGTAAAGGTTATCCTTTTAATATCTGTTAACCCACTCAAAAATTACAAACTGCATTCTACTTATATTTAAAACACAACTTTTTAATTTATTACTTCCTAATTTCTAGAGTTTTGAAAAAAAATTATCATTTACATAACAAAATTGCCAGTATATAAACATAATTTTTTTTACTTCCGCTGAATCAATATTTGTATCATATTATACATTCATCTTTCTAATACACCATAAGCGCTTTTTGTACAACTCATTAGTGAAAAGTAGGCAATGAATCTCACTCCGACAAAAATGTATGTAATTAAATTCTAAATCAGAAATGTTCTTTAGAGATAGAGAATTTGTCTGTTGATATAGAAAATATATGTAAAAGAGATATGATTGAATTCACAACTTTTTTAAAGAATTTAAAAAGTAACATTTAGGAAGTAAAAGTTTCATCTCAGTTTTTATTTGACAATAAAATTAAGATACTTTCAGTCGGAAACAAAGGAAATTTTTTTTTTTATCTTAAATTCGAAATATCTGAAACCAAGGTACCTTTTTTTTATAAAAAAAAAAAAAGTTTAGGTGCCTAACATTACCAGACTTTTGCACGATTAAATTATTAATCAAATTTACTAAAAAGTATTTTTCGAGTAAGTATTCATAACAAGTTTCATTTGCCATTCGGAAAGTTAAAGTCAAGCAGATTTAAGTAATTCTAACATTTTTCAGTCCAATGAACAACAGGACTGACTATATATTTATACAAATGCTATGAAACTTGTTGAATATTAATTTTTGAAATTATCTATATCTTATTAAATAACGTATAATTCAATTTGTTAACGTTTGATTTACTTTTAATAATTCTTTATGCATATTCTAAAAAAAAAATCCTTAGTTTCACTCCAGGCGATTCCGCTGAAAACTTACCTGAAAATGAAAACGGTTTGAGTTCTTCACCAGAAATTATTATTTCTCAAATTAGTAAGTGTATTTTTATGTACGAAACACAGCAAAAAGAAACTCAACTAACAATAATTTGAAATTGCAGCTGAGTATTATCAAGAAAGAGTTGCTAAAGATTTAAATGATATGGCAGGCCATATTATTAATACATTAAATAGTTCTAAAGCCGAGTAAGTTTTGTTTTCAAAATATTTTAGTTTGAGATGCCCAATTATTTTACTTTTTTACTTACTCTTTTTCAGAACTGTAACTTCGGAGGATGTCTATGAAGAATTAGAAAAATATAAATCTCTCATTAAAATTCAACAGTACGTTATTCAGATTACAAATAAGATTAATAGCAGCTATTTAAGTAATTAAATTTATCAATTTTTTTTGTATCAGAAATTAAGTGGAACAAAAGCTTCTTCAATGGTATTTGTAGTTAAAAGTAATTAAAACTATATGATGATTACATACGCCCACAAAAATAATTCTTAAATAAAAATTAACTTTTATTTGTATATGTCTCAAAAACCTTGTTTAAGTTAAATGAACTGTATTAGTATAATTTAATGTTTGCTCACTGTTCTAACAAATTTAGAATATTCATAACTTATAAACTGTTGAATTATTAAATTGTGAAGTTCATAAATAACATTTCATCAATGTTTACTTTCTACTCTAACAGTTAATAGTGCGATTGCGTCAAGTTTACGAAATCGACTTTTACCAGACCATTTTGAAGTCCCTAAATATGTTGTTAGCAAAGGACCTGCCTGAGTAAACAAAACATCAAATAGCAGAAAGTTCAAGTTGATATTCAATTTAGATATCACTATCGCGTCCAAATATTTAATATCGCAAAATGAGAATTAGTTTCGAGTTCGTGTCGTTACAACTTTTAAGTTCTTTCATTCCTAATACATTCACCATTCAAAAGAAAGTTAGGTCACAGTTTAATCGCTGTAAAGATTCAAGAAAACATTAATTTTTGTCAGTTAAAGACGCAATAGGCACATCTGAAACGATTTGCATAAAAAAGTTTAATATGCGTATTAGCATATCGTTACCTGAACTTGAACCGATGCTATTTAATCTATACATTGTTAATAAGATATGGTAGATCACCCTTAATTATTATTAAGAAAGAAAAAGTGGACCAAGAAGAGGTTTCAAAGTTGCTTACTCACACCAGTTACTACTAGCATTATACTAATAAAAATAATCCGCGCACGCCAGTAGGATTATACACATAAGTTATTCTAGTTTGGCTGAGTAGTAGGAGGCGTGGACGTCAGGCCAATTGCTTTGTACTCGGTTCAATTCCTGGTATTTTATATATCAGTTTGAGTAAATAAATTAAAGCATATTCGATTTCCGTCCAAATCCACAGTACGTGGTGGTATTGGGAAGTTAAACCTGGAAATAGGGTATTTTCCCGAAGACAGTAACTTCGTCGCATCAACATATCTTTAATTAGGTACTTTCATTAACCACAGGAACCATTTGGAATTATGATGATTGCTGTTTTGGTTTTGCTGATGATTTGGATATTGTAGGGAGATCTAAAGCCGTGGAAGCAACTTTTTTATTTAGATGTATCAGCAAGAAACCTTGGACTTATTATCAACCCGATAAAAACTAAGTATGTGATCAAGGGTCAAGGCCCACTAGCAGAATGCAATTTTCACTTAGTTCGCTTTGAATTGAAATGGGTGAATAAATTCACGTACATCGACACTTTTGTCAGTGCCAAAATGACATATTTACAGAAATTAAAAGTATTATATCCATAATAAAACTTATTTTGGCTAAACAAACAGTTGAAATATATAACTTTGGTGGTACTGGGATTTTTTAAATGGCATGCGTCCAAGAGGTTACTTTGGATCGATGGAATTGAAAAGGACTATACTAACTTAATATTCGGAATTTTGAAGTGCAAACTTCGAGGAAATTGGAGTAACTGCAGTGAGCTAGGCTAACTGGCGAAGAAGACTGCTTGAAGAGGCCAAGTTCAACTAGTTTGACTATAGCATTTTGAAGAAGAAGAATAAAAAAAAAAGATCTTCACTAAATATTAGTTGCCCTAACATTTATATGGCAGATAAACGGACAATATATGTAGAGAACTGTATGTATATGTAGAATATATGTAGAACTGTAGGGAAGAGAAGAAAAATCATTGGGTTTGTTTTCCAAAAAAAAATCGTGAAAAACCGTTGTTTGGAGTTGCAGGTTCTGTATTATTCGACAAACTCAAAAGTGGTACAAGATATTATTACAATTAAGTCTTCTTACTACTTTAGGAGGGTGGTATATTGAAATACAACTTTAAAGCGTAGAGCCTGCCTCCCTATCACGTTGTCCAGAATCGCCAAAAAAGCCATTTTTCCAGAAAATTGATAAATCTCTAAATAAGTATAGTTAAAGTCAGATTTAAATAAATCGTAAAAACAAATATAATAATAATCAGCAAAGTTATACAAGTTAAGGATTCCAGTTGTGGAATCCACTAGTTTTTTAACAAACAAAAAAAAAAAAAAAGTGGTGTTAAAATAGACTTCCGGTTAACCTATTTTCTTCAAACTTAGTGAATATTTCTAACGTACATCAATATTATATAAGTGGTAAAACCATACATTCTACGAAGTGGTACTTTAGAGGAAAGTTTTACTGTTTCCCCAGAACCCGCAAAAAAATAAATTTTCTAAGGAAAAATCAATCAAATAATGACGATAGATACAGAAGTAAAACAGGACATACAGACATTTCTTAAATTCATTTTACCTTAAAATGTATATGTCCTCAATTTCGAAAATTTGACAGATCGCCACACCTTTCTCTTACTACGAGTACTTTGAACTGTTGAAATTGTGGGGTAATTTATAAAGTACCATCAACATGTGGCTGTATCACACCTCTATCACTTCTGATAACTTTGGGGAATATCAAGTTTGAGCTTCATGCGATTTTTCTTTTTGTGTAAATTTGTTCATTCTTTCTCTTACACACACACACACAAACTACTTACACTTCAAAATATGTATACCCTTAAAATCAATTCTGAAAGTTCAACTTGGACGCAATACTTTTTCATACAACCTGGTAGGAAGTAAAAAAATGCAAATTAAAGTTAAAATAAACTGAAAATATTAAGTGAAAATGAAGTGCTTAATCAACTTAACAATACAGTATACTTTTATTTCTTAAAAAGGACATTTAATTTAATTTTACTTGTTTTTAGCACATGTCTTATAGTTAACGATATCCGAGTATCTCGCTTTAATACATCACCAATGCTAAATTTGGTTTTATTAATGTTTAATACTGTATTATCTAATTTATCTTCATTTCTCTCCGCAATGGAATGTAAGTAGCCTGTATACATTGAATCCATCACGGCTACTAGACTTCTCCGTTCTAAAAGCAGTGACATTTTACTTGAATCATCTAATACCATTTCCTGAAATGAAAGTGCTTTTAGTTATTCAAGCTTTCAGTTTAAATAAAGATTACTCTACTAAAACAACAAGAGTACCTCATCATTTTTCAGTTGTTTTTTAAAGTTTAATATTGTGTGTGAACCACAGGTGACTGTTAAAATTGTGGGGTAAAATAAAGGACCATCAACATGTGGCTGTAAAAAAACATCAAAATTAACTCTTATTAAGTATAATAATAATAATATCATAGCCTTTACTTACAACATTGTTACAAATTATTTTCCATATCATACAAAATTCTAACAGACATACCTACTCATGGTCATTGACCGTCTGAGGGGTTGTATTTTATTAGTAATTATCATAACAAAAAATTACAATGAATGCAAGATAATAAATGTAATAAAGCAAGATAAAAAAACTAAACATATGCTAAAGCATAATAATAAAACTAAACAAAATAAAATAAAATGAACATCTGAAACAAAAATTAATAAATATATAAAAGGACGAACATAAAATAAATTTAATTAAATTCCGAAACCAGAAAGTACCTGTACTTCCGTGCATTAATACAATAGTTTAGTAAATGAGACGAATCTTTTCCAGTCAGTTATGAAATAAAGTCACTGTGATCTATTTTTTATTTAGATATTTAATACGAAATTCTGTCAAAATAGGGCAGTCAGCTATGCAATGGAAAGCATCCTCCACCTCGTTTTTATTGCAAAGGGAGCATAATGTAACTTGCTGACTGAACATATATTTATTCATAGCTCCCCTCGCTCTTCCATTAACCAACTAATACGGTTAGCCGTATCAAACGGTCATATACAAACTTGGTGCCTGTAATTGTTTATACAAGGTGTACTTTACTATTCAGTGCTTTCAACTTGAATTCTTCAGCAATATTTTTCTTTAATATAATATCAGAGATAGTTACGTCGCCATTCAATAGCTCACCCATTCCAACATTACATTTAGCACACAAAGCCTGCCACTCTTTATAACAGAATATTCCTCTCTTTATTATATCGTTTGTAATTAAGTAAGGATATCTGGAATGGGTAAATTTAGACACTTTTTACTTTCTCTTACTCCTAATAAGAGGAAGTATTGTAATCGTGTCGAATTTTCGATATCGAGTTTTCACCGGAAATATCCGTTTTGAGATCCGCTGAATCAAAAAAAGTGATTTTTAGCAAACGGTCTGTGTGTGTACGTGAATAGCATAGCTCATAAACGAAAAACCGTAGAAAGTTGAAACTTGATATTACGTTTAGGTATCACCATGGGATCTGACGGTGCGTTATCTGTCAAAATTCCTCGACCGGAAGTACCACTTTACGAGTTTTTTTTTTTTACGTTTTTGCGATTTTCTCAAAAATGGCTCCGACGATTTTCTTTAAACATGGTATATCGTTAGAGCTTGGTAAATATGCAAAGAGCTACAACTTTTATTTGAAACATTTCTCTGGGAAAATTCATTTAAGGGCACTTCTGGGGGAGGCGTGGGGTTAGGTTTTCATCTTAAGTTGCAGTTTATTAGACAATTCTGTCATCTAAATAATTTTAATTAGAATTAAATATGTTGTTGAAATTCCGAGTATGAAAAAATCGGATTACCGGAAGTGCGTTTGTTTTAACTTTATTAAATGATTTTTTTCACTTTTTTGCATTTTTCTCAAAAATGGCTCCGACAATTTTCTTGAAACTTCATATATAAACTAAATATGCAAAGATCTACATCTTTTATCTAGAACATTTCTCTGGGCAAATTCATTTAAGGGCACTTTTAGGGGAGGGGTGGGGTTACAGCTTCCTCTAAAGTGTTATCATAGTTTATTTTACAATTCTATCATCAAACAAAATTAATTAGGAGTAAATAGATGGCCAAAATTGCAAGTTTGAAGAAAATTAGTAAACCGGAAGTGCGCTTTTACTGAACAGTTTTTTCAGTTTTCGACGAATTTCGTTATA
This sequence comes from Triatoma infestans, assembly GCA_011037195.1. NCBI lineage: Eukaryota > Metazoa > Arthropoda > Insecta > Hemiptera > Reduviidae > Triatoma > Triatoma infestans. The sequence goes on from JAAEAF010000519.1 coordinate 23,413, forward strand.
TTTGTCAATTATAATTTTGAGAACAGGAGTAAGAGAAAGCTGTGAGTGTTTCATACCAGATTTTTAATGTAGTTAAGATGTAATTTAAAAGTATACAGAAATATTAAATTTAAGTTGGTTTCTAAATAAAAAAAGTCCGGTGTCTAAAAACACCTGGAGAGTCTAAAACACTTCTTTATAAAAAATTGTAATAAAATCTCTATACGATCATATACACGCCCCACACCTGCGCGCCAAAGCACACAATTGCACGCGAAATCGCTTTTGAATTCGCTTAATTTAGACCCAAATAGTATGTTTCTATTAGTTACTAATTTATTAAAGGAATTCAGTGAGCACTCAACTTTCTCTTTAAAATGCGTTCTAAAGATAGTTTAGATGACAGCGAAACACCCAAGTGTTTGTAACTATTAAGGACCTCAATTTCTTCTTTTTTATAATGCCACTTTTCTCTTCTGGCTGGCCTCCTCCGTTCCTAAAGACTATAATTTTTTATTTTTTTTCAAATTAATAACTAAGTTCCACGTATCAAAATAGTCAAATAGGGAGTTTATCATTTTCTGAAGCGAACTAGTATACGCGTACGGGTACGTTTTAAACACAACTCCCCTCTACAGGAAACAGGATAAAAAAGACACAGTTTTGCTTTAGATTAAGGGCGCTTCGCGCCTTTTATTAAAATAATTAACACTCCATTTGTGTTTCAAATTCATTAAAAAATATGAAATTGTCTATACCGAAATATTCAGTTAATCCGATTTTTCTCAATTTTAATTTACATTCATGACTTAGACTGAATACACTAGTTAATGAATATTCATACACCCGGTAGAGCATACATTAAACCACCCACAGTTCTCATACATTTAGAATTGACATCATACGACTCATATCTAAGTGTATAAGCACGTCTGTTGTAACAATCTTGTAACAAAGAATATATTTTAACATAATTCCTGCCACTAACATTCTCATGAAAAAGTTCCAAAATGTCTATAACCATATTGATATCCAAACTATTAATGGCACAAAAAGCAACAAACTTTAATCGATTGGCATAAAAATTTAAATTTAAACAAAACACAACTTCCAAGAAATAGGCAGGCCAGCTTTTCAAATTGTGACTATCCTGAAGGCGTTCAAATGCACTTATTCTTCTAGCTTCCATCTACAAAACATTAGAAAGGCACGTTATACAAACGTCCAGAAAACATAAACCTATAATACGTTCTTACTCTACAAGTAACATAACTAGCTATCATTTGCGTTGCATCAACCTGATCTTTATTTCTTTGTTCACCATCAAATGGTCTTGTATATAACAAAGGAGGTGGTTTATTAATTTTCAATTTCTCACAAAACTTGCCAAACGTATCCGAATCATTCAATATCTCAGTAGAATCAATTGTGTTAGCCTTAAGATTCCATTTACTCCTAAATTTCGTACGAGGCGAAATAACCTCTTCTTAGTAATATTTGTGGAAGTGTATCCCATATCAACCGTCTTCGGCACATTAAACGCCGTAGCAGTAATATCACCCTTAGTATAACCATTGTTATAAAAATATTCCAATATCTTTGGTCCACTTGCAGAAAAATCATTAACATCGATATCAGAAGGAAAATGATAATTTGGAGCTTGTAAATTTTCTTCATTATATTTGCTATTGTAGTAACCGCTTAGTTTATCCCATTCGTTTTTAGACTGGCCAGTATTCATGTGCCTTACTTGATGAACACTAAATGAATCTATAATCCAAAGTACACTCAATAACTTCACCTTACCGTATAATTTACAATTTGCTTTAATCAATTCTGTATCATTATCGCAATCATACATAACAGGATTAAGCCATTTAAAATGGTGATGGTCTTGTTGACAACCACTGATGTGCGCTACACTATGAGGAAGAACAAAAACTTGTATGTAATTTAGTACCTCGACGTAGACGGACGAACCGGGGACGATAATATCTCCGAACTAGCCGGCGACGACGGTACAAATACGGCATCAGTAGAAGTAATAAACGGGCCTTCGGTTATATCCTGAAAAAAAGGTTGATCCGCATTAATAACGCAAACACGATTTAGAAATTCGATTGAATCTGGCGGTCGGTAATTTGAAATCATTATAATAGGCAATTTGTTAGCGTATTTTCTGTTATCACAATATTTTCTATTAATAGTAACAACATCGCCCGCTAAAAGTTTTTTACTGAAATCCCAATTATTTATATTAAATTCCTCTAACAATATAACCCGATGAGTATCTAATAACATATCAAAAGGATATGCTATTTTACTTGACGGGCCATAAAAAATTAAGGAATGTAACCCGCGAATCAAAGAATTTATGACGGTACTTTTGCCAACATTTGAAGGGCCGTATAAATATAAATGTTTTTTTTTATAATAATAACAAGTAGTGACAAAAGTATCATACCACGCATAAACTTTATTACACCATTCAAAATCAACCCTTACATCAGGATAGATATAACTGTAACCAAGGCGAAGCTTTGAGCGTACCTCTTCATACATATTTATCAAAAATTTATAATTATTCCTGTGTTCAACTACAAAAGGATGACAGAAACTAAACACTTCCATTTGGCTAAAATAATGGAAACATTGATAACGAACAGAAAGCAATGAAATTTTAAAATTGTGCAAACAATATTCGTCTTCCTTAGTAATATATTTAAGAACATTACGTTCGGACCTCACCGATTGTATATCAAAATGTTCAACATTAAATATTGCTTTGAAATACTCGCCCACATCTACCAGCAACAATTTTTCCAAAAATGTTACATATATATGCACATGATACTCACTATGCGTTCCACTCTGGCCTCTTTCTAAACTTATGCAATAACTTATCACTGTAGCAAATAGTTTTAAGTTAAGTAACACTAAGTCTCTTATATAAAAGGAAGGTTTCTCCCCACCTAATGGCAAAGTCATCAGAAACTGACTACTACCACGCTGACGCTTCTTGCCCTTGACTTCACCTATTCGATGCCATCAACATCAATCCTATTGCCCGGTATGTTGATTCCACCTTTCCAGGTAATCATAAATATCATTGGTGAATAAGGAAAACAATAATGGGCTTAACAAGCATACCTGCTTCAGTCACATCAATGCTCAAACGATTCTGATAAGCCATTGTGCTCCATACATGAGCCGAGTTACCCACATACGTATTTTTCAGTGCCCTAATCTAAATAATTTCACGTATAAACTTGTAAAGAATAGCGATAAATCCGATCATTAGCTGCGGCCAAGTCTACAAAGAAAGCAAAAACCTCCTGCTTTTCCGTGCTTAATTAGATCTTAATGATGCTCATCAAGTTAGAAATGTTGTCGATCGTCGAATAGGACTTACGGAAACCTGCTTGAAATTCTCCTAACATGCCTCGTTCATTAACCCATGAAACGATCCTGTCCAGAAGGAGGCTAGTAAACAACTTGCCCTCTATAATTAAGACACCTCATCTCCATGACCCTCTTTTATGAATTGGGAACAGAACAGAATTTTTAAAGCACTCAGGTATCCTGCCTGTATACGATAAATCTAATTAAAACATTCCAGCAGTTTCTGTGAAACTCTGAGAGCTATGCTTTAAAAATGTATAAGATATTCCATCTGTCCCCCAAGCTTTAAAAGGAGCATCTAATAAATCACCCATTATATACGTTCCGGTAGCATTTAGGAGATTTTTGAAATGATCAAACCACTCTAAGCTGATATATTTCTGTCAAAGACATAATTTCTTTCTTTACAATGTCGCGCCACATTCCAGAAATCCTCGTATAAATAATCCATTAATAATATTTTCTATTATATCTTTTTAATTTTTACTTATTAACTATATTTTTGGATAAAAAAAAATTAAAGAAATAATGTTTAAATACCATAATTCCTTGTCCTGGTAAATATTCATTTATGAGAACATGATTTGCTTTCAAATTTCCTTTGTCATATAATTGTAGATCGTTAACTTTATTTAAAAATATCTGTAGCCACTGCAATTAAGAGTGAATAATGTTAAGCACTGGAAACCGGAGAATAAAAAGTTCAGTTTCGCAATATTGTTGCGAGCAACAACTGAAGCTTAAGGAAATAAGAATGGGCAAATTTACCTGGGGAATATCTTCTACAATCATTCCGCTAGGTTGGGGACTTCCACCCCAATTTTGTAATCTCCTATTGCGTAATTGCGTCCATTTAGGTTTAGGTGCGTTGTTTACCTTGTTGATAATATATTCTTCTTCATTTTCTGTTATGAAATTCGGTACATAATATATCGTAGGAGGAGCCTAAACAATAAAGAAGAAATGTAAAAAATTCTAGCTTTAAAATTCCTATCCAGCCATATTGAGCTTTTTTTTATATCAAAACTGAAAGGATTTTGAACCACCTTTTGAGTATCGTTAATTTGAATAAAAAAATGAACCAACTGCGTTGTTTTGAGACCCATGGAAAGTTTTCTAAGAAAATTATAACATGTTTATAAAAGCCCTAATCATTACATTAATATTAGATTTTTATGTTTTAAGTTTTAAGATACATCAGTGACTATTTTTAAGAATCGCTTATTGGCGGAAGAGTATATTTTCATAAACTTCAAATTGGTGAAACATACAGAAGTATCACTCATATACCTGTGATATTACATGTCGTGTTATATCCATAATAACACTAATTACTGGAAGTATAAAGTACTTTACTGGTGTTCCTACATTAATGATTAATAAGATTTGTGATTATTCTAGATGATTATCCACAAAACAGAGTGTATCACTATAACAAAAAAATAAAATGTAGCACAAGATGTACGATAATGTCATTTTAAAAATATATTCTACTGTAACGATGACACAACATTAACTGCACCACAACAGCAGTACCCATTAATTATTTCTATTATTCTGAATAGAACAATATAATAGAATAAAATACTGTTATTATTAGAATCATGAGAGCAGTTATACTAACAACAATTTCAGATGATTATTAGCAGATTTTTCTAATTTAAACATCGAGTTTGTTTGCATTGATGTCAAATTATTATTGCACTTGTAATCAAGCTGGAGAGGTATATTAAGTTTTATATCTTATTGATCAAGATTCTTTAACACAAGATCTATAAACAATATAAACTAAAACATATTTCTCTAATAATAAAAAAAAAACAATAATCACCTTATAACCTCGACAATGCTACTCTTTAACAAACATTGGTGGGGGGACGGAGCCTAGTACATTCTAGACCGAATAGGAGGGAGTTGTAGCAGTAGCAACCAATCAGCTTTAAGTAGAAATTTCTAGGCTGGACCAGACAGATCCCGCCAGTATTTAAACAGTGACGATTCGCCCTGAGAGCATAGTTAAAGAATACTAACTGTGAAGTGAGTGAAACTCAGTAAGTGTCAAAAAAAAAAGTATTATTTATTTATTTTTTTATAAAGACAGAAATCATCATGCCAGCTGTTGGAATTGATCTTGGTACAACTTATTCTTGTGTGGGAGTATGGCAACACGGTAAAGTGGAAATAATTGCTAACGATCAGGGAAATAGGACAACACCTAGTTATGTGGCTTTCACCGACTCTGAGAGGCTGATTGGAGATGCAGCAAAAAACCAGGTAGCAATGAATCCACAAAATACAGTATTTGATGCAAAAAGGCTGATAGGAAGAAAATATGAAGATCCTAAAATTCAACAAGATATGAAACACTGGCCATTTAGAGTTATAAATGATTGTTCTAAGCCGAAAATCCAAGTCGAATACAAAGGGGAAACGAAACGTTTTACCCCAGAAGAAATAAGTTCCATGGTATTAACCAAAATGAAGGAAACTGCTGAAGCATACCTTGGAAGTGCTGTTCGAGATGCAGTGATAACAGTACCTGCATACTTCAATGATTCTCAGAGGCAAGCTACAAAGGATGCCGGAGCCATAGCGGGTTTGAATGTTCTGAGAATTATTAATGAACCCACAGCAGCGGCCTTAGCCTATGGTTTAGATAAGAACTTAAAAGGTGAAAGGAATGTGTTAATATTTGACTTGGGTGGAGGTACATTTGATGTATCTATTCTTACAATTGATGAAGGATCTCTGTTTGAAGTGAGATCCACTGCAGGAGACACACATCTTGGAGGTGAAGATTTTGACAACCGTTTGGTAAATCACTTAATTGAAGAATTTAAACGCAAATACAAAAAAGATATTAAAAATAATCCAAGAGCACTAAGAAGATTGAGAACCGCAGCAGAAAGGGCTAAAAGAACTTTATCATCAAGTACAGAAGCTTCCATTGAAATTGATGCTCTGTATGAAGGCATCGATTTCTATACCAAAGTAACCCGAGCGAGATTTGAAGAATTGTGCGCTGATCTGTTCAGATCTACTCTTCAACCAGTTGAAAAGGCATTGCAGGACGCTAAATTGGACAAGGGGTCCATTCATGATGTAGTGCTAGTAGGAGGTTCTACTAGAATACCCAAGATACAATCTCTTCTACAAAATTTCTTCAATGGGAAGGCGTTGAATATGTCAATAAATCCGGATGAAGCAGTTGCCTATGGTGCAGCAGTACAAGCAGCCATACTTAGTGGAGACCAGAGCAGTGAAATACAGGATGTTCTTTTGGTAGATGTCACTCCATTATCACTTGGAATAGAGACAGCGGGAGGAGTTATGACCAAAATCATTGAACGCAACACAAGAATTCCCTGTAAGCAGACTCAAACATTTACAACGTACGCTGACAACCAACCCGCAGTTACTGTGCAAGTATTTGAAGGAGAAAGAGCAATGACCAAAGATAACAACTTACTGGGTACATTCGATCTGACTGGCATTCCACCTGCGCCAAGAGGAGTACCCAAGATTGATGTTACATTTGATCTGGACGCTAATGGAATACTCAATGTGTCAGCCAAAGAAAATAGCTCGGGTAAATCAAAGAACATTGTCATACAAAACAATAAAGGAAGATTATCCAAAGAAGAAATAGATAGGATGGTGGCTGATGCCGAGAAATACAAGGCAGAGGATGACAACCAAAGAGAACGCATTGCTGCAAGAAACCAACTAGAGAATTATGTTTTCGGTGTAAAACAAGCTGTGGATGAATGTGGGAGCAAGTTGACTGAAGAAGATAAGAGCAAATTGAGGTCTAAATGCGACGAGGCAATAAAGTGGTTGGACAACAACACCCTAGCAGATAAGGAGGAGTATTCGCACAAGTTGTCACAGCTGCAGAAGGAATGTCTTCCATTCATGACTAAGCTCCACGGAGATGGCAACCAAACTCATTCAACATGCGGAAACCAAGCATATAGAGGATCTGCTCATGCGGGTCCTACAATTGAAGAAGTAGACTAAATACTGTAAACATTCCTAAATTTAAATTATTTATTATTAAATAAATTTATTATTATTTTTGTTCTAGTCATTCCTATTATAATTTGATATGTTTGTATATTGATTATAACCTTGTTAAATCTATGATACAATTTTTTAATAAATTTAATTCTTTTTTATAACAATTTCCTTATTTTTTTCTCTTTTTGACAACCTTCCCATTCCAGTTCCTATATAATGTAAAAATATATTTTAATTATCAAAATTTACCAATTTATTATAATCCTTTCAAACGATAGGATTGGAAAAGTTGCAGTTGGGCGTAGTGATTATTAAAAAAAAAAAATCGTGTGAAACTCACACAACTTTCTCTTACTCCAGTTCTTTTGACAAAGTTCTTCAGACAAATTTTGTTTGTGTACCAAATTTAATAAAATTCGACGAAAACTGAAAAAACTGTCCAGTAAAAGCGCACTTCCGGTTTACTAATTTTCTTGAAACTCGTAATTTTGGCCATCTATTTATTTCTAATTAATTTTCGTTTGGATGATAGAATTGGTATAATCAACTGTGATAGCACTTTAGTGAAAAACATAACCCCACCCTCTCCCCTAAAGTGCCCTTAAATTAATTTTATGAGAGAAATGTTTTAAATAAAAGTTGTAGATCTTTGTATGCTTAGTTTATATATTAGATGTTTCAAGAAAATCGTCGGAACCATTTTTGAGAAAATTGCGAAAAAGTGAAAAAAAAAAAAAAATCATTTAGTAAAGTGGTATAAAGTAACCGCACTTCCCGTTATCCGATTTTTTCAAAAGTCGGAATTTCAACAACATATTCAATTCTAATTAACATTATTTAGATGATAGAATTGTCTAAGAAACTGAAATAGCGCTCTTTTAGATGAAAACCTAACCCCATCCCTCCCCTATAACTGCCCTTAAATGAATTTTTCCGGAGAAATGTTTCAAATAAAAGTTGTACCGTATCTGTAGTTGATATAATAATTTTAAAGAAAATCGTCGGAGCCATTTTTGGGAAAAACAAAAAAAGAGAGGCAAAAGAGTAAAAAGAAATAAACTGAAATAGCACTTTAGATGAAAACCTAACCCCACCCCTCCCCCAAAAGTGCCCTTCAGAGCATTTTCCCGGAGAAATGTTTCAAATAAAAGTTCTAGCTCTTTGTATGTGTGGTTGATGTTTCGAGTTTAAAGAAAATCGTCGGAGCCATTTTTGAGAAAATCGCAAAAAAGTAAAAAATCTAACTAGTAAAGTGGTACTTCCGGTTGAGGAATTTTGACAGATAACGTAGTGTCAGATCCCACGGTGATGCCTAAATGGAATATCAATTTTTAACTTTCTACGGTTTTTCGTTTTTGAGCTATGCTGTTCACATATATACATACACACACACACACACGGACACACACACACACACCGTACACCCAGACCATTTGCGTAAAAAAAACCACTTTTTTGGACTCAGGGGACCTCAAAACTGATATTTCCGGTGAAAACTCGATAAAATCGAAAATTCGACCACGTATTACAATACTTCCTCTTACTAGGAGTAAGAGAAAGTAAAAAACAACTCTCGTATGAAACACCCTTTTGGGGCTATTATATAAACACAAATTTTCTATAAACTTCAACTTTTTTATTTTATTTTATATACTGTTTAATTACAAAAGTAAAATTAGTAGAGTTGATTTACAATAATAATACAAATATATCTGAAAAACATAAATCACAAACATAAGTACATATTTTAAGCTAACTGAGGGATAAATGAAAATTAAAGAAAACTGGATTTAAACAAAGCATAACACAAAATAAAAGAATACCTGAGGGACCAATATTAAAAAAGACTAAAATTTAATCGGTGCATAAACTTAATTTAAATATTATATACTTGTTTAAACAAAACAGCGAGTGAGAATTATTAATTTTTGCATGGTATGGAATTCACGCTCCATACCTACAGTCTGGTGTATAGGCTTCACATTTTTTGCATCACACTACAGAGAGCATGTTAAAACCGACAGATCGGAGCGCACGTGTAAACGGGGCTAATAACATTGATCCATCCTTATAGCATTTGATAATTAACACCACATTCCGCAGAACTACTTGCGACATTTTGAGTTCCTACGATTTTTCGCTTTTGCGACTTTTAGTGGAGGGGTGGAGTTATGTTTTTTCATAAAGTGCATCATCCTATTCAATTCTATCATCCTATACACATAAACAACTACAACATCCGCTTTGGAGTGTGAAGCAAAAAATGTGAAGCCTGTACATCATAGTTATCGTTTAAGTTCCTCGTTCGTATGGTATAATTCGTATAGTTCCTCGCTTAAGGAAGGCACCCAAACCATACAGGGTTATTACTTTTACAACTTTTATTTGAAACATTTCTCCTGGTAAAGTCATATAAGGGATATTGTGCGCTCCGATCTGTCGGTTTTAACATGCCACTCTGGAGTGTGATGCAAAAAATGTGAAGCCTGTACATCAGACTGTAGGGGGTCAAGCGGCTTCCTGTGGATTGGTGGGGATACCCCAGGGTGAATAGCAGGCTTCACCTCCTATTCATCAGGGCCGTCCGAGCGCAGCATTTAGTAGTACTGCACCCTACAAGAGGTGACCCTGTTTATTACAGAACTCGGCGGACCTAGACCTGGACGTCGATAAAAGTCCCCGACGGAATAGGTGTACCCGTCGGTCATCCGAGGCGGTGTCCCTGGGGGCAGCCTCGGAGATACACCTCCCCCCAAAACAGGGTGTTATGCGTACCGTGCCCATGGAGGTTTGCAGCCGGGGGGTAATACAGGCTGTATTACAACGGTGCCTCTCTGAAACCGGGCCACATCAGGGAGTAATAAATGGCCTTGCTGTGTCATGCGGGGCTCTGGCACAGTCGACTCAAGAATTCCCCAGCTCCTCGTGGGACCAGATATGGAAGTACCCCAAATAAAAGAGAGAAGAGGAAGAAGAAGAGCCGGAAGACTGGGCGGGCAGGCGCCGCCGTACCATCCCGTGCAGTCCAGAGCACAAAGGAGCTCGCTCCTAGTGAAGTGGATGTGCGGGTGGTACCTAGTACGAGTGGGATGAGCATTGCTCATCAGGCTGGACATGCACAAGTGGAGAAGCGGGCAGTAGCCGCTGTTGTGCATGCTGAGTAACGGACCCCTCAGGAGCAAGCTCCCAGGGGTAACGAAGGAAACGCTGGACTTGGTACTGCCAGGGCGAGCTGTGCGCGTCAGGCGGACCAGTCTCAGACGGACAAGAAGGCCAAGGAAGGGAGCAAGAAGGCTCCAGTTCTTCCTCCTGGTGCAGGTAAGATGGCGGAGGCACCGGAAGGGAGAAAGATCCTTAAGTGGAAGAAGAGGACGCCGCCGCTGCCGCCTCCGGGACAACCGGGAGCGATGGATGACCCCCTGAGAAGAGGTCTCAGTGGGGCAGGCGTCAGATGGTACCTCCGCGCGCTCTCTGAGGGCATGAACCCTCAGGAGGCGAGGGCGGAGGCAGAGAAACATAGGGCACAAGAGAGGGGCAATAGCCCACCTCAACAGGCCCAGGGTAAGCGGGAGAGGTACACTACACCTCCCGAGAAGAAGGATGTTAAGAGAAGGAGGGTGGCTTCCTCCGATCCAGTTGCACTTGCCGGGCCCTCCTCGGCTGGGCGCCCTATCCCTCGCCAGTCTGGCCCCAGCTATGCTGGTGCAGTGAAGGTGGTGAGGGTGGGCGTGATGCCGAGGGGCTTTCCGGAGAAGGTGCTTAGTGCTGAGGAGCTGTCAGCACTAGAAGAAGCGTTAGTAGAGGAAATATCCCTCGGATGGGAGCATAAGCTCCATTTCGAGGGAATTCATTTCCGTCCAGGCATGCTTTGGCTGGACTGTACAAACCAACAGACTGCGGACTGGGTGCACGAAAAGGCATCGACTTTGAGCACCTGGACGGGGGAAGAGCTGGTGGCGTGCTCGGGAGAAGACATCCCGAGGATGCACACTATTACGACGTTCTTCCCGCGTAGTGAAGGCAAGGGCATAGAGAAGATACTAGCTATCGTCAGTGCCCAGAACGAAGGACTGAACACGAAGGCGTGGAAAGTCCTTAGCTGCAAAGAAGAGAACTCGGGCCTCGTGCTGACTGCCGGCATTGACGGCCAATCGTACGAGGCACTGAAGAGGGAGGGGTACCAGATCAGGTACCGTTTTGGTAAACTCCCTGTTAGAGGACTTAGGAAGTCCGAGGATGAGGCGGGCATGAAAGAGCATCAAGCTCCTCCGCCCTCCACCCTAGATGAAGTAACACCGCGGGAGGATCGCCCCCCGGAGGAGGCCCAACGAAGGGTGAGCCTGGGAGATGTGGATCTCTCATCTCTCAGGGTGAGCCTTTCGAAGAAGGAGGAGGAGGAGGATACTCCTCTCACCCCTCCATGAACAGTCATGCTGTGGGACTGAGCGCCGGGGTAGCCCAGGTGAACCTGCACCACGCTAAGGGGGCATCAGCCAACATAGCAAGGTTGTTCACCAAGCGGCTACTAGGACTGGTGCTGATTCAAGAACCTTGGACAGTCGGGGCACAGATCTGCAGGCTGTCAGGTAAGGATGGCAAGGTAATTTGGGATGCAAAAAGTGACAAACCTAGGGCCTGCATCCTGATCAGGAACAATATTAATTATACTTGTCTTTCAGAATTTACGACGCGGGACTTAGTGCCTATTTTGGCCCATCTGCAATATGGAGGCAATCACCGCGCCGTCGTAGTGGCATCCAGCTACTTCGCTGGGGACAGGGCTGATGTACCGCCAGCGGAGGTGCAGGAGCTGGTGGCGTACTGTCAAGAGCGGAAGCTGCCACTCCTCATCGGATGTGATGCCAACGCCCACAACAGAGTATGGGGCAGCAGCGACAACAACAGGAGAGGTGAGTACAGGTGAGTACCTCTTAGAATTTATCCTTCAATATAATCTAGACATTTTTAATGTGGGGCAGCGCCCACCTTTGTAACTAGAGTTAGGAGGGAAGTTCTTGATCTTACGATAGGTAGTCAGAGTATCGGGCAATTCGTTCGGAACTGGAAGGTCTCAAACGAGCCCTCCCTTTCAGACCATAGGATCATTATGTTTGATCTAGAGGGGCTCGGTGACGGGGAGACTGTATGGAGGAACCCCAGACGTACAAATTGGGACGAATTTAAAACCAATTTAGGGTGTGCTCTTAGCCTATAGGCGCTGTGAAGGCTCCACAGTGCCGGCTGGAGCTGGAACATTATTTGGATGAGGTTAATGGGGCAATCATAGGCGCCTTTGAGGATAGCTGCCCCACTAGCAGGTTATATCGCAGTAGGGATGCTCCTTGATGGAGCAAGGACTTGGCGAAGCTGAGGTCTCGAGTGCGAATGTTCTATAAAAGAGCAAAACGCATGGGAGACTGGCAGAGCTACACCGTGGAGCTGACAACCTACAATAAGGAAATAAGGAAAGCCAAGAGAAATAGCTTCAGGAAATTTTGTGGTGAGATTGACTCCCTGCCGGTGGCGGCCAGACTGCACAAAGCAATGGCCAAGCATGGCATGGGAGCTCATATATCGCTCAGAAATCCTGATGGCAGCTATACGCAAGATGGAGAGCAAAGGGCTCATCTCCTGCTGGATACTCACTTCCCTGGGAGTTTACTGTGGGAGGATGTTTTGGAAGTAATGGAACCGGGCAGGCCCGGCAGGGTGGATTGGGAAGTAGCCAAAGCCATCTGTACTCCTTCGAGGCTGGAATGGGCAATTGGCTCGTTCTTGCCATACAAGTCACCGGGGGTGGATGGAATCTTTCCCGCCCTTATACAGAGGGGCATAGGGGAGATCCTACCACACCTGGTTCGAATAACTAGAAGCAGTTTGGCACTTGGGAACATACCGAGACCATGGAGAAGGGCAAGGGTGGTGTTCATCCCGAAAGCAGGGAATAAGGACTCCACCCTGCCCAAATCCTTTAGGCCTATCTGCCTTACGTCCTTTTTTTCTTAAGGCAATGGAGAAGGCCTTGGATAGTTACATAAGAACAGAGATTCTGGAGAGGGTGCCTTTGCACCCGCGACAGCATGCATACCGAGCGGGAAGATCAACGGATACCGCTCTGTATGAGCTGACGAGTGCTATCCAGAAATCTCTAGATGTCAAGGAGACGGCCATCTGTGTCTTTCTTGACATAGCAGGGGCCTTTGACAACACCTCCCATGAGGCCGTCAGTAGGGCCCTAATTAAAAGGGGGGTTGACGGCACCATGGTGAGGTGGGTGAATGAGATGTTGTCCACACGAACAGTGGGGACGATGGCGGGCCAAGAAACCATTAGAGTCAGTACGACCAGGGGTTGTCCTCAAGGGGGGGTTTGTCACCCCTAATATGGAGTTTGGTAGTAGACGAACTCCTCTGCAAACTGGCGGATCTCGACATCTCCTGTCAGGTGTATGCCGATGATATCGTCATAATTGCCAGGGGTAAGTTCGAGGATACCCTCTGTGAAATACTACAGAGGGGTCTTGACATCACTAATAGATGGTGCCTTTCTGTGGGGTTGGGTATTAACCCAGCGAAAACCACGGTAGTTCCTTTTACAAGGCGCAGGACTCTTCCACATCTGAAAAGTATCCAGTTAGCTGGAGTTGATCTAGAGTGGAAGAAGGAGGTTAAATATCTCGGGGTAACTCTGGATAGTAAGCTTCTGTGGAATAGGCATGTTGAAATAACGGCCAGTAAAGCTACTCGCGCTCTCATGGTGTGCAGGAGGGTGGCGGGCAAGTCCTGGGGATGCCCTCCTCGAATTCTTATTTGGATGTACACTATGATGGTGAGACCTATTATCACCTATGGCGCAGTAGCGTGGTACAGCAGAGCAAAGCTCGAGAAGGTCAAGAAGACTCTTGACAAAGTACAGCGCCTTGCGTGCCTATGCACGACGGGAGCTATGAGGACGTGCCCTACAGCCGGGATTGAGGTTATTCTCAATCTCACACCGCTCCACCTAGTGGTGGAGCGAGTGGCGAAGGGAGCCCTCCTCAGAATCTCTAGGGAGGGCATGGGGTGATGTGGGCTGGGGAGTGGGAGGCGAATGCCCCCTTCTGCAGGACCCCCCCTGGGACTTTCCTAGAGATAGCATGACTAAGAAATATAGCTTCGTTAGGAATTTTTCTACGAAGCTAAGTACGAAAGGAGAGTGGAGCGATGGATCCGCCCTGGACAGTATTAGCAAGCATGCCATTAAGTGGTACACAGATGGGTCTAAGACCCTCGAAGGAACCGGGGCAGGGGTGTTTGGGCCTAGAATCAAACACTCAGAACCCATGGGCAAGTTTCCTAGCATCTTCCAGGCGGAAATCTACGCTATTGGAAGGTGCGCTCAGTTGAACCTTGATCGGGGATATCGGAATCAGGAGATAGTTATCCTATCCGACAGTCAGGCGGCCATTAAAGCACTGAGCTCTTACGTACTCAGTTCTAAAATGGTATGGGATTGCCTAGGCAAACTTAATGAACTAGGCAGGAGCAATAAAGTTACCCTGCATTGGGTGCCGGGACATGTCGGCGTGGATGGGAATGAGGCAGCTGACGCCCTGGCAAAGGAAGGCGCTGTATCTCCTCTTTTTGGGCCAGACCCCTTTTGTGGAGTCAGTGACCAAGTATTTCTAGAAGAAATCAAGAAGGAGGAGGTGGCTAAAACAGCTCGTCTCTGGAACACCATCCCGTGACTGAGGCAGGCCAAGGTCTGTCTGGGCGGTTATAACCAGGAAAGGTCGAAAGCCTTCATCAGTCTGAGTAAGAATAGGATCCGTATTCTTACGGGATTCCTTACGGGGCATTGCAGACTCAGGGGGCACCTGAGAAAGCTTGGCCTAGTAGGTGACGGCATATGCAGATTCTGTGGAGAGGCGGAGGTAACTCCGATACACCTCCTCACGGACTGAGATGCCGTCATTCAAAGAAGATTTAGTAGTCTGGCTGTTACCAGATAGGGGAGGAAGAAATACCTACCCTAGAACCCTAGATCCTACCCTAGATCCTGAGATTTTTCAGGGAGTTAAACCTGGAGAGGGTGCTATAGATGAGCTAGCTCATCTTAGGCACCAGGGGAGGAATACAATAGATCAAGAATGGTCGCGGTACAGAACCCTGGAAAAAAAAAAAAAATCAGACTGTACGTATGGAGCATGAATTCCATACCATGCAAAAATTAATAATTCTCACTCGCTGTATTGTTTAAACAAGTATATAATATTTAAATTATTTTATTATGATTTTTATATATTATATTTATTTTATTTTATTATGATTTTTCGCTTTTGCGACTTTTAGTGGAGGGGTGGAGTTATGTTTTTTCATAAAGTGCATCATCCTATTCAATTCTATCATCCTATACACATAAACAACTACAACATCCGCTCTGGAGTGTGAAGCAAAAAATGTGAAGCCTGTACATCATAGTTATCGTTTAAGTTCCTCGTTCGTATGGTATAGTTCGTATAGTTCCTCGCTTAAGGAGGGCACCCAAACCATACAGGGTTATTACTTTTACAACTTTTATTTGAAACATTTCTCCTGGTAAAGTCATATAAGGGATATTTTGGGAGGTGTGAGATCGTTATCCAGTTTTGTTTAAATCCAGTTTTCTTTTTCATTTATCTTAAAATATCCAGTTTTCTTTACCCAGTAGCTTAAAATATGTACATACATACTTATATTTGTGATTTATGTTTTATGGGGTATTTTGGGGAGGGGTGGGGTTATATTTTCCTCTAATGTGCTGCTAGTAGATTAATACAATCTACCATCTAAACAAAATTAATTAAAAATTCTAACTATAAAATAAAAAGTATAAAGTAAATAACTATAAATTTGTCAATACAGTAAGAGAAAGTTGTATGAGATCGTTATAGGGTTGGTTATGAGAGGGGGCCAAGTCCCTTGGTCGCACTGATACTCAGAATCTATTTATTTCTAATTAAGTTTGTTTGGATGATAGAATTGTATAATCAACTATGATAGCACTTTATGAAAAAACATAACTCCACCCCTCCACTAAAAGTCGCA
Organism: Triatoma infestans; assembly: GCA_011037195.1. NCBI lineage: Eukaryota > Metazoa > Arthropoda > Insecta > Hemiptera > Reduviidae > Triatoma > Triatoma infestans. Next base: position 39,879 of record JAAEAF010000519.1, read on the forward strand.
AAAGCGAAAAATCGTAGGAACTCAAAATGTCGCAAGTAGTTCTGCGGAATGTGGTGTTAATTATCAAATGCTATAAGGATGGATCAATGTTATTAGCCCCGTTTACACGTGCGCTCCGATCTGTCGGTTTTAACATGCCACTCTGGAGTGTGATGCAAAAAATGTGAAGCCTATACACCAGACTGTAGGTATGGAGCGTGAATTCCATACCATGCAAAAATTAATAATTCTCACTCGCTGTTTTGTTTAAACAAGTATATAATATTTAAATTAAGTTTATGCACCGATTAAATTTTAGTCTTTTTTAATATTGGTCCCTCAGGTATTCTTTTATTTTGTGTTATGCTTTGTTTAAATCCAGTTTTCTTTAATTTTCATTTATCCCTCAGTTAGCTTAAAATATGTACTTATGTTTGTGATTTATGTTTTTCAGATATATTTGTATTATTATTGTAAATCAACTCTACTAATTTTACTTTTGTAATTAAATAGTATATAAAATAAAATAAAAAAGTTGAAGTTTATAGAAAATTTGTGTTTATATAATAGCCCCAAAAGGGTGTTTCATACGAGAGTTGTTTTTTACTTTCTCTTACTCCTAGTAAGAGGAAGTATTGTAATCGTGTCAAATTTTCGATATCGAATTTTCACCGGAAATATCCGTTTGAGGTCCCTTGAGTCCAAAAAAGTGGTTTTTAGCAAATGGTCTGTGTGTGTGTGTGTGTGTCCGTGTGTGTGTGTGTGTGGTGTGTCCGTGGTGTGTGTTGTGTAAATGTATGTGAACAGCATAGCTCAAAAACGAAAAACCGTAGAAAGTTAAAAACTTGATATTCCATTTAGGCATCACCGTGGGATCTGACACTACGTTATCTGTCAAATTCCTCACCGAAGTACCACTTTACTAGTTAGATTTTTTTACTTTTTTGCGATTTTCTCAAAAATGGCTCCGACGATTTTCTTTAAACTCGAAACATCTACCACACATACAAAGAGCTAGAACTTTTATTTGAAACATTTCTCCGGGAAAATGCTCTGAAGGGCACTTTTGGGGGAGGGGTGGGGTTAGGTTTTCATCTAAAGTGCTATTTCAGTTTATTTCTTTTTACTCTTTTGCCTCTCTTTTTTTGTTTTTCCCAAAAATGGCTCCGACGATTTTCTTTAAAATTATTATATCAACTACAGATACGGTACAACTTTTATTTGAAACATTTCTCCGGAAAAATTCATTTAAGGGCAGTTATAGGGGAGGGATGGGGTTAGGTTTTCATCTAAAAGAGCGCTATTTCAGTTTCTTAGACAATTCTATCATCTAAATAATGTTAATTAGAATTGAATATGTTGTTGAAATTCCGACTTTTGAAAAAATCGGATAACGGGAAGTGCGGTTACTTTATACCACTTTACTAAATGATTTTTTTTTTTTTTCACTTTTTCGCAATTTTCTCAAAAATGGTTCCGACGATTTTCTTGAAACATCTAATTTATAAACTAAGCATACAAAGACCTACAACTTTTATTTAAAACATTTCTCTGATAAAATTAATTTAAGGGCACTTTAGGGGAGAGGGTGGGGTTATGTTTTTCACTAAAGTGCTATCATAGTTGATTATACCAATTCTACCATCCAAACGAAAATTAATTAGAAATAAATAGATGGCCAAAATTACGAGTTTCAAGAAAATTAGTAAACCGGAAGTGCGCTTTTACTGGACAGTTTTTTCAGTTTTCGACGAATTTTATTAAATTTGGTACACAAACAAAATTTGTCTGAAGAACTTTGTCAAACGAACTGGAGTAAGAGAAAGTTGTGTGAGTTTCACACCAGATTTTTTTTTTTTAATAATCACTACGCCCAACTGCAACTTTTCCAATCCTATCGTTTGAAAGGATTATAATAAATTGGTAAATTTTGATAATTAAAATATATTTTTACATTATATAGGAACTGGAATGGGAAGGTTGTCAAAAAGAGAAAAAAATAAAGAAATTGTTATAAAAAAGAATTAAATTTATTAAAAAATTGTATCATAGATTTAACAAGGTTATAATCAATATACAAACATATCAAATTATAATAGGAATGACTAGAACAAAAATAATAATAAATTTATTTAATAATAAATAATTTAAATTTAGGAATGTTTACAGTATTTAGTCTACTTCTTCAATTGTAGGACCCGCATGAGCAGATCCTCTATATGCTTGGTTTCCGCATGTTGAATGAGTTTGGTTGCCATCTCCGTGGAGCTTAGTCATGAATGGAAGACATTCCTTCTGCAGCTGTGACAACTTGTGCGAATACTCCTCCTTATCTGCTAGGGTGTTGTTGTCCAACCACTTTATTGCCTCGTCGCATTTAGACCTCAATTTGCTCTTATCTTCTTCAGTCAACTTGCTCCCACATTCATCCACAGCTTGTTTTACACCGAAAACATAATTCTCTAGTTGGTTTCTTGCAGCAATGCGTTCTCTTTGGTTGTCATCCTCTGCCTTGTATTTCTCGGCATCAGCCACCATCCTATCTATTTCTTCTTTGGATAATCTTCCTTTATTGTTTTGTATGACAATGTTCTTTGATTTACCCGAGCTATTTTCTTTGGCTGACACATTGAGTATTCCATTAGCGTCCAGATCAAATGTAACATCAATCTTGGGTACTCCTCTTGGCGCAGGTGGAATGCCAGTCAGATCGAATGTACCCAGTAAGTTGTTATCTTTGGTCATTGCTCTTTCTCCTTCAAATACTTGCACAGTAACTGCGGGTTGGTTGTCAGCGTACGTTGTAAATGTTTGAGTCTGCTTACAGGGAATTCTTGTGTTGCGTTCAATGATTTTGGTCATAACTCCTCCCGCTGTCTCTATTCCAAGTGATAATGGAGTGACATCTACCAAAAGAACATCCTGTATTTCACTGCTCTGGTCTCCACTAAGTATGGCTGCTTGTACTGCTGCACCATAGGCAACTGCTTCATCCGGATTTATTGACATATTCAACGCCTTCCCATTGAAGAAATTTTGTAGAAGAGATTGTATCTTGGGTATTCTAGTAGAACCTCCTACTAGCACTACATCATGAATGGACCCCTTGTCCAATTTAGCGTCCTGCAATGCCTTTTCAACTGGTTGAAGAGTAGATCTGAACAGATCAGCGCACAATTCTTCAAATCTCGCTCGGGTTACTTTGGTATAGAAATCGATGCCTTCATACAGAGCATCAATTTCAATGGAAGCTTCTGTACTTGATGATAAAGTTCTTTTAGCCCTTTCTGCTGCGGTTCTCAATCTTCTTAGTGCTCTTGGATTATTTTTAATATCTTTTTTGTATTTGCGTTTAAATTCTTCAATTAAGTGATTTACCAAACGGTTGTCAAAATCTTCACCTCCAAGATGTGTGTCTCCTGCAGTGGATCTCACTTCAAACAGAGATCCTTCATCAATTGTAAGAATAGATACATCAAATGTACCTCCACCCAAGTCAAATATTAACACATTCCTTTCACCTTTTAAGTTCTTATCTAAACCATAGGCTAAGGCCGCTGCTGTGGGTTCATTAATAATTCTCAGAACATTCAAACCCGCTATGGCTCCGGCATCCTTTGTAGCTTGCCTCTGAGAATCATTGAAGTATGCAGGTACTGTTATCACTGCATCTCGAACAGCACTTCCAAGGTATGCTTCAGCAGTTTCCTTCATTTTGGTTAATACCATGGAACTTATTTCTTCTGGGGTAAAACGTTTCGTTTCCCCTTTGTATTCGACTTGGATTTTCGGCTTAGAACAATCATTTATAACTCTAAATGGCCAGTGTTTCATATCTTGTTGAATTTTAGGATCTTCATATTTTCTTCCAATCAGCCTTTTTGCATCAAATACTGTATTTTGTGGATTCATTGCTACCTGGTTTTTTGCTGCATCTCCAATCAGCCTCTCAGAGTCGGTGAAAGCCACATAACTAGGTGTTGTCCTATTTCCCTGATCGTTAGCAATTATTTCCACTTTACCGTGTTGCCATACTCCCACACAAGAATAAGTTGTACCAAGATCAATTCCAACAGCTGGCATGATGATTTCTGTCTTTATAAAAAAATAAATAAATAATACTTTTTTTTTTGACACTTACTGAGTTTCACTCACTTCACAGTTAGTATTCTTTAACTATGCTCTCAGGGCGAATCGTCACTGTTTAAATACTGGCGGGATCTGTCTGGTCCAGCCTAGAAATTTCTACTTAAAGCTGATTGGTTGCTACTGCTACAACTCCCTCCTATTCGGTCTAGAATGTGCTAGGCTCCGTCCCCCCACCTACCATCTTAAACTTTGGTTCCGGCTGGTTTATTGTTTTGTTTAAAGTTTATTGATAAATTTTTAGTTTTTTTTTTCTTACTTTAATTTTGTAAGTGGATTACGATTGTGCAATTTTTTTTTATATATTCAATATAGTGTTGTGTGTATAATTTGGTTTTATTTGTTTTAATCAATTGCAGTTTCTTTTTATGAATTTTCTTTTTTGAGAATAACGGTCAGTTTTGTTATATCTGTTTAATGAAATGTACTGCCGGTATAGAGAAATGTGAATCTATTTTTTTTTTTTTTCGGGAATAATCTTATTTTAGTTTTGTTTTGTTGGAAACTTACAGCTAATTTGAATATACCCATGTAGAAGGTTGAGTTCGGTTATCTTACATTGAATTTTGCTGCAGATGTCGCTTGAAGTGTGTGTTGTAGCAAAGACATATTTATCTTATTATTATTATTATTGGATAAATGTTTCTACGAATAATTCGTAACGACAAATGTGACTAATTGATAAAGAGACAAATGTGGCTAACTGATTAAGAGACAAATATGGCTAATTGATGAAAAGAGCTATTTACATTCTCTTATGATGGTGAATAAAACTTGCAAGGGTAATATTTCGATGCATTAAAGCAAGTTTAGTTTGTTGCAGCAAGTCAACAAAAATGCCAAATGTTAATTATATGGGTGGGCAAAAAAGGACAAAGAAAGAGAATTATGGTAAATTGTTTTTATTGTGAGTTTGGCGGCAAAATGTATTTCATTGAGCTATATTACCTTTTTGTGTAGAGAGGAAAGGCAAAAAGAAAAGGAAAGAAGAAGAAGAAGAAGCCTATGAAGAGATAGTGGATGTTAATGAAGAAGGTTACCCTATAATATGTATTTATGCTAAAATGTTTGCATGCATTTATTGCTGTTTCCGTTTCTGAATACATTGGACCTTGTATTAGAGTGATTTAATACCCACATGGCATTCTCATGTTATTTTTCAACAAATTCCCATAAGTAAAATTATATTATAAAATATTGTGATTGTAGTTGGTATTGGTAGAGTGAGCAAGAATAGGTAATGCGAAATATTATTGAAATGGAACAGCTCTTTCCCGTTAATTTTCACCGTAATTATGTTTGTAGGAGTTTTGGTATCTCATGATTTATTCATTTAGATGGGGTCCCTGATGCTGCCAAAAAAAATGTTGAAACAACAGATCAGGGCGTGGAAGAGGATGAATTTGGTGCTAAGGATTACAGAAAACAAGTTACATTGAAGGGTGATCATGAATCCAGACCTTTATGGGTGGTAAGCAAATTTTTGTGTGTTGAGAAATATAATGAAAATATTGAAACTTAAAATAAATATCGATAAACTAAAATGACCAGAACAAATTTAGCTATCAATGAATAGAGTGAGAACTTATTACTCATAAAAGTAAAACTTTTAATCTTAATGGTCATGCTAAAATTTAAATACTTTTATGTGGAATACTCACACGACTTTCTCTTTTTGCAATTATGTCTTGGTCTTTGCCTCAATGAAGCTTAGCGGCAGTTTAAATTTAAAAGTAACCCGCTGATGCCTCAGAATACCCCAAAAATAGTTTTTTTTTTCGAAAAAATAATACTAATAAAAGAGGTACTTATTATCGGCGCCGTTAATGTTCCACGTGCAAAGAAAATTGCTTTAGCCGCTTTAGAGAAAATTCAAAAACCACTTCCCTAAATTCGCACTTCCAATTAAACATTATTTTTAAATTTGGAATTATCGCAATGCTTGTAGTATATCTCAGTTTGCAAAGACGGTGGAACCATAAATCATCCGAAGTGGCACTTTAGAGAAAGCTTAAAGTTACTGCTCCCCCTGAACCTCCCAAAAATCAATTTTCTGTGAAAAAAGTTTCAAATGTATGCATATATACTTACATGCATTTATATATATATATATATATTATATATATATATATATATATATATAATATGTATATAGTGCCGTTTTCGAAAAAAAAAAATCGGAAAACGCATTCAGTAAAGTCGAACTTTCGATTAATATATCTTTAACCGCAATCTTCATGTCTCATGCGCTGGAAGCTAATGGATTCCCAAGTTTGAAACTTTCTGTGATTTAGTGTTCTTGTCAGATCATGCACTAAAAACATTGTTTTAATTCGTGAGACCTCAAAACACGTATTTCCTGTGGAAACTCAATTTCGAAAATTTGGCATGATTGTAGTTTCTTGCTTTTACCAACAGTAAGAGAAAGTAAAAAAATTGTTTGCTATTTTATATTAAAAATACATAATCTACATGGACTTTGATTGTTCTCAAAAAAAATTATTGAAAAATTAAAAAAGAAAAACGAATTGACCTAGAGAAAACCAATACCTTAGAACCTATTTATCAGCATAGAAAAAATTAAGTTCCTAGGACTTAATTTGACAAAAAGTTAAACTAAACTTTTGACGCCATAGCGTCACGTGTAGCGGAACGCGTTAGATGTGCAGATTGTGAATTTTATTAGTGTGCAATTGATCAGCTTTCGCCCTACAGAGATGTAATCAATCCATTGAATATATTTGTACAGATTGATCTTTGAAGAGACTGGTTTTTCTTTTAAATAAAAAAAAAATCCCTTAATAGACTAGTCGTGCAGTATTTCCAACATTCGACTGACGCCTTCATTATTTCTATTGTTTTGGATATATACGAGGTTTCTTTTTTTTTATCAACTTAATTACATCTAGTGTAACTTGCTTCTCATATAAACTTATCTTTCTTCCATGTATAAAATAACTATACATATTCCAAAAAGGAACTTTATCTAATTTTCGTTTAGGTGTTGAAAATAATTTTAAAATTTAATTGATATTAAACGTTACTTTATTTAACTTGACAAGTGTATAATTTAATCTAATTCTGAATTGTTTTTTCTGAATTAGCCTTAGCTGTTGAGCACTTATAAAAAACATAAAAACTTAAATTTGTTCTATATGAGGTAGATTTTGATTGACATTAATTTAAAAAAATCACCAAACGTTTTTTTCTTCTACATAAAAAAAGTCGTTTGTCTTTTCCTTCTCACAGTATCTTTAAGTTTGAAAGTGTTTTCAATAGTCCTTCTTTTATAAAAAGTAATATTTATATATTTATTATAGGCTCCTAATGGACATATATTTCTGGAATCATTTTCTCCTGTGTACAAACACGCTCATGATTTCCTTATAGCAATATCAGAACCGGTTTGCAGACCTGAGCATATACAAGAGGTTTGTTTTTTTTTTTTTTTTAAGAAATAATAGATTTGTTTTCTATTGAGTTTAATTGTAATGTATTTTATTAAATAATACATTGTTTAATGCAGTTCTAGAATCAAAATAAATTTTCATTGATCCCAATGTTTTCTAGTATAAATTGACCGCTTATTCTCTTTATGCTGCTGTAAGCGTTGGCCTTGAAACAAATGATATAATAGAATATCTTAGGAGATTGAGCAAAACTTCCATTCCTGAAGGAATTATTGAGTTTATCAAACTCTGTACTCTTTCTTATGGCAAGGTAAAATTTTAATTCTTTTTATTGTTTTAATTATCACATAGATTAAGTTAAAAATACTTTTCTCAACTCTGAAGTGAAAATGTAATATTTCTAGTGGTGTATCTTATTCAGATAATGTTATTAAACATTTTGTAGTATGAAATGATCTGTTATTTAATTTCCAATCAAGATATGAGCAATGCTATTTTCTGAGGATTTTTGTAGAGCACTATTACATCAAGTCGAGACTAATGTTAATTTGCTAGATATTGCTACTTTGACATTGTAAAGTCAGTAATTACAAAAACAGTAGTTGTGTAAATCATATATTTTTAAAATATTGTAAATTATGTTATTTAAAAATTGACGATCCAAAACAATTTTGAAGTAAATTTTTTCTAGATATTTCAATAAGTTACTCTACTACGAAGCAGATTTGACTTTTGGAACTTTTTAGTCTAGGTACCATTATATGCTCTTATCATAGATTTATAAAGCAGTAATAAACTAAAGTAATGCCTATTTTTGCAGGCGTGCTTAACGTCGAACTACCACATATTAGATGTCATGGACGGGGTCGGGAAGCACCTACTCTACTATTACATTTTTTTTTAAGGGAATATAAGCAAAACGCGGGATTCGAACTGGGGACTCCCAAGTTACATATATGTCCATGCTCATAACTACTACACCAAATCCGCCCATAATGTACATATATTGCAAATGAACTGAAACTTATAAATTTTAGGTGAAATTAGTTTTGAAACATAACAAATATTTCATTGAATCGCCGTTTCCCGATGTACTGCAGAAGCTTTTAAAAGATCCAGTTATACAAGAATGTAGATTGCGTAGAGATGCTGATACATTGATTACGAATATTGAAACGAAGAGAGGTGCACCTCAGGTTTGTATTTTAGTAAATAGTTAAGTAGAATTTAGATATATTTAGGTGATTTTTAATGAGAAAAAATATTCAAGAACAGAGTACGAGAAATCACAGTGCTTATGAATAGTATGATTGGCCAGTGGTATCATGATTTACAGATTTTTCTTCACTTAAAAACATATTGTTGGAGAAACAGTCCCTAAGAAGTCTTCAATTTTAAGATTTAAGTTTAAGGTAATGTGATTAGAACAATCAAATTTCTCTTATTATAATTTTCAACCTCCACTTAACAAAATTTCTTCCGATGATAAATTAATTCCGGTTAATTATGACTAAAAACTTTGTCGGATGTGCCCATTTTTTCCCTATTTGTCAATTTGGGAGGATCATCTTTCTATACTGTTATTGAAAATTTAGATCTTGAGGTGTTTTAAGGCAGACTTCTATATTTTATAATTACTAGAATTAAAAATCATTATAGTGTCGAAAGTTTAATAATTTTAAAAGTATTAAACTATTTCCAAATAGTTTGAATTGGAAATGGAAATTGAATTTGTTTCGAATCTTTCATATTTGAGTTGCTGTTCTCATTGTTACACGCGTATAAAACATTCTGAAAAACAAAATTAAATAAACAAATTGAAAATACTTTTTTTTATAGAATCGGAAAACATGCAATTCTTGTGAAAATCCAGTTTCAAGAATTTGATATGAATGAAATACTTTCTAAAATCCAGTTAACGCAAAATTAAAAGAGGAATTCAGTTTTTAAACCGTTGCACGAAGAGACATTTCATATGTTGTTTGTTAAGTTTGAAGAACACATCAATGATTTTAACTAAATCCTAATTTCTGTGTTCTAGTTTAATACAAAAACTGCAACTGGAGATACAGGTGAAGTTGATACAACTGAAGAGACTACTGTTCCAGAAGATATAACAGATTTCTATTCAAAAATGGATAAAGCAGATGAAGAAGACGAAGAAGAATCCAATACAAATACAGTATCATTTGAAGTTAATCAGGTAATATTATGAAATCTTTGATCAACATGTTCAATTCAATTAGGATATATAATTCATTATACTCAAAAAAAATACCAAATATAAATAACTTTTGCAGGAGAAAATAGAAGTGATACAAAAGCGCTGCATTGAATTGGAATACCCACTGTTAGCAGAATATGATTTCCGCAATGATACTGTAAATCAAGATATTAAGTAAGGAACCTTTTTGAAATTTAAACTTTTTAAAATAATTTTTTCCTTGATTTAATTACAGTTTTTTTTTTTTGCAGTATTGATTTGAAACCTTCCGCTGTGTTGAGACCTTACCAAGAAAAAAGTTTAAGAAAAATGTTTGGTAATGGAAGAGCAAGATCGGGTGTGATTGTTTTACCATGTGGTTAGTTTTACAAAATAATATTGTAATGTTTATGATTAGTTATGTCCTCACGCGTTGGTCTATTGGCTAGCACACTCCCTAGTTTGAGAATCCGAGGTTGATTCCCTTGAGGACAAAGTTGGTGTCAGCATTGTAGGAGAAGTTAGTAGCGAAGGCCAAAACTAAACGGCGAGGAATCGCGGCAAGCTTATCACACGTCCCCAGTATAAATCGCGGTCTGGTAAGCCTTGGCCCTTCGAGGGCTATTGCGCCATAGGTTTATCTGTTTATTTATTGCAATGATTAGTTATGATTTTAAGAAAAAATTTCCATTAGATAATATAGCATCAGATACAGTTATTTGCAACTACAGTCTATACTTCAGCATGCGAAGGGGCCAATAAAAAATTTGTTCAGTTATTTTTCTTTCTTATATTTCATTATATGTTTTTACAACCAGATAGTAACACAAACCAGTAAAAGGAACATAAAATGAATGTGCTTTGTAGCCATTATCTCCTCAAGAATAATCCCGCTTCATCATGTTTTACGAGCGAATCTGAGTTTTACAAACTGTTGTCGATTTCCTGACAATTTGACATAAGAGCAAATTCCATCACTTTCCCTTGATACAATTCGTCTAAATGTATCGAAGTATATTCTATATTTTATTCTATATATTGTTAATTATGTGTCTAAAGACAGATTTTTGCATTTAAGGTGCTGGAAAGTCTTTAGTAGGAGTAACTGCTTGTTGCACTGTGAGGAAAAGGGCTTTAGTTTTATGTAACTCAGGGGTGTCAGTTGAACAATGGAAACAACAGTTTAAAATGTGGTCAACAGGTAATTTTTTATCTATTAAATATATATATAAAAGTAAGCTATTTTTTTTCGTTGACGGGAAAGAATAACGGTCACAATTTTGGTCTCTTTTTAGTCCCGTTTTGTTTCATTTTTTGGTGTTAATATTGCAGATTCAGATGGATGGATTTTCAAGCGGCTTGCACCATTTGACTTTTCTTGATAAGGGGTGAGGGCGCCGAAGGCAAAGTTGAGAACTTTTGAGTTATGCTGATTACACACAGACACATATACACTAAAATTTCTAAAACCACTTTTTCTGAGTCAGGGTTCCTCAAAACATTCATTTCCGGTGAAAACTCAATTTCGAAAATTTGACGATTGCAAAACTCCCTCTTTTAGCAGTCAAGAGAATTAAAAGGTCATATTTTCTCAAAATTGACCAAACCACTGAACTTGATCCGTGATCGACTTCTACTAATTTCTCATTATTTATATAAAATGTTTTATAATTATATAATGTTTACATTTCATTTTTTATGGACAGCTGATGACAGCATGATATGTCGATTCACGTCAGATGCGAAGGACAAACCAATGGGTTGTGGTATTCTAATAACTACTTACTCAATGATTACACATACTCAGAAAAGATCATGGGAAGCTGAACAAACTATGAAATGGTTGCAGACTCAAGAATGGGGAATAATGGTGTTAGACGGTAAGGCATTATCTAAGGAACGTTTTTCATCATACATATCTATATAGAAGATACAGAACATACTTTTCTTTCAAAATTATTGAATAATTGAAAAATAATAGCACCGATGATCTGATGTGAAAAATAAAAAAAATTATTTCATTTTTTCACATAACTGAGAATAAAGTATAAAATACATTTGATCATGTTTTTTAAAGTTATTTTTTAAATAATTGTCCTACTTTACAATAAATTGTATCAATAATCGATGTTTTAATTTATAATTGATAAAAAGTATATTTTTACAAAACTATACAAGGCAGACCAAGTACTTTCATTAAGTATTTTTAATGCGTACCATATATGTATATAAATGTGTATAGCAGAACTCATCGGATAATTGCAGAAAATATTCCGTATTTCACACAAGGAAATAGTAAGCATTTGACTGACATGAAGATTTTGGTAAATGCTTTCACTTTGAAATACTATTTATTGAATTGAAGTACCATTTCAGTTTATTACGGTTTTCTTGAAAAAAGCTCCAAGGATCACCATTGCATATATACGAATGGTGGCCGGTGAATATTTCAAGCGGAGGTACTTTTTGTTTTTTTACTACGCGGTTATGCTGGCCACTCCGGCCATGCATGCGCCTCCTAGCAGCTCAATATGAAGCGCTTTTCTTGAGCAGCTGCTATCGAAATTTGTGAACTTATGTCCATCAAGGTAGAACCTGAGTCTAAATGGGACATAGAAATGCGCTACTTAGGAGAAGTGGAGCTACTTCACATGTATGTAGTAATAATAATTCATTTTTTCCCCAGCTAGTAACAATTTATTAGTACCGAAACTTGTTTAATATAAAATGCCAGCTAGTATAAACAGACCAAAAATTTTATAGTGGAATTGTAACGATTATTTTCGGCACAAGAACATTGTTATTAGAACAAAATCCTATATGTTGCGCACTTCAAGAGACCCATCTTTTACACAAACATCACACACTTAATAAGGATTTCGTGATCATTAGATAAGACAGGGATAATACAGACTGCCTAGGGTGGAGTCGCATTATGATCTAAAAAGAAATATATTCCCAGGAACTTCCTCTTCAAACGAATCTTGAAGCACAGGCAGTTCAAATTCATCTTCCGGATCTGTAGCCTGTACATTCACCAAACTGCTGTGGGGGAGCTCAGTCCCAGATTACCAGCATCGAGGTTTGAAAATATATAACTTCTTAATGGAAGAATCAATATAAATCTCCTAATGATGGAAGCCCTATCCACTTTTCACCTAGTTTAACCACATTTTCCTCGATTGATATTAGTTTTGCAAATAGTAATCTAGCTCCATACATTACATAGTCAGTGAAAATGACCTATTTGGCAGTGACCATATCCCAGTTGTTATAGAACTTCCGGCTTCAGACAAAAGCTCAAAATCTGCCAGACAGCCATTTTCTCAAACTATACATATTAAAAACTTTATATAATAAACATTTTCAAAACATTATAAATTATTTTGCTCATTGGAATGTTATCTTTCACTTTTACCTTGCTTTCTATCATTTTAATTTAACATTCTGCCTATAGATTTCTGGATGAAATTCTTATATTCTGAACTAAGAATTCGATAATGAACTAATAAGCAATACAACTTGTTCACTCTTTTAAACGTCGCTATTTTAATAAGATTAATTTATCATTACTTCAATTTCCTTAGACATTTGTAAGGTAATATTAACATAGATAATCTATTGCTACTTCAGAAGTGCACACAATTCCGGCTAAGATGTTTCGTCGAGTTTTAACAATTGTACAGTCTCACTGCAAGCTAGGGCTTACAGCAACTCTTCTTAGGGAGGATGACAAAATTGCCGATCTTAACTTTCTAATTGGTTAGTTTATTTTTTTTATATTAAAAAGAAATAATAATTTTTTTTAAGCACTTTTTTTACAAAAAAGTCATAAATAAATATTTTCCAATATATAAGGTGATAGTAACTTGTTTGAAGCAATTTGAATCAGTATAATGCAACCTAATTTACACAAAATAAACCATTTTTATCTTTTACCCATTTTCAACTGTTTCTCCGAGTTGAACTTCAATTTTTTTCTGAAAAAATAAGTTTCTTTTAAGCTTTTCACCAAAATGAGAAGTAATTTGACCCATCTTTCAGAAAGAGGATAAATTTCCCAATGGCTAAGATTCTTTTCGTGGGTGAAAGTTCGTACGGTTCACTCATGATAACTTCAGCCGACCAAACATAAGCCAAATAATAAATTTGAAATTGCTGGAAATGTTTCAATTTCGGTATTTAATACCAAATACTTACTAGAAATTTAATGCTAATTTTCATTATTTTTAAACTATTGAACTATAAATTATAAGCTGAAATAAATTTGTTCTTCCTGTACATTTTACTCTTGATTGTTGTTATAATGAATTCAATAACATTAGAGTGATGCTCGCCAATGATGAAATATAAATAAATTAAAAAAAAAAAAAGCTTTTATTACACAATGGGGCATTTTTCTACTTTCTCGTACTGCCGTACGAGAAGAATATCATGTCAATTTTTGATATCGAGTTTTCACCGGAAATACGCATACTCCTCTGAGTTCAAAAATATGAGTCAGCATAACTCAAAAATGGAAAGTTGGAGTGAAGTCAAACTTGATATTTCGTTTTAAGTCCTACGTGGACTTGACAATAAGGTTGATTAAACTCGGTCAACCGGAAGCTCCACTTTTACCGAATGGATTTTTTTTCAATTTTCTCGAAAACAGCTTCTTCAATTTTGTTTAAAGCTTGGTTCACTAACTACACATATAAAGAGCTATAACAAGAAAGGGAATAGCCAAATGTTTAGCGTACTGGACTCCCACGCAGGTTCGAGTCCAGCTGTGCTTCCCTTAGATTTTTTCTTCCTTGGAGCCTCTACAGCTCACTGTCCGGAGGCCGGCAGTGCACTGAGAAGGTTCCGGCCGTCAGTGACCATAGATGTTGTAGCGCCTTAATTTAAAAAAAAAAAATCTATAATTTTTTCCGAGAAAATTCATATTAGGGGTTTTCATTGAGAATTAGGGTTATTCTTTCCTCTAAAGTGCAATGTTAGTTTGTAATAGCTATATAATATCAATAATTAGAATTAAATGTGTTGCCAAAATTCCGAGTTTGAAGAAAATTGGTTGACGGAAGTGCGACTTTACTGAACAATTTCTTCAGTTTTCTTCGATTTTCTCCATGAAGATTAAGGTTTCGATAAACTTGAAATACTAACTGTACAAACAGAGACTTACCACTTTTGTTTGAAACTTTTTCCCTGAAAATTCATTTAAGGAGAAGTTTTGGGGGAGGATGCGGTTATTCTTTCGTAGCACATCAAGGAAATCATATTGAAGACAACTAAATTTTTAAATAAAGTCATAAATTCTTAGGAAATTTCAAATAATAATAATAACTATGTAAATTACAGTAAGGGAATATCATGTGAATGTACACACCAAATTTTGTTTTCATTTGGCAAGCTTTATTCCTGATCAGTTTTTTTAATAAACTGGGTCTATTATACGAGCGTCTATTATTGAGCCTTCACGCGCAATTCTATCAGACTCGCCCAACAAACAAATTAATAGCTTGCAAATGATAAAAACAACAGAATATGATAGTATTAAAGATTATTGTTTAAAAGCGATAAGAGATGTTACAAAAATTAAATTTGTTGCCCTATGAAAGTGTAGCCGAGAAGATCTGACAGAAAATTTAACTTTCTTTCTGCATATACAAGTAATTTGCTTCATATATAGGAGAAATGCTCTTAAAATAAAACTGAAGAAAACTGCTTAAGTGAAAAAAAAAAATAACAAAAAATCCAAATTCCATAAGGTTGATAAAGGTGATAAGGGATACATGTGGCTTATTTTGTAAAAACACAAATTATGTTGAATATCACCCTTTTTATTAATTTTTTTACATTTCATACCAATCAACATATAATGATTAATCTTTATTTTCCTCTTCTAATGTTTTCTTTCAAATAAAGTTTAAAAACTTTCAAAATATACAAAGTGCTAATCAAACAAAATTTATACCAAAGTTTACGCATTTATATTTATGTTTTAAAATAGAAGAAAATAAAAACTTACGTTTCAGGACCTAAGTTGTACGAAGCAAACTGGCTAGAGCTTCAGTCGCGAGGATTTATCGCTCGAGTACAATGTGCTGAAGTATGGTGCCCTATGACTCCAGAATTTTATCGAGAATATCTCTGCTGCAAAACTTCAAAAAAGCTGGTAAATTTTAGTTTTAAACAAATCAGTCTAAGCAAGTATTGCAGCAAAAGAAATATTTTACAATACCAATTATTTATATTATTATTTTCCATTTTTCTATAAAATAATAAACAAAATAAACTTTATTAAAAAAATGGTCAATTTTTTTAAATTGTTGATCTGTACTATAACATTGTAAATTAATTACTGATTAATATAAAAAATTGATATTGTACTTTTAATTTTCTGTAAAGTTCATAATTGCCTGTAACATTTCATCTCCATACATTACTTATGCAAAAATTGTTTGTAAATTCTCATATGACTTTCGCCTACTGCAGTTAATACAATTATAATTGGCAAGTTTGATCAAACTTGAATTTTTCTCAACATTTAGTTGCGCATATATAATGCTATAGATAAATAGAGTTGGTAGTGGGGTTTCACATGTTGATTCTCAGCACATAGCAGGTACCTGAATGTGAGACACTAATATAGTTAAACTGGTCAGCCCAACTGGTCGATTAATCCCAACAACACGAAAATCTACTATCATAGATTTTCCAGAACCTCTTTGATGTCAGTTTTTCCAGAAAAATGATTCAAGTAAAAGTGAATCGGTTTATATGTGCAGTGAGCTTTCAACAAGCTTAAACAAAAGTTTTAGAGCCGTTTCCTGAAGTTCAAACTTCGAATTCCAGCATTACATTTAATGTACCTTAATATTGTGTATAGTGTATAGTGAAGTCACACTTAGAGAAAGGTTAACGTTTAAATCCCCCCGAATACTCTAAAAATAAATTTTTAAAAATATTCCAAATAAAAGTGATAGGCATTTTTTGTATGTAGTTAGTATAGAAAATTATTGGAGTCATTTTGGATAAAAATAGCGAAAAGCTTAAAACAATTTAATAATTTGCACTTGCAGTTGATAAAGGTGATTTGGTAGTTAAAAGAACATAAAAGTTTTAGCTTGCTGCGAGTTTTCTTTTTAGAGCTGTTTCTTCTTTTTCTCTCTCACAAAACCAAGTTAATGCTTCCTGTGATTTTTCGTTTTATATATATTTTGTTCAACCACACACTCATACAAACCGTTCGCTAAAAATATGTTTTCATACTCAGGGGGACCTCAAAACATGTATTTCCGGTGAAAACTCAATTCCGATGGATACGACTCCAGTATTTCCTCCTAATAGGAATGAATATGTTGAAAAAAATTAGTATTTTAAATTTTAAGATAATTGATTTGATCTGGGATTTCATTCGTCATAGCATGTATATTTTTGATGTTCCTGACTGGTTTTGAATTTTCATCCTTCGTCAGTATTTTGTCAGAGGATGAAATCCGAAACCGGACAGGAACATAAAAAATATGCCTTGCTAAGATGGATAAAATGCCACAGGTTATCTAGCATTTAGCATTGCGACCCCATCCACATATTCAACAATTGATATGATATTTATTGAAATATGAATAGACAGGAAAAGGATCTTAACAGGAATGAAAAATGATGTTTTAAATATATTTTTTTTAAAAAATAAGTCCCGTTTAATAAACTTTTTGCAAATTCTTTAACAGCTGCTGTACGTAATGAATCCAAACAAATTTCGAGCCACACAGTTTCTTATTAAGTACCATGAAAGAAGAGGTGATAAAACAATAGTTTTTTCTGACAATGTTTTTGCCCTTCGTCACTATGCTATAAAAATGAATAAACCTTTTATCTATGGACCAACTTTACAGGTAAGTAATAGCTACTTTTAAATATGAATGAATTATATGTAATATAATAGTAATATTTAAGAATGGCCAGTAATAATCTGGAAATTTATTTTTAATTGTAGAACGAACGTATTCAAATTTTGCAAAATTTCAAATTCAATCCAAAGGTGAATACCATATTTGTAAGTAAAGTAGCAGACACGTCATTTGATCTACCTGAAGCGAATGTGTTAATTCAGATTTCATCCCATGGCGGATCTCGAAGGCAGGAAGCCCAGAGACTTGGGCGTATTCTTAGAGCAAAAAAAGGTAAGATTAAAAAACAGAATTTATTTTTGTCTTTCAACGAGTTAATGATGGTTTTAAGGACCAAAAAATGAAATGAACAGAATTGCCTATCTGACAATTTATTTAAAATTTGGTATTCTTGTTAGTATTTGTATTTTGCCAGAAATAGTTTCAACTTCTGGAAGAAGAAACGGTAACTTTCACAAAATTAAATGCAGGTTTCGCTTAATTGGCCTTATGAGACATAAAAAATAGATGGAATAAAAATATACTTTTGATAAATTTGAGACCCGATAGCTTTTAAGGGTCACAGCCCTACAGTATTTGGTCGAGGTCAAGCTCTCACTTGAAAAATGGTTTCGAAAAGAAAAAGTTTTGTAGGGTCGCTGCAATAAACGTATTTACGTAATCCCGACATTAGAGAATAATCAGTTAAATTATATTAACTTATAATTATTTCTTTCTGAAGAGCGTTTTATCGAATCATGGCAAATATGAAGGGAAAGGATTAACTCTAGAGTACACCCTCAGTGGTTGCGCGCTGGATTTGCATGCGGAGGTACCTTCGATTTTTCTCTTCCCAACTCACTGTCCAATAATGACAGTTCCGACTGTCTGTAACGAACGAAGACTGGCCGGAGGTCGCAATGCCCAGAAAAGATTCCGGGCGCAAACGACCACATATAGATATTGACGTGTCTTAAAAAAGTAATTTTGAAAATAGGATACTCTGGAATTCTATTGGGTTCGATATTCTTGGAACTTTTCTCAGTAAATGCTGAAAGAATCGAATCTAAACATTGATATAAAATAACCTTCTGATATCTTGGCTGTTTGTTAAATACATAAGGCAAAACAAATTTTTTTCTTTAACAGGAGCTGTAGCGGAAGAATACAATGCTTTCTTTTACACACTTGTCTCTCAAGATACCATTGAAATGGCATATTCAAGAAAAAGACAAAGATTTTTGATTAACCAAGGATACAGTTATAAAGTGATCACAAAACTTGCTGGGCTCGATGAGGTATGTCAATTATTTTTATTATTACTTAATAATATCAAGTTTTTTTTTTAGCAGTTCATGTAAATATAAATATTTTATTAAATACCGACTATAATTCAGCTCTTTATAAGTACATATATCATTTATGAAGCCTATTAAATTAAAAGTAAGAATTGATTGTGCGATTATCAACAAACCACCTGACTCACCATCAAATGAAAATATTAAGTTTGGTTTTCAAGTTATTACTTACACTTATTTGCTGGGTACGCGGTTATTGTGATCATTTTAGATTCTTGGATTTATTTGGCATAAGAAATACTTTTTTTTGAGGCCCTTTGAATTCGAATAATTTTTTTAAATTGATATCTGTCTCTCAGACCGTTGTGTGGGATATATTTAATGAATACTGTTTTTTAGAAAGAAAGTCCCGACTTAATATCTCTTCAGAAATATTCGTAAAGGATATCAGTGTTTCGACAAATTTTCTTTAAATTTGAAATTTTACATGCAATCTATCCTTAATAAGTAGTAGTTGAAGTAATTATATTGCAGCCCAGAAGACAGCGCAAGTGTAAATGAAATCATTATAGTCTTATTCGAGAAAAGTCTAATTGAACAAACTCAAATAACATTTGAAATCTAACAACACAGATTTCTCAGAAATACCAAAATCAATTTTTCTAGAAAAATGTTTCATATAAAAGCGATAAGTTTTATGACTGTACAGTTAAAAGGAAAATCGTCGCAGCTGTTTTCGAGAAAATTCCAAAAAACTCAAAACCTACCGGTGAAGTTGCACTTCAGGTTGCTGGCTATTTTTACATCACCTTATTGCCGACTGTGCTTGGTGATATCTAAACGGAATATCAAGTTTGAACTTCCTGAGATTTTTTCTTTTTCAGATATTTTGTTCACATACACACACACTTTCGCTAAAAATATTTTTTCCATGGTCTCAAAACGTATTTCCGGTGAAAACTGAAAATTTGAAGTAATCTCGATACTTTTTTATAGAGCACTAAAAGAAAGTAAAAAGAAACATACTTCTTTCAGATTTAAGATACAGTTCCAAATAGACAATAATACCTAAATAGGAGAAATATACATGCTGTCGCCCAAACAATGCTAAAAACAGGGAAACATAACTGAAGTTAGACTATCATACTACATACAACAAAACATGTATGCGGCAAACATACAACTATTTAGGCAGACCAGACTAAAAATACCAACAAATATTACTGTAGTATTCGAATAAAAAATACTTCATAGAAATCATTGTACTTAAATACAATTATTTACTACACCCTAAAATATTTACATTTATATAAATTAAATTAATAATTTGAACATTTAATTAAATACGCTAATAATTCTCTCAATTCAATAACTCTGGGCACAAATCTATATCAATTCCATAGGAACTCTATTTAAAGGAATATGTATTCGTTCGGATTTTTTAATTGAGTTCATATATGTGTGACATCATGTTTTAGTATTTGGTAAATTTACTAAATTTAACTTTCTTAGGACTCAGACATCATGTATTCAGATCGTGATGAACAAGGTTCACTGCTTCAGCAAGTATTAGCTGCTTCTGAGGTTGACGCAGATGAAGAAAAGATTCCAGGTGAAGGCCCGAAACCATGGGGTGGGGTACGCAGAGCGCAGGGATCAATAGGATCCATGTCTGGAGCGGATGATGCTGTTTACATGGAATATAAGAAATCAGCTTCCTCCATTAAACATCCCTTATTCAAGAAGTTTAGAACATAAAAATATTAATAAAAAAAACAAAATTGTACATTTTAATTATTTCATGTTTTTAATTTTGTGATATTTAAATTGAAGTAAAATTGTAAAATAAAAAAAGTCTTGCAAGTATTTTTATAATTAATCAAAAAGACCATAATGTAAGAATCTGGCTCAATCAATCTATTCTTATTGAATGTGTGGATGGTCCACATCGAATCTGTGGAAGAAGGCCACCAGGGATTCCTACTACCACTAACCAACTTGGGAGGAGAGTTTCCTCAAATGAAAACTTAATATGTTCATGAAGAATACCAGCTTCCCTTGCCATTTCCGAAATCCCCTGGGGCACCTGACTAGATAATCATTCTATCTCCTAGGAGTCCAGATGAATTCCAATCCGTCCTTCTGGGATTCCTATAGATAGCCAAGATGGTTGGATCAATCCCTGTGATCAGAAATATAAGGTTTAGAACTTACCTTCCAATCTCTACATTTTACTGAATAATATTCTGCTTTATACAGTTTATTAAGGGAAACAGGCCACTACATTGAGGCATCGCCCACCAACCCCCAGAGCAACTCTCGCCACCACCAGGCCTCTAGAACAAAACTGCTGAGCAGAATGGCGTTGACATCTCTACTAACGCAAATACATGCTCTAGGAGTGCCCTCCAAACCCTTTATAGGTATAAGGTTCTTTTACAAGTCTAAAATGAGTATGCAACTTAGCGAATACCGCGGCATAAATTAGCCGTTGCAGCTTTACTATGTAGCAAAATGATCTACACCCTCTCTTCCCAGGCAACTACCATAGTGGTTAAAAAAGCAGTGGACGAAATGGCTCTTCTGACATACCTAGCGGCAGAAGAGAGAAAAAGAGAATAGCCTTACATATTTTCCCCTTTACTTTCTTTAACTCCTAATAAGCATTGCAACCGTGCCAAATTTTCTGAATCGAGTTTTCACCGGAAATAATGTTTTGAGATCCCCTGAATCCAAAAAAGTGGTTTTTAGAAAATGGTTTTTGTTGTGTCTATCTGTACATGAACAGCATAGCTCAAAAAGAAAAATCCCAGAAAGTTAAAACTGGTCATTCCGTTCAGGTATCAGAAAATCCGACATTATGTCAAAATTTCTCAACTTTTACAGAATGGTATTTTCACTTATTTGCGATTTTTTTTGTTCAAAAAGCCTCCAACGATTTTCTTTAAACTTGTTATATCAAGTACATATATTAAGAGCTACAACTTTTATTGAAACATTTCTCTGGGGAAATTAGTTTAAGGCAGCTTTTGGGAGAGAGTTGGTGTTATGTTTTTTTTAAATAAAGTGCTATTTCAGTTTATCATACGATTCTATCATCTAAATAATATTAATTAGAATTAAATATGTTGCACAAATTCTAAGGTTGAGAAAATCGGTTAACCGGGAGTGCGTTTTTACTGAACAGTTTCAGTTTCTACTTTTTTCTCTATAAAACAAAGATGGATTTCTTTAAATTTGGTATGCTAGTTATGAATAACTCTTGTGTTTGAAACTTTTTCCGAGTAAGTCCGAGAAGTCTAAGGGAGAGTGGGAGATTATACTTTCTCAAACAAGTTATTTTATTAAAAGTAGGTTCTCCCGATGATATAAAATTGAAAACAAGTAAATATTCAGTAAAAATTATGTTTGAAGGAAACTGTCTATTACAACTCTATAAAATGCAACAAGGGGGAGCGGGTGTTGGTGTAGTGGTTATGAGCATGGACTTGTAAGTGGGAGGACCCCAGTTCGAGTCCAGCGTATAACTGCTAAATTTTATATTTGTTGAAAAATGTTATTAGTAAAGTAGGTGCTTTCTGCCCCCGTCCACGACACCTAATTTGGTAGTTGGACGTTAAGCCCGCCTGAATAAGTAGGCATTACTTTAAAGTGCAACAAGAGAAAGGCATGTGAGTGTTTCACATCAGATTTTTTCCTTCAGACACGAGCCAGAAACTACCGCAGGTGGACAAGTTCTCCACGGCTCCTCCTGACACGCATTCCTCCAGCAGTAAGCCTTGCCTGTCTTTGGATCAGATTCCCATCCATTTATACGTGCGGGTCCCGACGCAGGAATTACTCCCACTAGAGGTGATCCTCTCCTCTAAGGACCCACGGCTGACGAATTTGAAATATAAAACGTAATTATAAAAAATATTATATTTCATCTTCAGAGATCTCCACCTTCCACGGATCCTCATAATTTAGAACGTTTGTAGAAGCGCCACAGCTACTCCAGAGATGTAAGTCCCAGGGATTGTGAACTAAAGCTCATAATACCCAGCAACTTACCTATGCGTATTTTACGCTAGCCGATTGTCCAGAACTGGGTTAAGTTCTGGCCGCCTACATACCAGAGTCCGGAACCAAAGAGAAGTATAGAGCTGCAAGGCAAACTGAGGGAACTTGCGTCCAGCGAGATCTGCGCCCTCAATCACCAGAACTTCCTTTCCCCACGATACAGGTATCCACTCATGGCAACAAGTGGTTGGCACGAGCTTGTGCCACTGGCGTAAAAAGTGGAAAGATGTAGATGCATGCTAGTGTGTTTAGATGAATGCGATCCAGTAAGAACTCATCCGCAGAGGCCCAGCACAAAACTGCTGCAAGTGATCCAGGATGTACATAAATTACAGGATGAACAAAGGGTAGGCAAAAGGAAATTCCCACTCACTCACTCCGTGGCTATGCTCCACTTCATTTGTTAGTGTAAGTTTAACTGAAGTAGGTGGGAACGCTAAAGTTCAAATAGGCCGAATGTTACCCTCTGCCTTCGTCCACCTTCTCGCTCATCTACATATCCACAAAGTGGAGCGATGAGAATGCTCGGGTTGTTCCTGAATGAGATTCAATTTCATCATCGGTATCCATCGATCCATCAATCTCTGTTTCATGAGAAGCACATTTAATATGGCATTAAACTATCTTTCTATTTAAATCTTATACAAAGAAAAAAAAAGTCAAATATATCTGTTCCCAATGATACTCCGCATGCATTTCGGATGATTCACCTAAATGGAAAAATATAAAACTTCCATGCTTTGTTTTGCCTCCGATGGTCGCGCATGCGCTCAGGACTGTATTACTTAACTGAAATTCAATTAAGAGTTATAGCCCATCTTTGTAAGCGAACCCTAAGGTAGGCTTCATATTATTCGGGTTGATTGGAACAAATATATTTTCATAGTTCAATACTTAAATTATCTGTAGTTCTGATTTATTTGTTTGAAAATTATCGAAATTAAATGTGAAATGCTTCGTTTATATTGCGAGTAGTTCGTATTTCCTCCTCTCCTCGTTAAAAGTCCAAGGCCAGGATTTCTTCCATGTGTGTAGCTCAAAGCGCAGGCAGGAGCGACACTTGTAGAAGGAAAGAAATGTATTTAATATTGTGTGCTTAATGCCGTTTTAGCTCATAATCTTTTAGAATTATTGCAGCCTCTTATGGGAAGATTTTAGAAATCTTCAATTAAATGTAAAATATGAATTCTGAGTTGGGTAGTGGAAAACCGTTAAGGAAACAAGCAAGGGAAATAGTTTTCAATGTGAGTAAATATTTGGAAAGAGCCAAAAAAGATCATGGTTTGCAATATAATATAGCTGAAGCCACAAGTGAAGCGACTGGAGTTTCTGTCAGGGTGGTTTATAAAATTGTGAAAGAAGGGAGAAATTCCGAGGAACCAAAAGATAGTGGAAACAATTAGAAATTACAAATAAAAACGAGTTATTTATAACAATTTAACGTAAAATCATTAATTACATTATAATCCTACAAAAAAAAAGTTACAGCAATTAGTATATGCACTTTGAAAGCAATTCTTTGTAAAGATAATTTAAATCAATAGTTATCTAGCCCAGAGGTTGAAAGGCCTAAAAATGAAAAGATACTAGAGTCATCAAAAAACAAGTATTAGAAGCGGTGTCTAACAAAAGATGTGGTGATGGACTTACTGCCAATTTTTTAAAATTATGCTCTGCTATATCGTTGGTACAATTGTTTACTTTTTTCAAGATAACAGCAAAACGGAGGTTTCACTTGTATGTATTCGTATTGAGGAAGAGGAAGGTTATTTTCTGGTCGCACACCGACACTGATTTGTCATCTTACTGTTAACATTTTCCTCTTAACAATGAAAATAGTGCAGACTAAAAAAGGAAGCAATTGGGGAAAAGTACAAATAGATGGCATGGGAAATTTTGACGGTTTATTAGGAATAGAAGAATTAACAGATTATGAAATAAAAGACACAGCAGACAAACATTCGGAGAATCCGGGGAAATCGAGATTGAAGAAGAAGAAGAAGAAGAAAAAGATATTGCCTCAAAAAAAAGACCTTGCGGAAGCTCAACCAGAACTTGATATTGAAATAACTGATATTCTTCCTTGGACAAATATTTTCGTACCTGAAGAAATTGCAAAAGCTTTGGTTGAACAAGGATTTTCAAATCCAACTGAAATTCAGGTAATTTTCTACATTAAGATTTGTAGATGAATTGTGACAGAATTTAAACGGATAAAATGACACATTAGCAGCTGCTATCCTTTATTTGGCAACAAAAATAGAAGTTTTTTTATGTAAGCTTTTTTACGTAAGCATTACAAGTAATTTAGAAGTCCTTAAACTTAAGATTTGATGAGAGCAGCCCTTCTGATTTATTTAGTTTTCAGAAACGAAGCTTAATAGATTTATTGAAATTTAATTGTTTTTGTTATTTATAGAGACAGTGTATACCAGCAGCAATTAAAGGCAGAAGGGATATTCTTGGAGCTGCGGAAACTGGAAGCGGGAAAACGCTAGCTTTTGGCATACCGATGCTACACGGAATTATGAAAAACTTAGATAACGGTTAGTTTAAACGCTTGCCCTTTAAATTATCCCCTTATCTTTTTATAATGGCAGTAAAAAAATATGAAAACTTTCTATAGAATTGCCGAGTGAGGATATTATAGAGGAAGATTTTGAACCTCCTATTAAGAACAAAAAATGTGTGCAAGTTATTCATTTAAATTCAGAAAAAAAAGTTGGAAGTTTGATCGGACTAGTACTAACACCAACCAGGGAACTTGCATTGCAAATCAAGAATCACCTAGATTTAGCTGCGAAATATATCGCCTTAAAGGTAATAATTGGAAAATACTTTATTTAAAAAAATTGTATGTTAAATACATCAACTTTGCATCAAATAGTTTTAAACTGCCCTACTGGATACTGTAGAAAAGTAAATGTATTTTATCAGATAGCAGTAATTGTGGGAGGAATGTCAGTGGAAAAGCAGGTTAGAATATTAAAAAAGAAACCTCATCTCATAGTTGCTACCCCAGGACGATTGTGGGAATTAATGTCACAGGAACCTAATTTACTTAATTTAAATAATGTCAGGTGAGATTATGAATATTAAGTTTAGTTTAGTTATGTAAGAGGATGGCATAATAACATTTGGCGCAACTTCCTTGAAAAGCAAAATTGCTGCCTTTGGAGCATGCAGTCACCTTCGCCATATATTTCTGACTGCGTATTAAGAGATACCCACTTTTTCTTCCGGAACTGGATCACAACCGTATAGACCCTCAATTGAATCCTGAATTCCTGAATTAAAAGAGAGCGCTAGGCTACTAGGTGCTCCGTGTGCTGGATACCAGTCTGTTACAAAACTCAGAAACACAATGTTATCTGCTGTGAATTAATTCAATCTTTGGATGAAATTTAAATTAGTTGACAGAGAAAAAATCCTTGTATTAAAATTAGGAACATACCTTGTAATGAAATAAGGGCATTAATATAATTTTCTGTTTCTGATTGGTATACCAGATATTTCTGAATTCGTTAAATGAATCTCTCATGACTTCAATGAAATCCTTATTAAATGAGAGAAAGGATGAAAATGTCTAAGAAAAATTTATCAAGTCAACTATTATTGGATGAAGTTTTTTTCTTTTTTAATAACGCCCGCGCCCTTACTGATTTCTCATCATTCCGCGCCTTGCAACCCAATATAATGTGTCGCGTATTCGCGATTATCCAAGTCATTCTTCTGTATATCTTCCAAACCTGTACAATGGAGCAGTGTTGGGCGTCCATGTTTTCAATCCCGCATAGAGGACAATTAGGGCTGTCCACTACTCCAATACGGAACAAGTGTGCCTGCAAAAAATCATGCCCCGTCATCATCCTGAAGGTTGCGACTATTTCAGCACGGCGCAGTGCCTGTGGGAGTGGGTGACGAGAAGACTCCCCCATGACTTTCCCTCAGCCTAGCTCGCCTGCCTCACTTTCACCAGCTCCTTTATTCGGGACTTTATGATACGCTTAGCATTGGAGAGTGAAAGAGGTGGACGCGGTTGCTGCTGTAACGCTCCTTGCCACGCCAAACTGTCGGCTTGATTGTTCCCAACAAGGCCACAGTGGCCAGGAATCCACTGCATATGTTTTTCTCTTATCTTGCATTGAAATTTACAAAATTTAACAACAATAAATGTTACAGATTTTTTACAATAGATGAAACTGACAGAATGTTGGAAAGAGATCATTTTCCTGAGCTACACTCAATTTTGGAAATTCTTCAAGAACAAAAAAATATTAAACGTCAAAATTTTGTTTTTTCCGCCACACTAACATTAGTTCATGAGCCACCATCATATATAAAACGAAGTAGACATTTCTAATTTTGACATTATTTTTGTCCTTACAATGTTAAGAGTTAGAGTTTGTAATTTTAAAGTTTATCTTGATTTTATTTTTTCAGAAAGATCTAAAGCGCAGTTAACTGAAAATGATAAACTCAAAAATTTGATTAAAATAGTTGGAATGAAGGAATACAAAGTTGTTGATATCACAAAGAAAACAGGTGAGATAAACTAAGTTTTTTAAATAAAATAAAAAATGAAAAAATTGAAGGAGTTACTATCTTTTTCAATAATATATTATGTATGTTTTTCAACAATACAAAATCAAAACAATATCCCTGCGTTCAGTTAATTCTTAAAATAGTTCTGATATTTATTGCCTTAATGATACTGATAGAAATATGTATGTATGCTTTAAAATATTTAAAATTGAGGCACAAAGTAGTTATCTTTAATCTTGGCTTTCTAGTAGCGTAATTTTCTTTCGTAGCTCTAAGAGCAGAAATACCTGTTTTCGTACGCCATGACTTCGGCTATTATAAAAGAACTTAGGCTGCGCTGGCGATGGTTGTTCGTTTAGTTTATCCAGGGGGCACGTGAGAACAATCTCGAACTTCAGCCCCCTTCACAAATAAATCATTGGAAGTAGCATTAATGTTTCAAAGCATATGCGAGAGTTTTTATGTATATAAAAATAAAAAAGCTGAATTCATTATGAACGAACTTTACCTTCAAATTTTTTCGTTTAACTTTTTCTAGAATGAATATTAACGAGAACTAGTGGTCTAGAATAAAAATCATATCTGTTTTATCTATCAGTTCCTTTCAAGATAGTTTTTACTTTGATACGCTTTAGATTATATTTTCATGTTGTAACTTCTTTGAGATGGATTCCTTCAAAAGTGGTGTAAAAACTTCTTAGAAAATTATATGCTAAACTGCCCGAAAAACAACTGCTTTACTGACTGTATTTCGTATTTATTTGAAACTAGTCAACTCTACAAACAAACAGTTGAATATTAAACTACAACGATTCCTTAGATGTCCAGCTTCTGTTGAGTGTGTTCCAAATTGCTTTTCTTTTTAAATCAAACTTTTCATTTTACTTGTGAAGAATACGTGACTTCTTTAGTCACTGTTTTGGTTGAATTAAATCCACAATTTATTTCTTAAACTTTTGTTCCATTAGAAATAAAAAAAAAAAAAAAAAATTTAAAAAAACAAAAAATGAGTTTTTTTTGGAAGAATTCTCCAGAGAATTTTTTTTTCTTTCGATTTAAATCAGTCATTCCTAAATTGTGACAATTTTACCATGAATATCATGATAAGTATCAAAAATATAAGATTACTAATCGACCTCATTTGGAACTCACTCGCCTTGCACCTTCTAATGATACATTTCTTGGTATTTATTATTTTAAAACAGAAACTCAAATCTGTAATTTTCAGGAACCGCAGAGACACTTAAGGAAGCAAAAATAAGCTGCACGTTTGAAGAAAAAGATTACTTTATTTACTATTTATTGAAAGCTTATAGTGGAAGGACTGTTATTTTCTGTAACAGTATCTCATGTGTAAGACGTTTGGCCTCGTTGCTAGGTTTACTGTTGTGCTCCCCGCTTCCACTTCATGCAAATATGCAACAAAGGCAACGTTTAAAGAATTTAGATAGGTAATAATTTTAAGCTATAAAATACTTTTTCCCAGATTTATTTTTCAATTGCACTTCAGATAATGCCACTTTTTGTTGTAGTTTACATTCATTAAAATCTCTTTTTCCCTTGTTTCTTCTTATCACAAGAATTCTTAACACTAAATTGTTGGGTCGTAAACTTAAACTTGTTTTTTCTTCAGAGGCAGCATGCCTAAACACTTTTTTTGCACTTGCCCTACCCCTGTCTAAGTTGATTTATTATTGTCTTTCCATGCTGTATACAACTTCTTCCTTCTCTATGATTTATCACGTTTCTCTTATTTTGTAACCTTTCATTATGAAAATCTACATCGTACAAAGCCTCTCTCACCAAATATTTTGCAATATCCGCCTATTTATAACTGTATCTAATGCTGCAAACTTCAAACCAGCTATAAATTTTATATACATTATAAATATATAAATTCCACATCATGCAAAATTAGATACATAAACACAGACATAATTCAGAGACAAATCGCATCCCATCATCACCAACCCCTCGCAACTTTTTGTAGCTATCAACCCATTTTAATAACTCCAGGCGAGAGTTTATCTGTATACTTATTTGAATAGTTTTGTATTCCTTTTTTTATTGATAAACCATCCATCATCTCAGCTTCTTGACTTTACCATATTTGCTCATACGAATCTTGCGCTTCTACATATGTAGCACCTTCTAATATGTAGTCCCTTATCTTCGACGCTAAATACTATTTAATTTAGTAGTGTCTCATATAACTTTTAAAAGTTTACATTAGACATAGGTAGTATGAGGAAAACTCGTTTATAAAATATGCAGATGAAACTAATCATAATACTAACATAGATAACATTTTAGGTTTAAAAAAGAAGAGAATTCTGTTTTGCTTTCAACAGATGTGGCTGCAAGAGGTTTGGACATACCGAATATAGATCACGTTATTCATTATCAAGTACCTAGGACTTCTGAGGTATGAAATTCACTTTCACAAAATCCACAGTATGATTTCATAATTTA
Source organism: Triatoma infestans (assembly GCA_011037195.1). Lineage (NCBI taxonomy): Eukaryota > Metazoa > Arthropoda > Insecta > Hemiptera > Reduviidae > Triatoma > Triatoma infestans. The sequence continues at coordinate 69,871 of JAAEAF010000519.1, forward strand.
AAAAAAAATAATTTACTTTTGAACTATTAGGGATACATACATAGGTCTGGAAGAACCGCAAGGGCCAACAATCCAGGACTTACTATTCTTCTTATTGAACCATCAGAAATTAAGAGCTATATAAAAATTTGTAACACACTTGGCCGAGGTTGTTTTTTAATTCAATCATATCATTGTTATGTATACTTTCTCTAATCTAACAAGTTGGTCTTATTTTCAATATGTTATGCTTTCCAAAGATTAATGACAAAATTTATTAATTTTTTAGAAAAAGATTTGGATGAATTTCCAGTAGATCAAAAATTACTACTTGAAGCAAAATTACGTGTGAAAATTGCTAGAGAAGTGGATATTTTAGAGAGGAAGTTAAGTAAAATTAGTAGTAATACCTCCTGGTTGGAGAAATCTGCTGCTGAATTGGATATTGTGCTAGATGATGAACAAATGTAAGTATCTTATTAATTTCTCTTGCTAATTACTTTTTCCTGAAAGAGATTTTCAAAGTTGAATTTTCATTGGAAAAATATGTTTCGAGATTCCGTAAACATGAAAAAGGGTGTTACAAGGCATTCTTCCCTCTTTTTTTCCCCGTACGGTATTATGGTGTCTTTAAGAACCGTTCCTACCCTATTCGGGTATACTAGTCCCCCCATGCAGGCATAGGGTCGTTTTACAAGAGAAGGCTGTCATCACCAAGGGGAGGCTGTAGTGCAAGGCTTCACCTTAGCAGAGATGCACACCCGGGTACTCCCCCGTTTGACCCATTTAAGCGCAGGTTGAGATGTACGCTCAATCAGCACGTGCAGGCCAACGTAGTTTAGAAGACAGTGTGAATTTGTCTGATCAGCATAACTAAAAAAGAAAACCATCAAAAGATTAAGCATGTTATATATAATTCATTTGGCATCGCTCATCGATCCGAAACGAAGGTTTCATCATCGTCTAACCTGAAAAGCTCTTCACTGAATGTTTTTCAATTTTGCAAAAGGCTTTTTTAAATTTGGTATTCGAAATAAATCTATCGTTTTTTTAATTCACTTTTCCGGGCAAATTCATTTTACAGACCTTTGGGAACCTTAAGCCTACGTTACCTCTAAAGTGACATTTCTGTTTATTGGACGGTTGTGCCATCAACTTTATATTAAGGACAATTGACATTTTTTTTCTTTGATTTAATTTTTTTAGTTTTTGTATTGATTTTTTACAGCCCTGGAAAACTCAGTAGCAAAGAACTCTCAACTGCAAAACATCAGTTACTGATCAAGAAAAAACATTTGTCTAGTTTATTATCTAAACCATTAATTAGTAAAGGTTCAGCAATTTCCATTGAGAGTAATGAAAAGAAAATTGTAAAAAAAACTAAACTTTTAAAGCAAAAGTTACTTTGTACTTGATGAAAAAATAAATGCACTTATATTTTCAAATATTTATTTTTTAAATAAAATGCCAGTTTTTAATTGGATTGTTGTTTTTTTATGAGCATCATATGCTTTGTTAATATATTTCTGAGGTGAATCGCTTGTCGCTGCGTAAGATGTCTAGCGTGAAAGCTTTAGGTTTTAGTGAAAATCCTATCTTTGACTCAAACATACTCGCTATTCAAACAGAAGGATAGCTTCAATTTTTCAATAATTTTAACTTGGATAATGTTAGTACTGAACATACCCAGTAAGAACTCTGAATAATTTTGAGAAGGCTCACTTGGTACATCAATGTGCATTTATCATCCATGTGCATGGAGAATTTATCTCCATCTTTAAATTTGTTTATAACCAGCTTCAATCATATTGGATTAACTACAGAAATGATATAGGTACTAGAGGATTAGAATTAACTGAAATAATGTAGATGTTAAATATGGGAGCTATATAGCCAACTCTTGGAAATCTGTTTTGTACATACATATAGTCGCATGTCGGGTGCTAAGTAGAATTTGCGAGGAACCATCCATTGATTAAAATTATCATTAACGAAAGCAGAGCTTGTTCATTAGAGAGCACCCTTGACTTTGGGTAGTTGCATAGCTGGTACAATGAATATAATGTCTACAATTGTACCCTAAAGAAAATGGGATTCAAACCAGGTCTTATTAGAATCCTGAAATTGGCCCAACCATATGAATCGTTACTTTCACCTTGATTTAGTGAAGACTTCTTTGAAAGAGCAATTTTTTAAGGCTACTGATATAATAGGAATTTGTAGTATAAGATACATGTTGTTGCTATTTAGGCATGCGGCCAGCTTCATTTATCCGTTTTCTTGAAACGGCAACACAGTACTGTATGGCAGTCATGTCCCTACTTGCTTTGCACATCACCCTACCAGTCTCAGGCGAGAAAAATGCTTTCGAAATAATCATGGCCATAAAATCAAAAAGCTGCCCAAACATTTCTGGTAAGATTAATAAATTAATTATAATATTGTCATGGCATTATTTACTTGTTCAAATCAAATGAATTTATTTATTTCATAAAATGTACAATTTATTTACTTGTAGTTTCATAAACAATAAAATAAACATAAATACAATTTATTGTAAATGGTATAATTTTGAAACGGAGTTTTGTAAAAGTGTAATTTTTGTTTATAGGAACATCGACAAACTGGTAATATACACATCTATGTACAAGATATTTTTTTATTAAATGTTGTATAATTCAAATAAACACATTATCAAAACCATACCCTTTGATGTATGTTACGAACAGTTTGAAGGTAGAAAATAAGTGTCCATGAATACATAATAATCCTATACTTTTTTATAAGCATAAATTTGTAACAAAAAAATAATTACACTAGAAAATATCTTTCGCATTAATTAATTATACCGGACCATAATTATTATTTTGCTTATATATATATACTGTCCTCTTTCATTTATTCTTCAGGATAGAATAAATGAAATAGAATTTTCTTCCTTGTTTATGCAATTTATAAATAATGCTTGCAATGAATTGCTTGTCTACTGATCTAATTAAACCATAACACCCGTAATAACTAAGGGAATGGCATTATTAACCGTCATAAAATGCTTCTTTTTTTATGTTCAACTTCAATTCTTTACACATGCTTGATGAACATACTCTTACGAAGGAGGGGAATCCGAAAACCAATAAAAAAAAGATACATGCTGCGATAGATAGAATGCGGATGTTATCCAGCCTTGCGGAACCAACCACATATTCGTCTATTATTACGGAGGTTTGGTATAAAATTTGTTACTTTCATTTAACAAAAAAAAATTCAAACAATTTTCCTTAATCCAATTTTCATCGTTCACTATTCTCCACTAAATATACGTAATCATATATAGATATATATCTCTCCAGATTGATTAAATCTAAATCTGATTAAATAGGCAGACTACTCTAATTCTTGAGTGGCACAATAGACCATACGGATTATCTAATAGCCAATCCCTATAGAATCTACCTATCTATATTTATAGGTTGATTAAAAAGACGAAGAGCTATCAAAAATAGAGTACCCAGATGCAAGTTCTAATTCATTACTTAATTTATCTGATTTCAGTGCTTCTTCTTCAACCATTTTTTTGGCCAATTTTAAATCAGGAGGAAGACCCTCATACTTAGAAACATATGTTCGCAATTTCTTCACTGCAGTTCTTTTCAAGCTCATTTCTTGTTTCAGTAGCAGTATTTTTTTGTGAGCAGAGGAATTATAATGATTCTCAAGCTGTTCAATATTTCCTTCTTTTTCTTCGTCGGATTTAGTAGTTAACATCTCTATTGCATTTTTATAATGCTTCATATCACTTCGTAATTGTCGCTTTATGCCTGAAGAATGATTCAATAAATTTTCTAGATCAGTAATCATTAAATACAATTTTTTCGATAAATCGACTTCAACTGTCTGTTCTAACATACGTTTTGTACAAAAAATCAATAGGTACACACGATCCACATTAACGGCTCCATTTCTCATTAACATGCTGGTACAATTCTGAAGTAATCTTCTGAATTCACTATTACATTCCGATTTTATATTAAGAACAGCGAAAATATGTTTTATTTTTTTTATCCTTTTGCTGTAACGTAATTTAAGAGTATCTATGAAATCAGTAAACAGTTCACTGCCTTTTTTTTCTGACATAGCTAAAATATTTTCTGATGAAATCCTAAAACCTAATCCAAACAAGATTCAAACACTTAGCTACTATGAGAATCTAACATAGTGAAAACAGTAAACTATTACACTGAATATTGCTCGGAACATACTGATAAGAAATGCACGTATTTAACTTTTGTCCTTAACAATAACGGACAATCGTTATTGACGTTTCCCGCCTTTAAGGACATAAACATATGGTACCAAAGTTCCAACTTCTAAATAATTCTACATTAACATTGTCAGAGAAAGAACTGTTAATAATTAGTCATAAAATATTTGATGCTAATGCAAATTATTGGCAATGAATTAGGAATCAATAACTAAAATCGTTCATGAAGAAAACGATATGTCGCTTGCCCTTGAGCACTTTATTGTTAGAAATAGGATCAGAAATTTTATAAGAATGTTTTAAATAATCGTCCGCAAATTTACGAAATCTATTTAGTTTTATTCCTCCAAAGAAGGTGGCATAAGCAGTACTGTTTAAACTTGGAGATATCTTGGGAATTCATTATTAAGATATAATATGAAATTCATTTATGGAGTCTAATTCGAATCAGAATTTCGTATGATAAAAAATATTGTGAAAATATTATTTATACGTCCTTTGCATATTACAATTATTGTCAAAGAAAACTTTTCAAAAAGATGGACTTTAAAATTGCACTGCCATTTGAATTATCATCGCAAGGGTTTTCGAAAGAGTTGTTCTTTGATATAGATAAAACATTCCCGCGAGCGGTTTTTGGTGCTTGTTTTGGTTTTGTTTTTGTTAATGTTTTTGTGTATTTACCTTGTTTGTTAATTGATTTCAGTGGTTCATAATTTATTCTTACCTAAGTATGTATATTATATGATTTTATATTTATTATTTATGACATAATGTCCTTTAGGCTGAGAGCATTAAATCGTGAACAAAACAAATTTGGTGAAATAAAAAGAAAGTCCGATCTAAGAAGTTAATTATATACGTATTTTCATTGTGACTAGAATTTTTATACTCTAGAACATGGGATTTGGAAAAATGGCTACGTATTTTTACTGATTCTGAAATGCTTACGAATTATGTCTATTCATGTTACTGTAAATAGCAATCCATTGTGTATAAGTCGAAGCAAAGTTTTGTTAACGGACATAGAATTAGCGAAGAAAAATGAATGGAATCGAAGAAGAAAGCTACGTTTGCAACAGGTTTTTACTATCTATTTTTTCGATTTGTTTTATTTTCGAAATTACTGCCGTCCTAAAATCCTCAAAATTTGCTCGTTTCTGAAGCATTTTTTAAAGAAAATGATTTTTGATGAGGCAATCACTAACAAATTGTTTCCTTCTGTTACTTTCTACAAGACAATAGTTAGTGATTCATAATTCTTGAGGATTCTATTTGAGTGTGTGCTATCTATATGAACGCACATTCATAATTGGAAATTATGAAAATTCTTATCTTAACGTATAATATAATGTTAATGGTACTATATTTTCATAGGTAAGGCAACAAGCAAGAGATTTAGCTTCAAATCTCAGGAAGAAGTGTGACGAGGAGAAGAAGCTTTATTGCAAGCAAGAATATGAAGAGAATGAACAGGAACTCAAGGAATGGCAGGCTAAACAGTTACAGAAATTACAAAAGGAATACGATAATTGTATTGCTGCAATAGGATCTGGCCATAGAACTGCCATTTGTCAGGTATGTAGAGTAAAGTAAAAATAAGATATATATAAGATAAGTTGGTTCAAGATCACTCAAGAAACATGGTTGGATAATTATATAACAAAATCGTAGTCTTCGTTATTAGAGTTCGCCACAGAAGAGTTCCACTACTTATGTCATTGGCGACATATTGTTCAATGAAAGCTAACTATCAGACTTGACACTGATCTTTTAAATACAAATTCTCTTATTCTTGCCAATGAATCCAGTGTTTAAAACAAATTATTTAAAAAAGATTTTTTGTGTGCCAATCTTTGGAACAATAGTGAATATCAATAACCACCTACCATAATAATCCCTGCCATGTGCTGACAAAAAGGTTTTTGCAGTTGATGCCCGTTTTGGATGTTAAAATATTTGCCACTTTGATGCTTCTGTTGTATTATTATTTCATTCAAAATTATTCAAAAATTCAAAATAATGAAATGAGTATAGATGCGGAATAAAAGTTAGAGAAGTAAATAATACAGTATCATGTGATCCATTCATAAATAGAAATTGCAATTGAACATGCAAGAGTATACATATATTGTGTACATATTGCACATATTATCACGTATATATGCGCGCACACACAAACACACATTTATATATTATATTGCGAACACTATCAAGAATTGTATTTGACCTTAAATTGAACCTAGAGAATAAGTTGTGGTTCGCTTCATTTTTTTATTCTATTATCTACCCAGATTTTGGATGGAATTACCTCTGGGGCCAAATAATTGAGGCTAAATACAAAGTACTATCCCTATACCTTTCTATACCGAACCCAAAAACAATGTGTTGGTTTATGTTATTTAAACAGCACCTGAGAACCGTATGTTTCAATTGACAAGTTCAACTTCGACATACGGTTCCATGTTAAACTTAGACATGGAATTAGCCTGTATCTCTTTATACAAGCGTGCAATTATTATTTTAATACCACTATCAAATAATTTCAATATTGATTCTAATAAATTTTATGAGGCAGATTATTTTGAAAACTTCTATCATCACAAAAGAGCATTGCTCTTTAGAATGGTATGTGATCACTTCTTTGACACTTAGTAACACAAACATAACAAACAAAATCTTCTTATAATTATTATGTATTTTGTTTTAAATCCGGCCTCATGAGATTGTCAAATGTCTAGCGCTTTCCCTTTGGTGCGATTACCGTGAAGACAAAGATGTTATTCACTCAATAACTTGAGAAAAAAGTGGGGAACTACAATTAATAGCGAACCTTGATAGCGAAAGCCAGAACAATATGGTGGTAGAAACGCGGCCTGCTTACCACACGCTCCAAAATAAACAAATCACTGTCCGACAAGACTTGGCCTTTCATGGCCACATACCAAGGTGTGTTTAAACTCACTTTAAGATGACATTTTTATATTAAGAATATTTTAGGCAGAAGAAGAAGAAAATGTAAAAGAGAAAACAGAGCTTAGAGAGGCTTTAGCGAAAGCCAGGGGTGATTTAGCTCGTGAGAGAGCTAAAATAAATGCTGTTCTAAATAAACCAGCCAGCGTACCTACTAAATGTTCTCCATCCAAAAGAACAGAAAAAAAAGATGAAAGGTAAGGTTTAAAAGAAAATGAATATTTTCCATACTTATACTAGAGTGTCATAATTATTAATTTTAAGAAATAAATGCACATTTGGGGAAGATAGCGAGCCTTCCAAGATCATTTAAATCTCAATATACCTACCTAATTTTTTTAGTAAATTCTGTTTTAATAATTTTAAGTAAATTCTGTTTTTCTCCCCTACCGATTTCATATAATTACATCAGAATCGCTTACATCTGTCAGCTTATTATGCAATGAATGCATTGTTCGAAACGATGTTGTAGATAAATAGAAAATGTAGGCATTGTCGTCAACTAAGAATGTTACCAAAATTTATAATTATATAATCTTCTCTGAATTCGAACCACCATTTCAATAAGTTGTACTTTTAAATTATAGTTTGCTTCTTTTGTAGGATTAAAACTCGAAAACCTTTACAGAAGAGTAAGATTAAACCAAAAACTCCAGTTAAATCTCCTGAAAGTAAACCCTGCTCACCACAGAAAAAAAACATTCCAATTACAGTAGAAGTAAGGACAAAGCATCCAACTGAATGCACTATTCTTAGCCCAGGAATTTCTAGACAGCGACAGAAGCAAACCACAGCTGTAAGGCGACAACATAGTTGTTCCCCGCCAAGGTAAAATTAGTTTCTTATTAAAATTTCTCATATGGGGACGCTTTAAGTTCTAGGATCTATTCCATTTTAACTCTTTCTTATTCTTATTAAGAGAAAGTATTGCGATCATGTCAAATTTTAGAAATTGAGTTTTCATCGGAAGGAAGTATATGTTTTGAAGTCGCGTGAGTAAAGGTTTTTAGCAAATGATATTTATGTGTGTGTGTGTGTGTGTGTGTGTGAGAGAGAGAGAGAGAGAGAGCAAAATATCTCAACAACGAAAAATCGTAGGAAGCTCAAACTTGGCATTTTGTTCAGGTGCTATCACCGCATATGACTCGAAGGTTTTGGGCAAAAAAACCATTGATTGCGTTTGAAGTGAATTCTCTGCACGAAATTGATAGATTTACTCTTGACGATGAATGAAAATCCGAAATCGGTCAGGAACAAATAAATTTGCAAGCTATGACGGATAAAATACCAGACTTCATATATTTATAAGAAACATTTCTTCAGCGAGATTGTTTACTACACAGTAAATATGAAATTGCTCAGGATTATTGCGTTAAATGAGAACATGTTGTCCAATATTAATTTTCATACTTCATTAAAAAGTAAATAATAGTAAAGTAATTGGAAGACAACTATTTATACTTATACTCTTAATAGCAAATATTGTTTCGTTTAAGATTGCGAAATTGATTTATCCGAAATATACATTTTGAGGTCCCCTCCGTATGATATAAGATTTTTAGAAATATTGTGTGTTTGAGTTTGATAGAGAGCGTGGGGTTTGGGTGTGATCAGCTTAACTAAAAAACGGAAAATTTCTGAAAGGCTAAAATTAGGATTTATTATGAGCATCAAGGAACTCAGATTATGTTAAAATCGGCGAATTACAAATATGGCGACCTATAATTTTTGAAACTTTTTTCCGAGTATGGTCATTTAAAGAAGTTTAGGGCGGAAGGGGAAATTATGCTTACCTGAAACAAATTTAATTAAATTTAGATTCTCTCATTGATATGAAATTGAAGACAAGTAAACATTCAGTAAAATTATAGGTTTGAAGAACATTTGTCAGTTATAAGTTATAACTGTATAAACTGCAGTAAAAGAAAGTAGTGTGATTGTTTCACACCAGTTTCTTCTTTTAACGTTTACTTTTTAATGAAGCGTTTTTATTAATATTGGTCAGCTTCTTGGTGTTATTTGAATTTCATGTTACATAGTTCCTTTGGAATCAGTACATGAAAAATCAGTTAATGATTAATATTTATTTTTATGTTGAATTTTTCCAGTAGTTTTTAAATCATGTTCTCTTAATTATTTCACGAATTTTTAGGCAATAAGGATGAAAACAGATTTTATCCTTATAATTTTTAAATAGTTCTCTTTTTTTTTCTCTAAAGTAAAAGTGGAAACTTGAAAAAAGTCAGTATTTGTGCTTCTGATGATAGTGACGATTCGAATGCTACTTGGCCACCGCGCACAGCACGAGTTACAAAAACAAATATCTCTCCTCAAAAAGTTAGATTCTATGACCATGACGAGAAGGTCTGTAAAGAGTATATGAAACCTGCGAGGAGTGTCACACATTTACAAGCACATTACAATGAAGTAAGTTCAATCTGTTGATTTGGTTAATGCTGCTATTAATTATTGTTGCTATTTTAAAATTTTACTTTGTCGTTTTTAAGGCAATGGAAAAATACGTAGAAGAAGAAGAGGAAGCTGTTGTAAAAAGGGCAGAGGTTGATGCGGCAATTAAAAAGAGAAGTGTTACTAGGGCTCAGAAAGCGCTAAATAAGGAACGCCTTGAAAGAGAATTTAAATCAATGGCTCGGCATTTATCAGAAATAGATAAACAACAAAGAATTGCAAGAATTTTCGAATTTCCTTACCCTGTAATTATCTTTCTAAATAATGTGGTATAAAATGATTTGCTATGAATTTTCTGAACAATTATGCTTTCACAGAACTTCACAGCATGTTTTTATTTTATTTTTCTGTTTCTTTTTAAATTATCTTGATGTTAAAGTAACAGTATTAATCAATCTGGATCGTCAAGAGCATTTTAGTTGGTTTTCACCGTAAATTTGGTTGTCTTGATGTTTAAAATTATTTTATTAAATCATGCAATTTCTAGGTTGTCCATATATAATAATATTCTTCTTTTTTTTTTTTTTGTAAAGGTAACAATCCCAAAGAGTGCACCAGGCAAAGACCGTGAAAAGTCACCTTTACCCAAGAGGCCTTTTAGTAGCAAAGAACCGGGAGTTGATGTTTGTGAGTATCTTATTTGTAAGAGTTAATAGATCAATTTTAAATTCGTTGATTATTTAAGATATTAAAGACCCTCTCCATATACTATCAAATATTTATGCTAAATTTCTGTATTCATGATCAGAAAATTCATGATCGGATGGGTCGCTGAATTATACAACAATCTCATTCGAACTGTCTGCATATCTTTTGACTTTCTCTTACTGCAGTTACATAGTTCAGATTTATTTGTTTATAAGGTATCAGCTCACTTACACATTTCACATATAACTGAAAAAATACCCAGTTTATGCATCCAAAAATTATTAGGCAAAAAAAAAAACTCGAATTAGTCAGTTCTGTCTAGAAAGTCAAGGTTACTTGGAATTCGGAAAGGATTGACCAAAGAAACAAGCCTTGGAAGAAGTGAATGGAAGAAGCACTCTTGGTTAGGAAGACCCACTAATATAATAATCCTAAAAAAAAATAAACTTAAATCGATAAACCGATTTTTTTCAAACTTGAAATGTTGGCAACACTTTAAATTCTTATTAATATTATATAAACGATAGAATCGTAGAATAAACTAAAATAGCACTTTTAGTGAGGACAAATAACCCCACCACTTCCCCAAAGCCCTCCTAAAATGAATTTTCCCGGAACGTTTTAAATAAAAGTCATAGACCCATATTATGTAATATATGTAAAAATTAAAAAAAATCGTTCTAGACCTTTTCGAGAAAAAAAAAAAAACTGTAAAAATCTATTCAGTTAAGTTTCACCAATTTTGACCAAAACCAAGTATTGTCGGGGCCTATGATAGCACTTGACGAAATATCAAGATTGAACTTTCTACGACCTGTCAAGTTATGCTGATCTATGGTCTCTCTCTAACTCTCATACCTCACACACTGTCTCTCTCTCTCTTTCTCTCTCACATACACACACACACACAGCGAGAGACATCACAAATACATGCTTCCTCACGTACGCCCACACCATTTTCAAAAAAAAAAAAAAAAATTCCGACTCAGTGGAACTCAAACATTTATTTCCGGTTAAAACTCGATATAGAAAATTGGACGCGATCGCAATACTTCCTTTTACCACAATGTGTGGAAGAAGTAAAAACCAATGAATTTGAATAATGTTTAATTTTTGGCCTTAGTTTGACAAACATCTCCGTTTTTTAGTTACAGCTTTATTTAAAAAATAATAAAAGCAACAATATTTTCTACTTTTTACTTTAACATTAGTCTTTTCAATCTGTATTTCTTGTTATTTGGGGTTCTGGTTAATTAAGAAAAATTCTTCGATTATTGGTGTCTTCTTCAGAGCTATATTTGACGAAACAAAATTAATAGTAATTTTCCAACATATGTAATACATGTAGTTAATATAACTTATATATATATATATATATATAAAATTGTATATGTATAAATAAAATTATAAAAAAAAATCTGGTGTGAAATACTCACACGATTTTCTCTTACTGCGAAATGACAAATTTTCTTCACATTTACAATTATTATTAGAGTTTAAAGCCGTCGGCATTTTCATGGAGAAAATATAAAAAACTGAAAAACCTATTCTGTAAAGTCGCACTTCCGCTGAACCGATTTTCTTCAAACTCGGAATTTCAGCGACATATTTAATTCTAATTATTATTTTTTTGGATGATAGAATTGTATAGCACATTGTTGAACTGAAATGGATCATTAGAGGGGAACATAACCTTACCTCTCCCCCAAAAGTCTCGATAAATGAATTTTCCAGAAGAAATGTTGCAAATAAAAGTTGTAACTCATTGTGTATGTGTAGTTGATATTTATTATTTAAAGAAAATTGTTGGCGCCGATTTAGAGAAAATAGCAGAAAACTGCAAACTACTTTCAGTAAAAGGCACTTCCGGTTAACAGATTTTCTTCAAAACTGGGATTTCGATAACATTATTTATCTAATTAATATTATTTAGATGATAGAATTGTACAATAAACTGAAATAGCTCTTTAGAGGAAACCATTGATAAAGTATTAGACTTTAAGGTCACAAATTTATTAGAACTATCTGACCATATGTTTTGTTCACTATCTTTAATTATTAATACCGATCGCCCAACTACCTTCTTTGCCACAGTTAAAAAACATACAAATAATTTCCAACTATTGTCGATTAAGTCGTGGAATAGCAATTGCTAAGAAGCATTTCTTATCACCCAGCATTGTATTTCAATAGTAACTCTGTAGACGAGTTAAATAGAAACTTCTCAGATGCTTTGCATTTTGTCATCTCAAATATAAATAATGAACTTATATCACACAGTGCATTTAAAAAGAAAACTCCCTGGTTCAATGTCCATTGCTACACCGCCAAGGTTGCCGTCCGTAAATACTATAGTAAAACGTTAAAACAAAATTACAGTCAGGAATCTTTCACTGAATATACAAGAATAAAGAAACAATATAGAGCCATATTAAAAAATGCCAAAAGATCCCAGTATGAGCATGTTATGCTAACTCTGTGAAATATTAAATGTACTAAAGAATTTTGGGATTGTATTAAGACTTATGATATAACTCCAAGAAAATCCATAACATCTCCGAGTACTGATACCTGGTGCTATTATTTGAATAATTTTTTTACAGAAATATACAAGGTATAACAGCAACCTCTGGCAATACTCGGGATATGGTTTGTCACTTTATTTGGAACAAAAAATTTCTAATAAACCATGGTCCGACACTTTCGCCTTCAAAAGTTATTCTGCATTTTGGAAAATTTTCAATTTTTCTACTTTTTCTCATAAAATTGATTATATCTCAAAACTTTTTTAACATAAATCATATTCAATTACATCTTTGGAAAGAGCATTAAATTTCCTATAAGAAACAGAAGTTTTATTTTAATTGAATTAATTATAAGGTTTTTCAGAGACATTAAACTCAACTCTACAGCGCTTCGACTGTTAAAAACCACTTTTCAATAGTATTTTCTTATAAATTTCTTTAAGGCTAGCGTACGGTCCGGTTACAGAAAAAATATCTACATTTCACCAGCTTTCCAACGATAATAATATCATGGGGTTTCTTTCTTGTTTTCTTAAAGAAAATGCGAAATAAATGTAAAAAAAACACAAAATGAAAATTGAGAGCTGTTACAAAAATATCACAAGATTAATTAATAATCCTGTAATGAACTTTGGAATTGTTATCTCACGATAGAAATTCGTCTAATTCTAATAAACTGAAACATTTAGTCGTGATTTAGCTGGTCATACATTCAAAATGCCAGATTTCTTTGTCATAGAATAGCGAGATATGGTTTTTATTTGTGGGTTTTGTAACGGCAGCGCGGAAGCTGCCGCTGAGTATGCTAGCCTTGGCCTAACAGGAAACCATATAAGCAGCGTATTAAAGACTAGGGGAAACCGGTTCTGTGAGAATAAACTACCGAGGAAACTTGATCGTTCTTACGAAAATTCATGTCAACGCATCTTGAATGTTTTGATGACGATTCTACTCTTAGCACACGCAGAGTGCCATTGTCGCTAGGTTTGTCACATCAGACGGTGCACAGGTATCTTCGACGGGATGGTAGATATCTGTATCACGTGCAGCAAGTACAGTATTTGCTAGAACGAGATTACGCCTGTTGTACTCAATTCTGTATTTGACTGCTACAACAAACAGTCCAGAATCGTCGTTTCTCCCAAAACATTTTGTGGACCGATGAGGCGACGTTTACTCGAAATGGTTCTTTAAACACCCGCAACAAGCAGTATTGGAGTGACGAAAATCCCCGTGCAACCAGAACGTCGTCAGAAAGATCAGTTTCCTCGGTAGTTTATTCTTACAGAACCGGTTTCCCCTAGTCTTTAATACGCTGCTTATATGGTTTCCTGTTAGGCCAACGCTAGCATACTCAGCTGCAGCTTCCGCGCTGCCGTTACAAAACCCACAAATAAAAACCATATCTCGCTATTCTATGACAAAGAAATCTGGCATTTTGAATGTATGACCAGCTAAATCACGACTAAATGTTTCAGTTTATTAGAATTGGACGAATTTCTATCGTGAGATAACAATTCCAAAGTTCATTACAGGATTATTAATTAATCTTGTGATATTTTTGTAACAGCTCTCAATTTTCATTTTGTGTTTTTTTTACATTTATTTCGCATTTTCTTTAAGAAAACAAGAAAGAAACCCCACGATATTATTATCGTTGGAAAGCTGGTGAAATGTAGATATTTTTTCTGTAACCGGACCGTACGCCAGCATTAAAGAAATTTATAAGAAAATACTATTGAAAAGTAGTTTTTAACAGTCGAAGCGCTGTAGAGTTGAGTTTAATCCCTCTGAAAAACCTTATAATTACTTCAATTAAAATAAAACTTCTGTTTCTTATAGGAAATTTAATGCTCTTTCCAAAGATGTAATGATTTATGTTAAAAACTTTTTGAGATATAATCAAGTTTATGAGAAAAAGTAGGAAAATTGAAAATTTTCCTAAATGAAGAATAACTTTTGAAGGCGAACGAATCGGACCATGGTTTATTAGAAATTTTTTATTCCAAATAAAGTGAAAAACCATATGCCGATATTGCCAGAGGTTGCTGTTGCACCCTGTATAATACACAATGTAATATATTCTTTAGTGCATACCATCCTTATTTGGACGAAAATATTTCGCTAGAAAAACTCCAATCTGAAATTGCTTCAATAAAAAGTAACAAAGCCATTTAGAGAGCATTAAAATCCAGAAGGGCGTGCTTCAGGGAGAAAAAATGAGTGCACTTTTGTTCTCGCTCTACATAGATGTTATAGAATATTATTTCAGACAACATGGCGTGGTTGGAATAAAAATTAATACACAAAGAGATATACTTCTGCTTATGTATGCAGATGACATGGTAGTCCTGGCAGATTCCTTGAGTGATGCCCAGAATAAAATTAGACTTTTAAACGACTATTGCAACCTTGACAGATTAAAAATTAATGTGTCAAAGTCAAAAATTATTCAATTCACTAAACATGGTAGAAGCAGACTCTCCAGAAAAATTCACATACAGAATGAAACTCTTGAAAACGTCAAAAGTTATAGGAGTACCTTTCTCAGCTTCCTTAAAATTCTTTGATGCAGCCAACTTTCTTCAGCAGAGGAGTCAATGTGCCGTAAACCGCATTGAACAGTCTACAAAATTGTCATTCAAAAAATTGGAAAGTAAAAATTCAGTTGTTTAATTTCCTGATATCCTCGGTCTTACGCTATGGTGTGGAAATTTGGCGATTTAGGTACCTTGAAATAATTGAAAGAACCCAGTGAGATTTAAGAAAAAATTGTTTTTCTGGCCAAAATCTACTCCAGACCATGTGGTGAGACTGGAAACTGGTTCATTCCATTTAAGTGGGACAGTGTTTCAAAGAATGTTGTCTTGGTGGTGCAAAATCCTCGAAATGCCAAGTTCATCAAGGCTTCCAAGTGTCTGTTTTGAGAGGTTAAAGAACCACTCATAAGAGATGTGAACCAGTCAGTGTGTATGTGAAAGTTAAACTCTATTCCAGTCTGACGAACCAAACGCTGACAATGGAGAAAAATCCGAAACCGGTCACAATAAAAGGAAACAAGCTTACTTTGACGGATAAAATCCCAAATAGAAAAAGTCTTTTCAATTTTGTATGAAACAATGACAATCATAAATAAGAATATTGCATAATAGCTATATTCATAACTGGACACAGGTGGCTTATGTTGAGGCAATGGTTCTCTTTGGCTTGTTTCTTCAGCTAAAGAGAAAGGTTTTGGCAATAATTCAAAAGGAAGACCTAATGATGTAATATTGTTCCTCATAAATGATGAATTTCCCTGGTCTTCAAAATTAGAGATACCAATATTTCTTTCATTTAATGTGTCCCTAAACGTCCATCCTTCACCTTCTGATATAAGAGCAGTATTACTCTCAAATCCTGCTATATCTGTATTGGATTCAAATCTTTCGGATAGTATAGGATAAACATAAGAAGATAAAGATTCATTGCATCCTATTCATTACAGGCGGTATCGAATACAATTGGGCGCTTCTATAGAGAGAAGCCCTTTTCTCCGTGGGAGAAGCGGATCTGTGGGTATCAGAAGACCCGGGTTTAGTCTATAGGAGGATACCTGACCTCCTAGAAAAATGGAATAATAACACTCTTTCCAAACACGTACAAAGAGCTCTTCACTCCAGCTACAGCCCTAATTACAGGGAAATAATTAGCCTAGGGCTTGGTGAGACATATTTATTATAGATATAGTGCGAGTGATTAGCCAACTCAGAGATTCTCGAGCCCAAGAGGTGCGAGTATGTTACAAGGGTATCTACAACAAATGGGACAGCAGTTCAATAGCACAATTTGTACATGCAAGAGGAGGAGTCTCAGCAACATTTCTTACTAAGGTGTCAAATTTATTCACCATATAGGAAACACTATTTATAGCCATATTTTCCAAATGAGATCACCAAATCTCTGATATTTTATCAATAGATAGTGAAAAAAGTTAAAAGACATTTGTTATTTTACTATACAAAGTTTGAAATTGAGATTTTTTGTTTTAAATGAATAAACTTTATTGCTTCCATTCATTGTTACAGTTATTTTTGAGAATTAATTTATGTATTTCAATATTCTTTAATAATTCATTTCATAAAGTGTTCCTTTTAAATACCATGAATCTTTTATGTTTATTTCTCTATTGTTTTTTGTTATTATACTTCTGTTACTTCAATTAATAATTTTTGTTTAATACATAAAATGTAGCAACTCTTATTACATGCAAAATGCATAAGTACAGTTTATTTTCATTTCATTCCACTTTAGAGGAAACCATAACCCCACCCCTCTCCCAAAAGAGCCCTTAAATGACTTTTTCCGGAGAAATGTTTCAAATAAACGTTGAGCTCTTTGTATGTGTAGTTGATATATCAAGTTAAAAGAAAATCGATGGAGCCGTTTTCAGAAAATCACAAAAATGAAAAGTTGATAAATTTTGCCTGAAATCTTCATGTCTGTGTGAGGTGGTAGTACCTAAATGGAATACCAAGTTTGAGCTTCCTGCAACTTTTCGTTTTTGAGTTATTTTTCATACACTCACACAGGCCATTTTCTAAAAACCACTTTTTTGGACTCAGGGGACCTCAAAACGTGTATTTCCGGTGAAAACTCCATTTCGAAAATCTGCCACGATCGAAATACTTTCTTCCTCTTACTACTATTACTAAGAGAAAGTAAAAATACTTTATATCATACACACACACACACACACACACACACACACACACATACATACATACATACATGCACACATTCTCACACCTTTGCTAAAAACATTTTTTCCATACTTAGGAGACCTCAGAAGATGTATTTCCGGTGAAAACTCAATATCAAAAATTTGACACGATCGCAATAAGAGAAAGTGAGTAGGTAATCGTGTTCTCCTGCAATAAGAGAAAGTAAGTAGGTAAAAACAACTAATTTCTGCTCTCTTGTATCTTACTATTTATTATTTTTTGTTTAATTTTGTTTGTATCATAATTATATTTATCTAAATGATAATATTTTTAATTTTACTTTTCTTTTGTTTAGACCAAGAAATGAAAAAATGCTTTGAAATTGGATCACTTGCTGCAGCCAAAAAAAGTCAGAAGAAACCAGAAAAATCAAAAAAAGATAGTTTGGGTGAAAATCCGTTTACCTTGAAGAATTTGATTAAAGATTTAGAAAAAGAAAGAGATCTTTTGTTAAATTCCACTTTAGAAAAGTCACCTTTGAAAGATTTAGAACAAAGTTGTGAACCTGGTGAAATTATTCAAGAATCAAATGCTCAAGAAACTTCTCCTAAAAGTACCAAATATGAATCTCTAAATAAAGCAAGTACTTCTGGAAAAAATGTAGCTACAGATGAAGCCAGAAAAAATAATGAAATATCCACTCAGAAAAAACCTTATATTGAAACAGATAATAATGAAAAAAAGAACTCTTCTGATGTTGAAAAATGTGAACATGTTTCGGAAAGAAGTAAAGAGAAGAGGCCTCATCCAATTGAAGTTAATGTCATTACTAAACCTTTATGTGATTGTTGCGAAGCCTGTGAATGTCAGCAAGAGCAGCGACAGTCTGTAATCACTGGAGAAATGCAAGAAAAGAAAAGCCTTTCTCCCGTTTTAAAAGTTTCCGTTGTTGGAAAGAGAGATGATGTAAAATATCAGCAACCAGTTCCCATTGAAGGAACAAATGAAGATTTACTAGATCAAACAAAATATGATCTAGAAGATGCAAATATGAATCAAAAGAGTAGAAGTTCATTAGATAAAATTTCATCGATTCGTGTGAAAGCAAAGAGGAATAGTTGCTCTGAAACAGTAGAAGGGCTCCCAAGTTCTGATAATGGAATAAAGATCACAGTTACAGTGAGAGAAAGAAATACTAGTCAGAATGAATTAGACGTTAATCAGATATTTACAAATCAAGAACGTAATAGTGAAAGTGGAGAAAACGATATTCCTTGGTGTGGACGTTTACAAAATGACAATGACCAAACAAACTCTAGCTCATCATTTTGTAGTCCACCAAACAAACTTACTCCCGCTCAGGAAGCTATATTAAATTCCATTCTTTTAAAAATGTGTCTCAAAAACAACAATCCCAAATTGCATAAATATATAAAACGTTTGTTATTGATGAACAAAGCAAATATTAACAGCTTGCCTGTTTCTAGTCCTAGTGAAATTTCCATCCATAGCGATGTATTTCCTGACATTAAGATGGATCATATAACTGGTACCTATTATCTGAAGGATAATAAGAAAAAAACGCAAAAAAAAATTGTTTTTTCTGAATCTAAATCTCAAACTGGAATCAGTAATGCTGGAACAAATTTAGTAAAAGCAAAGACAATGAAAAAAGTCGTCCAGCTAAATACAAGTTCAGAAGGATCAACTCATGGTGAAAGAAGTCCCATTTTAAAAGCTGCTGGCAAACTTAATGATTCTCCACAATCTAATCTAGCAGATGAATATTCATTTAGACTTCAGCAGTTAATTGAACTGTTAAATGGAGCTTCTCCAGGGCGTGGAATTTCAGAATTAGGATGCAATGAATCTTTATCTTCTTATCTTTATCCCATAGTATCCGAAGGACTTGAATCCAATTCAGATGTAGCAGGATTTGAGAGTAATACTGCTGTTGTATCAGAAGGTGAAGGATGGACGTTTAGGGACACTTTAAATGAAAGAAATATTGATATCTCTAATTTTGAAGACCAGGGAAATTCATCATTTATGAGGAACAATATTACATCTTTAGGTCTTCCTTTTGAATTATTGCCAAAACCTTTCTCTTTAGCTGAAGAAACAAGCCAAAGAGAACCTTTGCCTCAACATAAGCCACCTGTATCCAGTTATAAATATAGGTATTATGCAATATTCTTATGAATGTCATTGTTTCATGCAAAATTGAAAATACTTTTTCTATTTGGGATTTTATCCCTCAAAGTAAGCTTGTTTCCTTTAATAGTGACCGGTTTCGGATTTTTCTCCATTGTCAGCGTTTGGTTCATCAGATTGGAATAGAGATTAACTTTCACATACAAACTATATGACGTAATTAATCATGTGGTGTTACCAGAAACTGTAAGTAGAAGTCAATCACAACAATTGTCATCAAATGTCATATTAAGATTTACCTTGCAAATGGAAGTCAAGTCTCTACAAGAACTTAATAAAGCAGATGCTGACGAAAGAGCAAAATCCGAAACCGGTCAAAATTAATAAAAAGAAATATTAATTTTACGAAGTGTTTTCATTAAGGAAATATTAAAGTTGAATATTCTAGGTTTTTTATTTTTCGAACTGTGCCGTTTATACTTATGTCTTTAGTTTCATCACACTTCAAAGCGAAATCCGTCATAAAATGCTTGCTTTTCCAGAAAAAAATAAATATAATTTAAATTTTTTTATTGATTTGATTTTTAGTCAGAATAAAAAATATCAGTTTTATTATTTCAGAGTGCAAGGTCTCCTTCCGCATGAACTTTCGGCTATTGCAGAAGTATCCACCCAATTCGGCTGCACAGAACAAGAAATATTACAAACCAGAAGTTTGAAACAGAAGAGTAGTGAACTTCATGAAAGCGAGGAGTATGATTCAGATGTATCAGATGTCTCTTCAATTCGCCCTGCAACAACTAAAACTACATTGCAAAAAATAGTTACAAAGAAATCGTCATTAGAAGAATCAGTTGCAGGACCAAGTGGGCTTTGTGTACCATCAGACACATCTAGTTTATCAATTTTATCACATATGTCAAATGAATCTCTTATTGAAATAGGTAGAGATGTTTCCGAAAAAGATATTAACAGTTTTTTAGAATCACCTTCTGAATATATTGAAGAAGTGTTTAGCAGTTTAGGTGTTGGTTGGGCTTTGTCTGCTTTAAGAAAAACCAGACAGTCTCGACAAAGAGATAGTACATCTACCACATCAACTAGTAATGAAAATAATAATCATATAATAGAACGTTCCTGGTCTAAATCTGCAACCAAATTAAAAGGAAGTTTAGGTCATTCTCATTCGACACCAAAGAAGACTGTTGAACCAAATTATTCATCTTCATCTAATATCAATGACGAACTTCGAAGGAAATTTAAAGAATTAAAAAACGATAGGTTGAGTTTGACACCTCCTGATTTGACCCTTAATATACCTCCTTTAGGAGAATTAAATAATAATTATAATAACAATTCTAGCTCGAGTAATTCCGCGCATTTAAGACATTCCAAGTGCAATTATTGACGGTACTAGTTGCCATAATGGTAATGTATTTAGAAATTTAGCTTAATTTTAATACTAAATTAATGTGATTTTAAATGTTAACGATATAAATTCAAGTGAAATTCAATATGAAATTATTGTTAAAATTTATCTTTGTTGTTCTCTTTTGTTAAAGCAAATATTAATAATGTATCATTTATTTTGAATAGCTGTTCACATTCAATTTTTTTAATTAAAAAACTTCTTGTCATTTAAGGAAGTATTTTAGCAACCTTGGCATATAATAGTTTTGTTCAATGATGGCAAAGTTAGCGTCTGGAAACGCCCCGAAAAGGATGAACCAGAAATAAACAGCAGTATAAGATGGTAATTTCAATTACTAGCAATAGTTTACAGTGAAATTTGGAGTGAAGCCTTCACATGACTCTCTCTTATTTCATTTCCTAGCTTCCGTTTGATAAATTTGTGCAAACTCGCAATTTTACAACAATCATTGCCAAAGCTTCAAGAAAATCGTTGTGTTCCTAATGTATGAATATTATGTTTGTCCTCATTTTGTCCCCTTAACACTTGATAACCTCAAAATACGAGGGGCATGCAATAAGTAACAAGACAAATTGCTGTAGCTCAAAAATGATTTATTTAATCAATACAAAACTGGCTACTTTTCAACATAGTCCAGTTATCTATCCAACATTTACCATCGTTTACATTCCAACACTTATACCATCGTTCTTTTAATTTGTGAATGTGTCTGACATAAAATTCTTTGGGTTGATCTCTAAGTCATATTTGCACCTGATTTTTAACTTCTTCATTGGATTGAAAATGTTTCCCACGTAGAATCTCTTTAAGGGGCCCAAACAAATGGAAGTCCGATGAGGCGAGGTCAGGGCTGTGTTCTGAATGTTATGGACAGTTCCACTTGTTCAGCTATCACTTCAACAGTAATATGTCTTTTGTCCTGAATTAACGCGTTAATGCGAGATTCGAGGGAGGAAGTTGCAAATTCAACCGGTCGTCCACTTCGTTGCTTGTCACACACACTTACATGGCCACTTTTAAACTGTACTACCCATTTGTAACGTTCGAACTGTTCAAACAATTATTCCCGTACACTTTCAACATTCTTTCGTGGATTTTACTACCTTTGATAACCTCTGCAACTAAAAATCTAATCACTGAGCGTTGTTCTTCCGAGGTGCAATGCTCGAATCAACTCGCTATTGTTAACTGAATACATTTGAGGTTATGCTTACCAAATATTCGAACATCTGATGAGAAACTAAGTACAACGATGCCAGCTTGACACATTGAAACCGTTTCAATGGTTTCAATACTTCGTATTGATTAAAGAAACCGTTTCTGAGTTAAAGCGATTTGTCTCGTTACTTATTGAATGACCCTCGTAGATTAGTTTCTCAAAAAAAAATTCAAATAAAACTGATAGGCTTATGCATCTGCAGTTGCAGAAAACCGATGAAGCCATTTTCTTCAAAACTCAGAAACCTACTCTATAAAATCGCACTTTTGGTAAAACGATTACCTTCAAACTTGACACTTTAAAAGAAGTTAAACGTTGTAGATCTTCCAGAATATTCCAAAAATCAAATAAGAGAGATAGGGGAGGGGGATTACTTAAGTGGTTAATAGCATTGGACTTCCACGCGGAGGTCCCG
The DNA here is from genome assembly GCA_011037195.1 of Triatoma infestans. Taxonomy (NCBI): domain Eukaryota; kingdom Metazoa; phylum Arthropoda; class Insecta; order Hemiptera; family Reduviidae; genus Triatoma; species Triatoma infestans. The sequence goes on from JAAEAF010000519.1 coordinate 92,649, forward strand.
GATTCGAGTCCAGTGCTACCCTTAAATTTTTTCTTCCTAGGAGCCTCTACAGCTCACTGTTCGGTGATGGATATGTTGTCTGTCAAGAGAACACTGTCCGGAGGCCGGCAGTGCACCGACAAGGCTCCAGGCGCACAACATACAGACTATTTGCTTAAAATATTTTATTCAAACTCAGGAGATCTGAAAATTGAATGAAAACTCAATTTAGACAATTTTACATGATCGTATTATATGCTTTTACATCAGCAAAAGAAAGCAAGCAGATAATATTCATTAAATTATTTGTTTAAATGAATCATATACTAGTAATTCACTCTAATATTGAACTAAACTTCATTTATTTATACTGTGTTAATAATGCATACTGCAATATCAGAAGTTAAGAACTTTCACGAATCCATCACATATGTTGCAGGGATGTGGTTTCGCGTGAAAGATTACTGAACTCTCTAATTATTGTACCCTGTCGAGATTTCACTAATTAATATGTTATTTATTGAATCATTCTATCATTTACGGGTTGAAGTTGTTTTCCTCTTATTTTAGGTACATTTTCTTAAAAAAAAATCTGATGTGAAACACTCACACGACTTTCTCTTACTGCAGTTTACACAGCTTTAAGTGACAAATTTGCTTTAAACTTATGAATTTTAGTAAATGTTTATTTGTCTTCAATTTTATATCAATTGGAGAATCTAAATTAATAAAATGATTTTTTTGAGGAAACCCTACTTTCTCCCTCTCCCAAAACTTCTTTTAATGAAATTTCGCAGATAAAAGTTCTCAACAAAAGTGATAAGTCTCTGTTTTCATAGTTAGTGTAACAAATTTAATGAAATCTGTCGGTGTTTTTATGGATAAAATCATAGAAAACTGAAATAATTTCAGTAAAAACGCACTTCTGGTCAACCAACTTTCTTTAATTCAGAATTTTAATAACATATTTAATTCTAATTAATAAAAATTTTTATATAATAAACTGAACTAACACTTGAAGGGAAACCGTAACCTTGCCTTTCTCCCAAAAAGCCACGTTAATTGAATTTTTCTGGAGAAATGTTACAGAGTTCTAGCTCTTCGTATTTGTATCGATATACTTAGTTTGAGGAAAATTGTTGGAGCCATTTTCGAGAAAATCTCAGAAAACTGAAAACTTTTCAGTAGAAAAGCACTTCCGGTCAACCGATCTGCTTCACATTCGGAATGTGGGCAACATGTTCCAATTTATTTAGATGATAGAATTGTATAATAAACTGAAATGACGCTTTAGAGGAAAATATAACCCCACCCCTTCCCCAAACCGCCTAGGCGAGAGCTCGTCTTAATACCCCGCGGCCGTATGAGAAAACTCCCAGCTACTTGAAAACCTTTCTTTATATGTATTATTTAGTTTAAGATATTCTTTATTAACAGAATTATCCATGATTCATATTTGCAACATCAATTGTTTGAAATCTCCGACCTCGTAGGAACTAGAGGAAGAAAGATCGAGAAATGGTTGGTTGAAATGGAGAACGTGTCTAATCAAGATGAACTGTGATTCGGAGAAGGGTAACGCAGTGTTGACATAAAAGGGATTTATGTCAATCACATAACCTAATTAATGGTTCCAAGGCCACATATAGCGCTTGAGTGCAAGTTGATGTGAGATTGTATACGTATAGTAACAGTTTTTGTTGATTTCATATATGTTTATCAATAGTTAATAAATTTTGGTATATATAGTGTTCTTTCGGTGATGTGTAAGTTTATTAATCTCTATCAGATTTGCTGCCTTTCTACTGTTCCATCAAGGGGCCTACTCTTACCACACATGGTAATATGTCCTTGCTGAGTATTAAAGTTTGAGAAGTAAAAAATTCAAATTTGATGTTTTCCTCCAAACATAATTTAAGAATAAGTAATTTAAAATTAATTTTGAAACAATGTATATTTTGGGAATTGTTTTAGAACAGGAAAATTACTTTTGCAATATAAAAAACCCATTTTTAAATATGATAGAAATAATGAATAAAACGTACTTAAATAATGATTTTCAGGAATGAAATTCATTAAGTCGGATTAATTTCTATATTTTACTTTTACCTATCATATCGTTTCAGTGCTATACATTTCAGATAGAAAGCAATATGACTATCTATATGAAGTAGATAGAAGTTTCCCGGATTTGACTTTCTTTAGGCTCTATTTCATTCTTTTGAGACGGTTTACAATGAAATAATCACAATACCTATTGGTTTATTATAGAACATGTGTTAGGCATCCTAAAGGTGAAAGTAAAAGTTATAATAGATTAACATCTATCTCTAAGAGCTGTTACGGATTTTTCAGTGTTTCTAGATCTTCCTTAGGCTTATTTTGTTTTATTGCTTTTATTATCAATTTATTATTAGTCGGACATAAAAAAATGGTGGGTTAAATACATATCTACTAAGAATATTTATTATCCTATTAAGGATACGAAAAAAATTGATTGCTTGGTCTTACATTTGCGATAATAAATATAAATAAAAAAAGAAGATTGAATTTCTAAGGAAGTTATTTCTGTTTTCATTAAGCTAATATCAAATGAGCAAGAAGAATAAGTACTTTACTATTCTCGTGCTATCTTTGTTGTTCTAACAACAGTTATTTCTTAACAATTTTGTATACTGTTTAGTTGAATGAATAAAAGATAAATAATTAGAGAAGAAACAAGGGAGGGGATCAGCTTAGCGGTACCTAGCTGGACTGCAATGTGGAAATCTCGGGTTATTGTCTACTACTACTACTACTGCCCATTTCTTGACCTAGGATTCTCCAGCTCTCTGGCCGGTGTAAGGCAATATTGTGTGTAACACCGGTCGGCAGTGCACTGAAATAACTCCGCGGACACAATAGGTCTCTCAAGACACACTGCAAAATACAAAAAAATTCTGGTTTGAAACTCTCACACTTTCTCTTAACGATATTTAATGAAATAGCAAATTTTAATCACACATAATTCTTACTAATGTTTAAAACGTCGAAATTTTTATGGAGAAAATCAGAGAAAACTGAAAAATCTGTTCAGTAAATTCGCACTTCCGGTGAACCTTTGCTTCAAATTCGGAATTTTGACATATTTAATTGTAATTAATATTATGTAGAACTATAGATGATAGAATGATGTAATAAATTGAAATTAGACTTTACAGGAAAACAGCCCACCCGTCCCCAAAACCCCTCTTGAATGAATTTTTCCTGTGAAATGTTTCAAATAAAAGTTGTAGCACTTTATATGTGTAGTTAAAGTTTAAAGAAAATCGTTGGGACCATTTTTCAGAAAATCGTAAAAACTTTCAAAATCTATTCGGTACCGATTTTCTTCAAACTCGGAACTTACAATACATATTTAATTTTAATTAATATTATTTAGATGATAGAATTGCTAATAAACTGGAATAGCACTTTAGAGAAAAACATAACACTACAATCTGTTTTAAATGGATTATTCTAGAGAAATGTTTACACTAAAAATTCTAGCTGTTAATGTGTATTATGAATGTCGCAAGTTTAAAGAAAATCGTTGGGGTCATTTACGAGTAAATCGCAAGAAAGTGACAAAACCATTCAGTAAAGTGTTACTTCCAGTTGAGGAATTTTAACCTTACTATCCCATGGTGATACCGAAACGGAATATTAAGTTTGAACTTTCTACGACTTTTCGTTTGCGGGGCTATGCTGTTCAAATACATACTCACAGACACAGGCCTTTCCAAATAACCACTTTTACAGCTTGTCGATTTTGGAAAAGAATAATTTACAAGTGATAAAAAGTGGTTATTTTTGAAAAATCCTACGAAGCGTATGTAGTAGGTCCACAAGGCCATTTTAGCCCAACCATAGGTTAGCTAATCTCTTTTCCCGAAGATCGATTCGGGAAAAACATCATGTTTTACGATTGGTGGAACTTTGAAAGTGTTTAGCATTTTGATTTTTTTCTCCAAACATCAAAGCTGTTGACTTGGTCTGTCTGACTGCACAGCTGGTTTATGAAGTCTTATTAAAAGCAAGTTACTTACCCCTTTTTAACTTTCCGAAAGCTATTCTGCAACAAGGTAACGCTTCCGTTTAACATTGTCAGCTAAAATTATCAGAGTTGAACGGAATAAGCATTTTGTCTCACCCTGCCTATAGCCTTGATGATGCATCATCTAATTAGGATCTTTTCCAATTTTCATTTCTCATAGTGCTCTATCACCAACTGTGAATAGAATGAACCGAAAAAAGTAATTGTAACTTATTTAAACATTATTTTGTATTCTTTAAATGTTAAAATAATAAATATTTATTTAAAAATTAGTGAAGGTATTAGTTACTTTTCCTTATTTAGATAGATCTCTAAGTAAACATTTTATTATATTTTAAATGGATTAATATAAAATGTAACTTATTGATACCTTAAATATATTATAGAAGAAAAAAATGACTAAAGATGACCACAATGTAGGTAAAAATATTGTTTGATAGATATAATTATGTCTACAATGGATAGAAAATCTCTCCTTCAAAAAAAAAAATAAAAAAATGTGACTCTCTTTATAAATAAAAAATTGTTTTTTACACTTTGTGACACTCGTTGAATATAATAATTCGTTCCCGTCCAAGAGACATTTAGGTAGAAGCTTTTGAATTATAAGAGATCGAAACAGATGATGAAATAATATAAATCAAAAATAAATTTAGTTACTGGATATTTTAAATGATTAATTGCTGGAGAACATAAGAAAAACTAATTCTATAATTACAGAAAAGGAATCTCATTATTAAAAGGTCCGTAACAATAAATATTTGTTATATCACCAGTGAAATAACAAGTTATTGAAGGTTGGACTGCTTTGCAAACTTATGTGAGAGTGAGACTAATGATAAAGAAAATAGAAATATTAAGGTTATTAAACAGATAGAAAGAATTGCCCTTGCTAGCGAGAGTTGACCAGACCGGTCCATTTGGAGAAAACATACATATATTCACAAATAACTTATCCTATCCTTTTACTAAACAATCTCCGCTGTATTACATCATTGTAAAAAAAACGGAACTATTTAATTAACTTTCATTCCCCTTGAATCATTTACAATCTATATATAATTAATATTTATATTTGTCTTAGAGAACTGATAATTATAATTCGTAATCAGAGAATGTATATGATAAATATAATTTTTATTAGAAATACTTGAGAACCATACAACTTGTTTAAATAGATTTAATTTTACATATTTGTACCCAGTGGGGAGAAGTAGTTAAGTCACTTCTTCAGAAAACTTTGCTTTCCTTGATGTATCCAAAATAAATAATATAATACTTATGTTATTGATATGTTTTGATTCGTCCAGTAGTAATTCTTTATAAATGGGATCTGCAGAAGAAGTTGAGTGTGCAGCTATCTCGGTTTACCATAACCTCAGGCAAATTCTATTCGCCACTACACATAGTTACTCACTGTGAACTTTATCATTTATTTGAATATTATTTAAATAACAATTTTACTTATTTCTTACAATGAGTTGGTAACTTCTGCATTAAAATTGAATTAGTAATATTAGATGTAGTAATCGACACAAAGAAGAAGTTTTATTAAAATACTTGAGGAATAGTACCATATGTTGAAGTAGTTTTATGGTACCGAACCACTAATGACACTCTCCCTTTAGTGTAAGTTCGGTACTAGGAGGCCCAAAGCATCGTAAGAAAAAATGAGTACATGCAGTTAGTATCGCATCTTGGGATAAATGCCAGAAACAAGATGTGGGAAATGCGGTGTGATCTGTTGTCACGTTAATGGAAATGGCGAGGCTTTTTAACTCAATCAGATTGTTAAAACAGTTAATTTTTACTTTCTAGTAAGAGGAAGTATTGTGATCGTGCCAGATTATCGAAATTGAATTTTTACCAGAAATACATATTTTGGGATCCCCTTAATTAGAAAAAAATGTTTTTAGTGAATGGTCTGTGTTGTGTGTGTGTGTGTGTGAAGATTGTGTTTTAACAGAATATCTCAAGTCACAGGAAGCTCAAACATAGTATTATGTTTAGGTACTACCTCCACATCGGACACTAAGATTTCGGGCAAAAATCCATCAACCGGAAGTATGACTTTACTGAGTGGTTTTTTGTTGTTTTTTTTCAGTTTTTTGTGATTTTTTCGAAAATGACTACAATGATTTTCTTTCAACTTTATATATTATCTACACATACAAATACTTACCGATTTTATTTGAGATATTTTCCCAGGAAAATTGATTTTTTGGGGGGTATTGGGGGGAACAGTAGCGTTATGTTTTCGTCTAAAGTACCACTTTAGTATAATATATGGTTTTACCACCAAAACAGAGAACTCCAAATTTGAAGAAAATCGGTTTACCGGAATTGCGATTTTACAGAACAGGTTTCTGAAATTTTTGGATTTTTCTCGAAAAAGAATTAATCGGTTTTCTTTAAACTTTGAAATGCTTCATACATAGAAAGATATGTATCACTTTTATTTGAAACATTTTTCTAAAAATTGATTTTTAGGGGGTGTTGAAGGTCTGCCAGGTATAAAGGTTTCTTAGTTTTGACATAGAGCTCTCCAAATATGACCGCTCAGGTATACAAGTAAAATCCCCACTACCATTTTTATGGCTAGCCCAACTAAATATTGTAACGTTGCAATTTTAATAAAAATTGCTTGGTTAAATTGTATGAGAGAACACTTAATCAAAATCAAGTGGGACTGCTCAATTAAATTGAGGTGCTCCAACACACAGCGTACTTATCAATCCGTAGACATAGCAAAAAGCGATAATACCTAGCCGTAAAAAGTTAAAATATAAGGATGTCTTAATGTCCAATGTCAAACAAAAGAAAGGATGACTTTATTAAGTATTTTTTTTTTCAGTTTTTCGTGATTTCATTAAACTTCGTATACTATCTACACATATAAATACCTATAACTTTTATTTGAAACTTTTTACCGGGAAAATTAAATTTTAGGGTTCTTTTTTTAGATTTATACTTTCCTTTAAAGTATCACTTCACTTAATATATCTTTTTACCACCTACAGAGTATTAATCCAAAGTAGAAGGATTTATAGAATTCCAAATTTAAAGAAAATCGATTAAACGGTAAGTGCAATTTCACAGAACAGGTTTGAGTTTTTGGGAATTTTCTCGAAAATGGTTATATGGATTTTGTGCTTGATGCTTAGATAAAAACGTATCACTTTTATTTGAAACATTTTTTTTTTCAAGTTCATTTTAGAATGGTATTAAGGAGCCTGTCAGTTAGTTTAAATTTAAATTAATTTTTGATTAGAGGCTTACTGGTTTTGATATAGAGCGCTCCACATCTTACTTCTACATATACAATGGAGTGAATAAAAGTAAGTAAATGCTTCTACTTGCGAGTATTCTTGTGAATACTTGCAAGAAGGTGAATAATAGGAAGTAAATACGCGTGTCTTTATTAAACTCTTTTTTTTTTAAGTATGCCAAAAGTAAACGCTGAAAATAGGGTGAATAAAGCAGAAGTAAATACTCGTTCTCTTAGTGAATACTTGTCCTTTTGCGAGGTTAGCCTGACCCATGCTTGAGGCTATTTATAACTCAGTAAAATGGCTGGTTATATGGATCTCTGCAAGCCTAGACGTTATGGTAAGAGATTACATATTGATCCTACTAATTATAAACAGTTACTAAGATTTGAGAGTGAAAATGTTGATTTCCTGGAAGAGAAAAACGAATCACGCGGAGGTGCCTTTTCTTCAAGAATGAAAATGGAGATATTTTTACGATTAGTGATCCCGAGTTTCAGAGTGGGGTGGCAAATGACATAGGGGTGGACCGAACCACTGTCTGCAAAACTGTAGCTAGTGTAATTGACTGTATTGTTGAAAAAGCCCATTCATGGATTAAATTTCCATCGTCCATCCGTATTGATGAAATAAATTGAGTTAAAGCTGACTGGAGTGCAAATTATCTAATACCTACCGTAATAGGAGCTTTAGATTGTACGCACATGAAAATAAAAAAAACCGTCCATGTTTGTTGATGAATACATCAATGGAAAAGGAAAGCTGCAATGAATGTTCAAGCAACATGTGATGTGCATGAGAAAATAACGAGTATAGACTCTCAATGGCTAGGCGGTGTACACGACGCAAGAATTTGGCCTAATATCCTCATACAACAATGTTTACGTACATACGATGGTGCTGCATACCCTCTTGGTGATATTGGATATGGAATAACTCCTTGGCTACACACTCTTATCCTTGTTGTACAAATTGCACAGGAACGTCTGTACAACCTAACCCAAGCCAAGGAAAGAGTCATCATTAAACGAGTCTTTGGCCAACTAAAACAAAGATTTCCAATTCTTTGCAACAAAGTGCGAATTACCTTGGACAAGGTGCCTAACCTTATTGTAAGCTGTGCCTTACTTCATAACATTTGTAAGCACTTGAATGATGGCTGGGCTTATGAAAACCCTGATTTAGATGAAGTGCAGGAACCTGTTTTGACTGCAGGAATGTTTATCCATGAGTATTTACTCGTCATAAAACACTTTTTACTTGCCCCAAGTGAATACTCGCTAGTATAGCCCTAGTAAACTTATTTGGCATACAAGGAAACAATCGCGAGTATGGTCGGATTTTATTTACGCCATATAAAGGAGTATACTTTACTTGCAAGTAATTGCCAGCAAGAATTTACTTATTTTTATTCACACTTGCGAGTCATTACTTTCCAAAATGGATTTTATAAAAAGTACGAGTAGTTCAAGAAATAGAGCGACCGATGAATCCAACCTGCTTATGTATTACTAAAAGTTATATAATATGAACTAGATATAAAGGATTTAGTATAGATAATATAACTGCAAAAATATCATTTATAAATGTGCACTTTTGTACGATTATGTGTTAGTAATTGAATTTTCAATTTTATTTATTGTTTTTTATGTGAAATTCCTTGTTAATTTTTGGAAATTATTTCAATAAAAATCCGCAAATTTTATTAACTTTTTTTGAGGAAAATTGGAGGACACTCAGGGCCTTTAGCTCCTTTTATTTTTATCCCATATGTGCATGTGAAGTGCCAAAGAATGATCGACAAAGATTAGAAATTTTCCACTTCGAGATTCTAAGAAATGAAGAGCTTCTTTCATGAAATGATGTAAAATATTTTTTCTCATCACATAAGCATTCTTAGACATTAGTGTTAAACTTTGAAGTGAACTCGATGTTTCGGAGCTTATGTAAAAACATTTGAATCGTCCAAATGCGTAAAGGATTATTTGGTATAAGGAGCTTTGTTAGACTTGATGACTATACCAGTGCTTACAACATAAAGATTGTTGCTTATAAGTGGGAATAAAATCTAGTCGAAATAGAATTTGAAATCAGTACTTATGCAAAAGTATGTTTCTGAGTAGCTTCAGCATATATGTAGCTTTAGGTTATAACTTCAATTATGACCACCTGATGTAGGTTTAAGCCGTTGCTTGTGTGTCTCGTGAGTGATATAATATGCGAATCTAGAACCATGCAATACGTAATACCTCACTTTCACCAGTGATTTTTTTTTCTTTTTCTTTCTTTTTTTTGTTTGTTTAGGAAATTCTAAAAATAGAAAATTCTTTTTGCTTTAGGATATCCAACCAAGCGAATTAATTGTTGTATTGTATTTATTACAGTGTGTTCCTTGTCATAGTGACCAGTTGAAATTTTAATTTCCTAGAAATATTAAGTGTTAAGTTCGACTAGCTTTTAGAGCTTTTGTTTGTCTTTGTTCCGTTAAAGGAGGTAATTAGTTGAATAAATAACTTTTGTATTTAGTAAACTTGCACTAAACACATGACCTTTTTGTAATCATACTTGTTAGATATTGGAGGCTCAGAGCCTTCGGCTTGTGCTCAATTCCCCATAAAAAAAAGTGTTTTAAATTTCTTTGAGACTAGTACTCGTCCTATAACTTATTTTATGTTTCATGCAGTCTTAGGCTTCTACGTTATTTATTCATCTTCACGCAGGTCTATCATAGGGTGAATATCTGGACTGTCGTAGATCTCTTGCTACGGAAACCTCCTTGTTAATCCCCCATCGACCTCTTAATATACGGTAAGGAACTGTTACACAATGCGTTTGATAATATTTTGTAAGTTGTTGACAAAAGATAAATCCCTCAATGATTTTCGCATGCTGCGGAAGTCTCCTTTCTTTTTATAAATTGGCACAATAATTCCTTCGCCCCATTCTATAGGTGCTTCTCTTCTTCCAAGATCTGCGATACAGAATCGTGCAGTTCGTTAGTAATTTCATGATTAACTGCTTTAAGCAGTTCGATTAGTATTTGGTCAGGATGTGGCCGTATCTTCGCATTCTATCTCCACTGCTTTATTATATTATTTTCATTATTGTTTTTGCTGTAATAATACCCAAAACTCTTAAAATTAAAGGCTAAATAACCGAGAGAACGGCCTTTTATTATATATCCACTACTTAATCTCCAAAAATTTTCCCCCACTAAACTGGAATATCTCTTAAAACTGCCGCAAATTAAATTTGAGTTTTATGGAAAAATCTATCGATCAGATTCAACGTGTTCGAAGACATCTAGTTCGTTTTAGTTATAACCATTAAAAAAATTAAAAGATAGAAAACCTGTTACTTCCTGAAAAATATATGAAACGGACAGGGGTCCTCTTTGCAATTGAACCACTCATTTTATGACTTTGACCTTTACAGTTAATCCTTAAAGGAAAAAATAAAAAAAACAATCAAAAGACTGCAAGCGATTAAATCACCATTACTTTTACTTTTTCTTGAAATGTTGCTATTTTATTAGGTTCATTGAACAAAAATGTTTTTAAAAAGTTAAGTAACAAATTTCTAACTTTCCTCTTTGAAGTAAGTTTTGATTCATGACAATAGATATTTGTAATAAATTTGTTCTTAGTATTTATAATAATAAATGTTTAAAAATTTTAAAAAGTTACAATATTTGATAAAGAAATTTTTGTAATATTAAATTATTATTATTAATTTTTTTTTTGAATAACCAAAACTCACCAATATTCAATCTTGATGAATTTATTCGTTCTTCAAAGAAATCTTCAAATTCAATGTTTTATTTTCACTATTATCTCTGAGGGTAAGAAAATTCTTGATTGTTGTTTAATGACACTATTAAATATAAGAGGTATTTCTCGTCATATGATTCCTCAAGATCAGTGAGGCTGATTTTTTTGCTGTTCTGTTGTCATTACATTTGCTGTTCTGCGTCTACATTTAGTCGCAGAAAGCATTGCGATTGAGAGTAACAACATATCATGCTAAGGTATGAGTGCAGTTCAAAAGTGATGCACATTATTGTAGGAGATTCCAAGTCATTGAAACATTATATTGAGAATAAGCGGATCACTTGCTGGCAAGATGGCTAATCAGATGTTTACGCTTCAACTTTACTTCATAGTATGGCCAACAGATTGATGAACAATTGCTACCGATACTCAGCACAAGACTTCATTTAGCTGTCAGCAATAGAAACTAGTCCGGAATAGACTAAATAGTCAAAGAGAAGAAGGCGTGAAACTAATAAAAAAAAAAAATACTTTTTTTTTAGAAATACCCTATTTAAAAAAAAGAAGATAATACTTAGGATAATAATTACCCCACTTTTTCTTAAGGTAACTTAAACATTAGATTTAAATTGTAAACCGATTCTCAATATTATTATCCGATTCTCTCAGTTATAAAAGTCTGGTGTGAAACACTCACACGACTTTCTCTTACACCAATGAATATAATTTAATTAACAAATTTAATTGAAAAGTGCAAGGTTTAGTTGGGTTGGCCTCAAAAAAAAGTGGTGAGAGTTATTCTTATATATCTGAGCGGACTAGTGTGGAGCGCCCTCTGTCAAGATCAACAAAGTTTGTGCAATTTAAATTTAAACTTAACTAAAGACTTATAAAACAATGTTTAATACGTTTTTATATGTACAGTGAGCATTCCAATAAAAATAAAAAATCTGGTGTGAAACACTCACACAACTTTCTCTTACTCCAGTTTTCACAATTTATTGTAATTGACAAATTTTATAATTCGTGTACCAAATTTGATGAAATTCGTTGGAGTACGTCGAAAACTGAAAAAAATGTTTAGTAAAAACGCATTTCCGGTATACTAATTTTTTTTTGAAACTCGAAATTTTGGCCATCTATTTATTTCTAATTAATTTTGTTTGGAATAATCAATTATGATAGCACTTTAGAGAAAAACTTAACACCATCCATCCCGCAAAAGCCCCCTTAAATGACTTCACCAGAAGAAATGTTTCAAATAAAAATTGTAGCTCTTTATATGGTAGTTCATATTCCTAGTTTAAAGAAAATCCGTTGGAGCCGTTATCGAGAAAATACCAGAAATCTGAAAAATAAATTTCAGTAAAAACTCAACTTCTGGTCATCCGACTTTTTTCAAACTCGTAAGAATTTCAACAACACATTTAATTCTAATTAATATTATTTATATGACACAATTGTATAATAAACTGAACTAGCACTTTAGAGGAAAACCAAACCCCAAAAGTACACTTAAATGAATTTTTCCAGAGAAATGTATTAAATAAAAGTTGTAGATCTTTGTAAGTGTAGTTGATGTACCAAGTTTTGAAGAAAATAGTCGGAGCCATTTTTGAGAAAATTGCAAGAAAGTAAAAAAAAAACATTAAGTAAAGTGGTACTTCCGGTTGAGGAATTATGACCGCTGACTACTATCGGTTCCCCATGGTGATACCTAAACGGATTATCAAGTTTGAATTTCTAAGATTTTTCGTTTTTGAGCTATGCTGTTCACATAGATACACACACAAACAGAGACCATTTTATTCCACTTTTTTGGACTGAGGGGACCTCAAAACGGATATTTCAGGTGAAAACACGATATCGAAAATTTGACATGATTACAATACTCCCTCTTACTAGGAGTAAGAGAAAGTAAAAAAAAAAACCGTTCTAGCTGTTTTAGAGAAAATTAAAAAAATAACTATTCTCTTAATTTCCGGTTATCGATTGTAGCAAATTTTCTACAGTATTAGTATTAGTATAAAACAGATATTGCAATTTAGAACTAGACATTGCGTTGAGATGGTATTTTAGAGGAACGCTTAACACTGCTGTTCCCCTAGAAATCACTAATCTTGGAAAAATGTTTCAAATAAAAATGATATGCATTTATGTGTTTAAAGAAAATTGAAAAGTTGCCATCCTTCGTGTCTGATGCGGTGGCTCCTCCTAAATGGAATACCAACTTTGGGCTTCCTACGTTTTTGAGATATCCTGTTCACAATCATACATATGCATAAACAGACCATTTGCTGAAAACATTTTTTTCGTACTTAGGGGACCTCAAAAAGTTATTTCTGTAAGAGATTTCTGGTAAAAACTCAATTTTGAAAATCTGACGCGATCGCAATAAAAAAATAGTAAAAATAAATGCTCGTCCCTGCTTTCCACATTTTTAATTATGTGATAATCATAAAATCCATTGTCTAGAGATTTTAAAAAATTCTGCTTCATTTTCATATTTTAGCTTGGACTCGTTCAGGAAATTATTGTGCAGTGAAATCAGCATCAGATAGTCAATTTTTCTTTAGTCAGAAATCCATGGGCACATTTTCGTCTTTAAAAATTAATTTCAGCCATGATTGTAGAAAGAGGTATGATTTCAGCCTCTTTCAGCCATGATTTATTAAATTTTTTTTAAATAAATTTACTATTATTTTATAGCAAATTTAATGCATTATTCCTTATTAATTCCAAGTAAAAATGTAAATTATTAATAAGCAAGTTGTTTCTATTTTTGTGGTTAGCTCAGTGATTCTTATGCGTATAGATTAATTCTCTCTTTGTAGGAGCGTCTAAAGCTTACTCCACAGAGTAATGATTAATTTATGTAAGAAGTTTCAAGAAAATCGTCGGACATTTTTTAGAAAAATCGCGAAAAAATGGAAAAATCATTTAATAAAGTGGTACACGCACCTCCGGTTATCCGATTTTTTTCTAACTCGGAATTTCAACAACATATTTAATTCTAATTAACATTAATTAGATGAACAGAATTGTGTAATGAACTGAAATAGCACTTTAGAGGAAAACCTAACCCCACCTCTCCCCGATAACTGCCTTTAAATGAATTTTCGCAGAGAAATGTTTCAAATAAAAGTTGTAGGTTTGTATGTGTAGTTGATATAATAAGTTTGAAGAAAATCGTTGAAGCCATTTTTGAGAAAAACGCAAAAAAGTTAAAAAAACAACTTGTAATGTGGTACTTCCGGTTGAGGAATTTTGTGACCGATAGCGTACTGTCAGATCCCATGGTGATACCTAAACGGAATATCAAGTTTCAACTTTCTACGGTTTTTCGTTTTTGAGCTATGCTGTTCACACACACGCACACACACACAGAGTGAGAGAGAGAAGTTGGCGGACGATAATAAACGATGTTTTAATTGTGCTATAAATATATTAAAAAATGTTACAGTTGTGAGTGGTAATTTAAAAAACGAATTAAAAAAAGATATTTTGTCAGCTATTCAAACTTTAAATGGAGTGCATAATAGTTATAAAGCTCAAATAAGTGAATGAAATAGAAAACTATTGGCAATGAATGACACTTCGGCGCAGAAAGTCACCTATGCGGACAAAGTATTGACACCATCAGTAAACAGGTCAGTGGATAAGTTTAAGAAAGTCTCATTTAAGGCGGTTATAAAGCCAAATAAAGAACAAACTAGCAATGAAACAAAAAAAATTTAAAAGAAAAGGTTGATCCCTGTAAACTAAAATAAGGTATTCGAAATATAAAGGGAATTTCTAATGGCGGCGTTATGGTAGAATGTACAACCAAAAATGAAGTTGAAACTTTGTGTGAAGCAGTAACTAAAGTCTGTAATAAGGAACTTCACGCTACTAAAATAAACAAAATGCTACCAAGACTAAAATTTGTGATGCTACCACTGCAAATAATCCTTGGAATTTTATATATATATAGCGGCGGCTGGAAAATTACATCCAAGTACATGCATCGCTGCAGTTTGGAAAGAAAATGGTGAGTTTACTGGTGATCTGAGGGAATCATTAGAGGTAATTAGGAGGTAACTCGTACCTGAGGATGATCCTCTTCAGGAGCTGCCGATACTTACTGATACGAGGTTATATGTAGAAGAAGGAATTAATACTGCTGACGATGTCATCTTTACAAGAGCAGAAGTAGGCAGAGCTATTCAGAACATGCGACCAAAAGCAGCACCAGGATGGGATGGCTTAACAAGCGAAATTTTAAATAGAGTATACAAACAACACCCTGCAGCTACTATTAGCGTTTATGCTGAGTGCTTGGCTCGCGGTATTTTCCCAATGTGTTGGAAAAAGTCCCACATAGTGATTCTGACAAAACCTGGCAAAAGTGAAACGGAGACCCATCTAAGTTCCGGTCCATTAGTTTGCTGCCTGTGGCTGGCAAGGTGTTAGAAAAGCTAATGATGAGCAGGATCATGCATCATATGAATTCGAATCACCTACTTTCAGGAAAACAGCACGGATTCAGGCCACAAATGTCAACTATTGATGCTCTGAAAGCTGCCAAGGAATTCATAACTAGTTATTTTGAAATAAAGTGGGACGTATTGGTTATTTCGCTAGACGTTCAGGGGGCTTTTCATGCTGCTTGGTGGCCCGCTATCCTGAAAGGTTTAAAAGACAGACAATGCCCTAAGAATTTGTTTCAACATTCAAAAAGTTATTTTCATGGACGTTCGGCAAGCATAAACCTAAACTCATTGTCAAAAGAAGCCACTGTAATTAAAGGATGTCCACAAGGGTCATGTTGTGGCCCAGGATTCTGGATTATAATATACGACGATCTCCTTCGTCTTCAGCTTCCTGGACGTTGTGAAATTATTGCATTCGCTAACGACTGGAAGATCGGGCTTGGAGCTTAGTGTTGAAGCAAATAGAAGAGTACTAGCTTCAGTACAAAGTTGAGCTTCAGCTAATAAAATCAGCTTCAACAGAAACAAATCCAAGGTATTGCACATGTCCAGAAGAGGTACATTAGACTGTGAAAATGTGGCAGAGTATCTGAACGACGTACTACTGGAATTGGTGGACCAGCTGAAGTATCTGGGAGTTACATTTGACAAGAAGTTGTGTTGGGACCAGCATTTGCAGCACGTCTGTGACAGAAGTTCGCAGTTCGTTAATTTGCTGTCAAGAGCGGCCAAGGTACACTGGGGACTTGGTTGTAAGGCACTGAGCGTCATCTATAAGGACGCATTTCTCCCCTTAATAACTTATGCTGCCCCTATTTGGAAATTGGCATTGAATCATAAGAAGAATAGGCAGAAACTTGAAAGAGTGCAGAGGCTCTTCCTGCTGCGATTGATCAAGGGTTATCGCACTATTTCGTTTAATGCCGCAAGCGTAATAGCGATGGGCAGTGTTGTCTTGCTATCGGCAATGCACTGAGGAGACTCTGGGGACCCAGATGTTTCAGGTCGCAGTGTATCCCTCCCCAAATTATTCTTACTCCTAATACAATTATATATAAAATGAAGTTTACTTTAAACTCAACTTTTTTGTATTTTTCCTAACATAAATATAGGGTGATGAGGAATAAATAAGAACCTACTATTACTACTAACCTACAGGTAGATGAAATGACTAACCTACAGGTACAGAATGAGTATTTTGGCTAAGTGGTTAGCGTACTGGACTCCCACGCGGAGGACACAGGTTCGAGTGCAGCTGTGCTGCCCTTAGATTTTTTCTTCGGTGATGGACAGTGATGTCTGTAACGATAGAACACTGTCCGGAGGCCGGCAGTGCACCGAAATGGCTCAGGGCGCCAATGACCATAGATGTTGACGTGCTTAAATTAAAAAAAAAAAAAAAAATATTTTCGCTCAGTAGAGCGCTCTACAAACCAAACTGAACTAACTAAAAATAACATTTGAAATTATAACCACAGATTCTGCACAACTAAACAAAATAGTTTTTTTTTTTTTTTTTAAAATGTTTCAAATAAAAATAATACATTTTAAGCATGAAGTGACCATACCGAGTTTAAAGGAAATCATTATAGTCGTTTTCGAGAAAATACCAAAAAACTCAGAAAACCTATTCTATAAATCACACTTCTGGGTAACCGATTTGCTTCAAAATTTGGAATTTTATCAAGGCTTTTAATGTGTATAAATATTTATGTATGTGATAAAACCATATATTATATTGAAGTGGAACTTGGAATTTCAACTTGACCTTCCTGCCGAGTGCGTCTTTTCATTTTTGAGATATTTTGTTGATGCACATACAGACAGACGCATAAACACAAGCAAAGAATTCGTTAAAAAAAAAAAAAAAAAAAATCGTATTCAGAGGACCCCAAACCAAATATTTCTGGAGAAAACTCAATTTTGAAATCTATTACGATCGCAATACTTCCTCTCAGTGAAAGTAAAAATACTGCATGATGAACTCAGTTCCACTCAGGAAATATCAGAGAAAGTATATTTATAAATTATAAAACAGATTAATTTTTACTTAATAGATCTAAATCTTTGTCAATTTCGTGACTATCATGTTATGCTATTGAAACCGAAATGACTTCTTTAAAAAAAAAAAAATGTAATTAACATGCTAACCATATATGTAAAAGTGATTTTTACCTAACATGGCGTGAAGCATGTTAATTAGGTGATTTCTATGTACAATTAAAATAGCTATAACAATACACTCTATAAGCTCTTATTTTAGTTTCGATTTCATTGTTAATTAGACAAATATGAAGTACATTATTTCTAAATAAATTCGCCTACAACATAAGGATGCATAATAGAATTAAAAATTTATGATCACAGCCAGATTAGAAGCTATAAATATTCGATGGGAAAGTGTAACTACATAAATATCCGTTATTAATTATTACTATAGTTAAAGTAAAGTGCAGTCAAAGGTATTATTCAAGAAATTGCGATTTACCAATGAACAATCTATGAAAATAATGAACCAGTTTTGATTTGTAGTTTTGATTTGTGTAAATGCATTAATAATATGTAGGCCATTAATTAAATAAAATTAACAGAATGTAACATGTAAATTAGATTCATTAGATTGTTAATTGATTATCAGAAATTAAATGTTCATATTATAAAGAGTAAATGGTGGAACAGCCGCTGCTTGATATAATCGTTCTAACTCAGATATCAAAAGCCCGTTCTACAATTAACATGATGTGTATGTATGTTATAAAGGAAACAGGAGGATCTACAATAAATAGGACCTCCTAAGTGTAGGTTGTAGTGGAATCTATCTATCTATACATGAAACAATAACTTCCACCTGACCATTTCATACTTGGACTTTAAATGTTTTGTTCTTTTTATGTAAATCATCAATTGACCATAACAACGCCTAGGTAGACTCACCAACTTAAAAATAGATGAACCATTTGCAACAAATCGCGAAAACTGAAAACTATTCTGTTAAGGCGCATTTTCGGTTAACCGATTTAAAGAAGGCGGAGATAATACTTATTTTTTTTGGAGCGGGATTTATACCCTACTACCGATATCATACCGATCAGTTGGAACGAATAAGAAAGACCTAAGTAACACTTAAAGTCCTTAAAACAGAGGTCTTGGGGTTGAGACCTCAGTGGTTGTTGAGGCTTCAGTGGTTTGTTGTAAATTACATATTAGAATAGGTTTCCGTTTTTTGTGATATAATTTTTGTCGGATAGATGGGGAATAGGTCCGTTGCACCCAAAGTTTAATGGAGGGGCTGCCTCCTTAAGACCATCAAGCTAACCTATGTCACTTAGGGATGCTAGCCCAGTATGTCCTCCGGGATGACCTTGTCTATATTGTGGGTATTGTAAGCAAAAAAATGGTGTTTATGTTTGTTGTGGGTGTGTATGGTGTCCTGAGCAGTGGTAAACCGCGGGGTCGCTATACCCCAAGTAACTGTATGTATAATTACATTTCATAATTAACATGCTTCACGCCATTTCAGCTTTAGAGGCGTCACTACCCTGAAGAAGCCTGTTGTAACATGGGCAAAACATCGGATTTCGAAAAACCGCTGACGCGATCTCAATTCGAAGATCTAAGTGTTTAACATGATAATGGCCGCGGTAGCCTGTAAGATTATAAACTAATTATAAATTTCATATTAACACATCAAATAATTTGACACAGTGGTTGGTAAAAAATAGTGTAACTGATGGTGAAAATGAGAACACACAAACTGGTACTATACTCACAATATATTCCAAATGTAATAGGCTTCATTTCAATATTCCAATGACTTCCCTATAATTATTATAAAGGATTGTATATGTAAACTACAACTATCTTCTTTGCTAGTTCATTAACGCGAAGACATTTAAACAGCAAAATCAATTTAGAATTGTATTTGAGAGAAATTTTGTTCTTCATAAACTTTTTAAAAGATGAAGGTATTATTTCCATTTTTGAAATTTGTGAAAAACGTTGCATATTTTTTCTAAGAAATTCTGTAATTTATTTTTACCGAATCATGCAGCATTTCTCCTAGCTTTTGTAAAGATTAGATGGATGTTTCTCATTAAACATGTCTTGGTTTGTTGAATACATTAAGTATAGCAATTTATTTTGCGAGAATAATCATAAAATTAGATTAATTTTTTTTTTTTGCTCAATTGCCTGGATTAACACTTCCTTTGAGTCTCAATGGTATTAATACTCATTACTAAGGTAATTGCCCGTCACGACTGATGGTGTCAGTGTTTAGTAGATTAATTTATATACTCTGTAACTTTACTAAGTAATATTTTAACTTCTTAGCTAAAATTAGTTTCTTTCCATTAGAGACCCACCTGCAATAAGAATTAAATACTTCTAGCTTCATTTTGATAATGCAAGTTTTTTTTAACTTGATTAAATTTTCTTCCTATGTAGGGAAATTTATTTTAAAAACATGTTTTTGAAAATATTGATTTGTAGGGTTCTGGGGGAATATTTGACATTTGACTTTCCACATGTTTCTTTTTACTTTCTATTCTTTTTCACTTTAAATAAATAAATGTAAAAAATCCGAGTGGGAAAAAATTTATCAGTTGGAATTTAAAAACAATAGCAAGAGATTGTAGTGGGAAATATTTCTTAATAGATTTTTCTTTTTTTGTATTTTATAATTGTTTCATTATTCCTGTGATCAAGTTTCTGCAACACTGCTTATAAAAATTAATTCATTAGTTTAATTAATTAATCATAAGGCATACTGATGATTTAATTGGGTACATAAAACTAGAAATAAAATATATGTATTTCAGAGCATACTGTTGCTTTCATTTTTGTATTCAAAATAAATAAATAAATAAATAAATATGGCATTTCATATTATAATTTGTTGCTTTCTACTAATACAATAGGGAAATGATTTTCAGAAATGATTTGATTTTTGGAGGAAATATAGCGAAATATATCTGAAGAATAATATTACAATTTAAGGGATGGAGTTTTCACTAGAAATACATGTTCTGATGTTCACTTTGCAATATCCTAGGATATCCTTTAACTCCAACCCTCCCAGGCTTTCTTATGAGAGTGAGGCCCACCCAAATATACGAAACCTAGTAACAGCGAAACGGGGCACTGACATAAATAGTGATACACCGTTTCCCTTATCATCACAATTCGGATTTATGTACGTCCTCCGTATTTTATGCAAATGACTGGCTACCCATGTGTGCATAGTCAATACGCCTACCTAAGTTCTCAATCTGATCTCTCACGGAGAGGAGGTAATCCGAAACCATCCTTCTTAATACCTTTGATAATACTTAATACCAAGGGGGATAGGACAGAGTGCCTTGTGCGTCTCTGTCTGCTTGTAACTCCCCAAGTCAACCTCACCTCCACGTGGTGCGATCTGGACACCTCCTTCGGGGGGTGGCGAACGAGGCTCTGACGGGAGCTGGAGTAATCCCCTCTGGCTCCTCCCCTCCTCTTATCCTTTCCTTGTAATCCTTCCCAATTCCATTAGGTATCCCCACCCAAGCCGAGATGGGATGCGCGTTGAGGCTGAATGCGTACAGGGTGGTAAAACATGTGTGCGGTAGCGGTCACCTTGGGGAACCGGGCGAAACCCCATTGTATTGTAGCCTTCTCGTGGTATGGGGCACTGCCACGAGTGACGACTTACCTCCTCCGACTCTCGTGGGAACAGTTATGAACCCAAATTTTAACAAAAGTAGAGAAGGGAAGGATGGGCGAGAGGAACAGAACTCGCCCAAACCGATCTCTCCTGCTGGTGGAGATCCCCAGGGTTCTGGGGTGAGACCAGTAGAGGAGATGGATCTAGGGGATGACAGTTCGAGTCTTCCCCAGAATGAAGCGGAGAGACAGGTTGAAGGGATAGCTGGGACAAGTGCAGGCACTTGTCCTTCAGCGAATGATCCCCTTCAGGGCGTCTCTCGGCAGCTTGGAGACATCCACATCTCGCCGAGAAAGCCCAGCGGCGCCGAGCGGAGAGCGGAGGCGAAACGCAAGGCTGAGGCGGAAGGCAGGGCGTGGCTGTCGAAGCGGCAGTGGAAGCGGTTGGCGAAGGAGAGGGCTGCTTCCAAGCAACCGACCCAGATAGGTAGTGGGACGGCTCCGTCTTCCCTGGGGATGCCCGGTGGGAAGAGAAGGGAGGATGTAGCTGGTACATCCTCCCCGATCCCAAGCGGGCTCCTAAACGGGGAAGATCGGAACTAAGCACTCCGAGCACGGGTCCGGGAACGAGTGGCACTAGGGTGCCAAAGAAACCTAAGGGCTCTGAGGAAACGGCTGTGGCTTCCTTCAGAGATGCCCTTAGTAATATTCGCATGGCGATTATCCCGGTGAATTATCCCCAGGTCCAATTGACGGAAGGTCAAGTGGAAGGGATACAGGCCGAGGTGGTCGCTAGAATAATTGGCGAGGACGGTTCAGGGGCTGCTATCTATCCAGAGGCGCCCTCATTGTCAATTGTGGCAATGAGGCAACGCGGGACTGGCTGGAGGCAGTGGGAGGAAGACATCGCCCTGGCTGGTCCGTGGAAGAGTAGCGGGGCTGGGAGAACCTGCAGGTAAGATTGTCTATAATCGTAGCCTGGAAAATCCTAGAACATGTATGTATATTAGGAAAGATGTTACCTTTTTGCTGCTGAATGACTTCTGTTACAGAGATCTGACGGCGGCTAAGGTGAGACTACGCATGGGAGGCGGCTTCAAGGACTTTGTCTGTGCGTCGGCCTACCTTCCTTACGACTCAACAGAGCCACCATCTTCAGAAGAAGTATACAAGCTGATAGCCTTCTGCAAGGATGGTGGACTGGAACTACTGATCGGATGTGATGCCAACGCCCATAACGAGGTGTGGGGCAGCACAGGAACCAATCAGAGAGGTAAGTCGCTCTTGGAATTTATCTTAGCTAATAACTTATGCTTGATAAACGAGGGTGAAGAACCCACCTTCTTTAACGTTAGGCGCAGAGAGGTGATCGATCTAACCATCGCTACTAATTTTATGTCGACCTTGGTAAGAAACTGGCATGTGTCTAAGGAACCCTCACTGTCGGACCACATGTACATAAGGTTTGACCTCCTGTCTGACTGTGGCCAACTGGGAGCTACAGGAATCCTAGGCGTACAGACTGGGAATCGTATCGACAGGACTTGGACCTCAACATTAAAAACATTAAACAGACCTATGCAACTGGTAATGACATCGAGGATGCGGCAGATCAACTGCAGAAGGTTATCCTTGATGCGTACCAGGAGAACTGCGCGGAGGTTGTGAGGTCATCCTCTAGGAAGGTCAGCTGGTGGAATAATCAGCTGGCCAGCCTCCGTGCTAAGGCAAGGAAGATGTTTAATGCAGCGAAGAGGAGAGGCTTGTGGGAGGAGTACCGCAGAACCCTTACCTCTTACAATATGGCCATTAGGAAAGCCAAAAGGGACTCGTGGAGAAAGCTATGTGAAGAGGTCGAAGCGACCTCGGAAGGGGCTAAGCTCCACAAGATATTATCTAAGGTGCCGGTTAATCCAATCGGAACTATCAGGTAACCGGATGGTGACTTTACGGAGTCCGAAAGAGACACTCTGGAACTATTGATCCAGACGCACTTTCCGGACTCACAGGTGACGCTAGCGAGAAGGGCAGATGAGGACTTGGGGGATCTCGGCCTTCGGCGGGGGTCCAGGGACGGCTGGTCTGTAGCCAAAAGCTGCGTCACTTACAAAAAGGTAAAGTGGGCAATTAACCACTTAAACCATTTAAGTCACCAGGACCTGACGGAATATTCCCTGCCTTGTTACAGAAGGGCGGGGAAACTCTTACTCCTATACTATGCAGGCTGATGAGAGCATGTTTGGCTCTCAACCATGTTCCTAGAACATGGAGCTCTGTAAGAGTACTATTTATACCGAAGCCTGGGCAAAGAACGCACTCCCAGGCTAAGGCATATAGACCGATCAGTCTTTCCTCATTTATGTTGAAAGTTCTGGAAAAACTGGTGGACCTGCAAATTAGAGAGGTGGTGCTGGGGCGATATCCTCTGCACCCCGCACAGCATGCCTACCAGTCGGGGAAATCCTGTGAGTCGGCTCTCCATTCTCTTGTTGGAGAACTGGAGGTGTCGGTACATGGCAGGGAAACAGCGGCGGGTGTGTTCTTGGACATTGAGGGTGCGTTCAGCAACACGACCTTCTGCCTTATTACTCAGGCGTTAGAAAGGCGCGGTGTCAGTAGACCCATCGTTAGATGGATCGACAATGTGCTTAAAACTCGGAGGATTATAGCAAGCCTATGTGAAGCTTCGCTAGAGATTACGCCCACAAGGGGCTGCCCGCAGGGTGGGGTTTTACCCCCGCTTCTGTGGTGCATGGTTGTGGATGAACTGTTGGATGCTTAGTGGTACTGGATGTTCCATGCTGGGCTACGCTGATGATATAGTGGTGGTAGCCAGAGGCAGGCACGAATCTACAGTCAGGGAGCTCCTACAAGAGGCGCTTAGGCGCATAGAACAATGGTGCAGTAGAGTGGACCTTGGGGTAAACCCACAGAAAACCACTCTTGTACCGTTTACTAGGAGGAGGGATATTGAGGTATATAAGGCAATGTCCTTCTTCGGGAAGATACTGGATGTGTCGGATAGAGTCAAGTATCTGGGGGTTATCCTAGATACCAGGCTCACATGGAACGCACATCTAGAATATATAGTGCAGAAAGCTAAAAAGTCGCTATGCTGTGCTACAAGGGCCTGTGGGAAGTCATGGGGGCTGACTCCAAGGATGACCCACTGGATATATACTCGGGCCATTATACCGGTCATAACTTATGGCGCGGTGGTATGGTGGCCTAAGACGGAACAGGAGACAGCCAAGAGATGCCTCAGTACAGTACAGAGGCTGGGGTGCCTCCTCATTACGGGCGCCTTTAGAAGTGCTCCGACATCTGCGCTGGAGGTGCTGCTGGGCTTGGTATCGCTGCACTTGTTAGTGCAAGCGGAGGCGAGGGACAGTGCACATAGATTGCGCAAAAATGGTCTTTGGAGGCAGTGCGCTCCTTAGCCAAACATTTGGACATATTGCTAAAGGTTAACCCAGGCCCTGTGACAGACATGGCCCAGGATAGCATGTGTCCAACATACTACAACTTCGAGGTTCCATTTCGGGTGCTTCTAGGTTCTCGGGCGGAATGGTCCAAGGGGTGGGAAAAACTCTATCGGACAGGGCCTCTGTGGTTTACAGATGGCTCTAGGATGGAGTGCGGGACTGGAGCGGGAGTGTATGGAATGCGCCCAGAGGTATCTATTGAGAGGCCGCTGGGCAGGTATTCCGCTATATTCCAGGCTGAAGTGTTTGCTATTAAGGTCTGTGCCGAGGAGAATCTGAGTAGAGCCCCAAGGGGCAAGGTCATACGCATTTGCTCGGACAGTCAGGCTGCACTGAAAGCCTTAGAAGCTCACAGAACTACCTCATCCCTGGTGAAGGAATGTCGAGAGGCATTGTCGAGACTCTCCAGGCACAATAAGGTACAGCTGTTGTGGGTGCCTGGACATGCGGGGTTGAGGGTAATGAGACAGCTGATCAACTGGCCAGGAACGGGGCTAACACTCCGTTCATTGGTCCAGAGCCGGTCCTGGGAATAACTGGCGGAGCAATTCGTGCAGCGATTAGAGAGTGGGGTCACAGTAACATGAAGAGCTCTGGAGGAGAAGCCCGGGTGCTATACACAGTAAAAGGATGATGCCAGGACTGTGTAAACGAAGAACCCGAATGACCCTTGGTCTGAGTAGGAGCCAGATTTCTCTGGTGACGGGACTGTTTACGGGTCATGGCAGGTTCAGGAAACATCTGTACAAGGTAGGACTCATTCGAGCGGAACCCTTGTGCAGACTATGTCAGGAAGAGGAGGAAACGGCCTCCCACCTGTTGTTCGATTGCGTAGCAATAATCAGATTGAGGTATGAAACCTTCGGTACTTTGCGACCTGAGGAGATAGTAGCTCAAAACGACCTGGTGATGAAGGCCCTGAAACTCCTTAAGGAGGGAGGGTTTATCTACTAGGAACCATCGGGGGTGGCACAATAAGCCTCTGTTGGCTGCAGTGCCGGGACATGGCCCACCCGAGATAGGATAATAATAATAATAATATACCTTTGATAAATCTCTTGGCCTGGGGGGGGCACCCCTTCGCATCTTCCAATGCTTCACCAAATCTCTCGTCTTACAAAGTTTAATCTGATTATCGCAAAACCGCTTAGTGATGGCAACGGCTGGCTCAGAACCACAACAAGGAAAGAGGGGTCCCTCCCCAGTCCAGGAACCCAATAGCTACACTTTGCCCCTTGAGATAGGGTATTAAGCTTTCTCCTGCATTCGTACACCAATTACGAGTTCCAACACGGCTTGCTCAAAGCGCTTAGTATGGCCTGACTATCAGAGAATATCTGCACTTCTTTAATTTCTCCCTTACACTCCCCTAACAGACAGCAGGATTCTCTATTTATCATTTTATATTTACCATTTTCCGAATTATTTTAAATGCAAAAAAGAAAGTCATGTGAATGTTATTATACCACAGATCTTTTGTTTTTTTTATTTCCACAAAGAAGAAAATATATAAAATGTCTTTAAAAACAAATCTAACTAATATTTTTGATGCTTAAAATCCGGAGGGCAAAAAAAGGAATAAGCCTACACTAAGGTCAAACATTAACTTCATTCATTACTGAGACTTCATTCATCAATTCTGAGAAACGCTTGCTAGGATTCAATGGCTAAATACTACTAGAAGTGGCTAAATTACTAGATTCAATGGCTAGGTACTAAATTACTAGAAAGCCTTTTGCTTTTTTTTTAATTATAACAAACAGTAACGTTTCAATTATTTACATATTAATAATCTTTTGATATTTGGGGGACAAACTGAATGTTTAGTCTGTTTACCTTAAAAGGCAGAATAGAAAGAAATTAGAATTTCTTTAGTTTATTTTTTTTTTAATAGAAAATCGAGAATAATAAATTTTATGTTTCTCTTTTCTTTTTTTAAACAGTTCATAGTTAGTTGAATAAGATAATATAGGGGACTAAAATGTTTACATTCTCTGTGGTCGATTTCACGAGATAACGAAAGTGGTAAGGGCGAAAGTAGCAATATTAGTATCAACAACTATTGTCACTTTTTACATACAACTTAACATTATCAGTGCATTAAAAAATATTATTTGGTACAAAATAGTAAATCTTATGCTAATTATTATAACATCATCATTTGAAACAATGTTTCTACTTGTTGAACTCTTAATAAATAAATAAATAAATATGAATCGTTAATGAACACAGGCTGGTGATTCTAAAAAACTAATATTCAAAGCAAACTCTAGTATTCAAAGAAGTTTATTTTTTTTCTGCTCAAATCATTATGTATTTCTTGTTCATATCAAACTAAGAATATTTTCGTCTATCATTATCACTATTGAACACTTCAAATAATTTAACATAAATAGTTCCTATATACAAGAAAATTTGTTCAATTAAAACTATTAAACATATTAAAACTTAGTAAGAGAAAGTAGTGTGACAGTTTGATTATCAGATTTTTTTAAAACAAAAAGTTGCTGATAACCCCTTGTTTTACGATTGAAGAAGATGTGAGAAGACTTCTTCCAACAGTGTCCGGAGGCCGACAGTGCACTGAGAAGGTTCCGGGCGCAATCACCATAGATGTTGACGCGCCTTAAATTAAAAAAAAAAAAAATTTTTTTGATCTATCAAAAATAGATATTTTAAGAAAAACATGCCTCACTGACGCTTCGCAATTCTTCAGTTTTTTTTAGTTTTTCCATTAAAATAAATAAAAAAATTTACAAATTATGATAGCTTTCAATAATATTGATTTCACTTCCGGTTTATGGAAACTATGTACATAATATTAGTATTAAAGCTATAATAATATATAGCTTCATAAATGAATATATATAACGGTAAGGAACCCGCATTTAAATGAAAGTCTTTTTATCTTATTGTCAATATACTACCTTTTTATGTTTGAATTATCACAATGGCATGCCGCTTTGTTTGTGTTAAATGAAATTAAAAAGACAACAACCCTACAGCAGAAATATATATAATAAATGATACAAATGAATGCATAATAATCTGGGAACTCAGTCGTAATTTATTATAGCGTTTTGTAACTTGTGGTAACTACAAATAAGTATCTGATTTGAAGCACTCACATGGCAATCTCCCCTGATATTATAATTAGGTTCTATTCTGATTTATTTCTAATCAGATCAATTTGGAATTCTATACTGATCTTTAATTTCTGGTTCCGAGTGGACAAACGCCATAAAGCTGAAAATCAGGCAACAAAGGTGGGTTTGGAGAAAAAAAAGCCATATATGAAACGTGCATTCCCTATATAAAGAAAAATTTAAAGTGCAATATGACGATAGGGATTACACTGTTCACAGCCTGTGGTTTGGGTACTATCCCACAGACAACTCGAGGTTTTCTGGACGAGGCGGTATTGACCTATCTAAATTGACAAGCCTAGTAGGGTCAATGATTATAGATTCGTTAGGCATCATACATAATCACCTATATAGTTATTAATTGCCTTCCCCCCCCCCCTTTCTTTTTGTTTACTTTTTGCTTTCCCCCTTCTTGACTTTTGATATTTTGTGTTCCCCTATCAACAAATTGTTTTGTTTACATTGCTCGATGTGACACGCTTGCAATACGCTCGCTTTTTTCTTTATTTTATTATGCACGTACTGTTGTCTTGCGATAGATCAGAATGCTGTGTTTTTGCACCTCAACAAAGTTGAGCAGCCCCTTTTTTATTGTAAGTCCATTCATATAAAATGTTTCCTCCCAAATTTTGTCACACTTAACAATTTTTTTACGTTTTAGAGGCCCTTAGCAGTGCTTAACATTAAGTTAAGCCTAACGACAGATCCCCACCATTTTAGAGTTTATTGCGCGCTAGATAGAATTTAATCTTAGCGTACATTTAGCAAAAAAAAAAAAATTAAAAAAAATCGTATGAAACTCTAACACGACTTTCTGTTACTCCTGTTAATACAATTGTAAATAAAATGACAATTTTCTAGGTACTTGGGGAAGAAATAACAAAAATCAAGCAAGTAATGAAATGAAGTGCGGGCCATGACATGAAAAATAACTCCATATATTTAAAATTTAACGCCACAACATCCAAAACTATCTAAACTTAACTATTTTTGCGAAAATGTTTCAAATAAAAATAGGTTAGGTTCGAGACTAAAGAAAACCAAGGTCATGTGAAGAAATTAGCACACAAAAAATAGATATTTGTACAATTTGAAATATTTTGTGAAATTGAATAAAGTAAAAAGTAGATAAATTTGGCCGTCTGTATGCCTGACATACATTACACAATAGGACGCGGCACCCCAATGTGTAAAGAAAATCGGTGATGTCATTATCTTGAAAAAAAAAAAAAACCATTCTCTTAAGTTTAAATGCATTTCCGCTTAACGGATTTTGACCGGAATTTCCGGATTTTGACCTTCCCTGTCAGGTGCCTTAAAGAATATAAATTCGAGGATTCTGAGTTTTAAGGTCCCCTCAGACTATCAGTAATATTGACAGTATCTGTACTATGGGATACTGACAATATTCCGAATGTTTACCATCACACTATCATGTTAAAGCCTCGCGCAATTTAGACTAATTATAATTTGTAAATTTCAAGTTTAATGTAATATAAACAATCCCCACTACTACTGTATACTATATCAAACAAGAGGACCTCGGACGTTTGAAGTTGAGCGGAGCTATAGTCAGTCTTGGCCAAGCTGTACTAGATTACTTATCTATTTTTTGACTGTCCGGCAGCCAGCTGGATGCAGTTGGAAAAATTCTAGTTTCGCTGGATTAGTTTCGTTTTCTCTGCGGTCTTACCGCCCACCAGAGAAATTTCCGTCATCAGGACGATTACCAGGACGCCCAGCCGCTACCAAGCGCCCCGTCGCTTTATACTTTTCCAGCTCATTCTACAGGCAAATATAACTTCGTATATGCCGGCCGGCACGACCCACAGGTACCAACATTAAAATATTTAATTAAATAGGAACTTCGAATTGGACTCGAGAAAAAAAGGTAATGACATCATATATACCTTTGTACCGGTGATAAAAAATTCAGTTCTATCTTCCGTAATATAGGCTCTGCCCATAGTAAAAATTACAATTTACAGCAGTTATAGTATTTCTATTATGTATTGATTATTGAAATTTAATAAAATGAAATGTGATTCTGTGACTAATGGTTGGTTTGCCCTTATTTTTCCAATACAGTCCATTCTCTTTTTACAAGTAACCAGCTCGTAATTCCTAAGGCTTCACGGCGAATGTTTTGAACTATTTGCGGGAGCCTTAACAATCAGTATTTGTTCAGTCAGTACATCAGTACTCAGTCACTTTGATGCTTCGACTTGGTGTGGGTCAGTTTTCAGTCAAAGTAAAAAGATCGCGTTTATAATGCATAATAAAGAAAAAGCTTGTCTTGCAATTATTTTGGCAAATTTAAAATTTAAAAACAACAAAAAAAAGGCGTTTGATGAAAGAATTAAAAAGAAATGAATTTGGTCATTTGAACCTAAAATTATGTCAAAGGAAGTGACCCTAGCGATTACCGCAATTACTTCCGCATGAATAGTGAGACATTCGACGAATTAATTCTATCATTAGTTCCCTTTCTGATTTCTCGACTTTCTCAATTTCTTCATATTAAATTTCATTTGGGGAGATGCTTCCGCCATGGCTTCGTGCACTATACTGATAAGATACTGTCAATACTATCAGTATTCATCAGTATTTTGACCACGCCCACAATATTGATGGAATACTTTTGAAATCCCAAAAGTACATCACTATTGCTGACAGTCCATCAGTATCTGCTGATAGTCTGAGGGGGCCATTATGTTTTGTTTTATATTGTTCACTCATTCTCTCTCTGTCTCTCATTCACCAAAATAAGCATCAAATCATCGATCAAATAATTAAGCATTTTTTCATATTCAGTTAGTTAGAGAACTTGAAAAGTCAATTTCTAAAAATTGACATTCTTCCTTTGTAAAATAAAAAATAATAGCAAGAGAAAGTAAACCTTAGAATAGTTCATCCTCGTAATGGACTAGCCAGTTCTTCAGGTATTTTGGCCTCCTTCTGCTATCTCTCGCAGCAATTGTCGTTGACCTATGAACACAACTATTCTTATATTGACAACTCTAACTTCACACAATACTAATAGGGTTTCAGAGATAGTTAATATGTACAACTTCTAGGGTTTAGCGTTTCCATATGGAAACTATATTAAAAGGGCGAAGTGAATTGAGGCGTGTTTTTGGAGAGAACATCTAATATAAATCTCCGTCAGGCATACTTTGGCCTTTCATGGGCTGTTGCTTTAAAGTTTATAAGGAAACAATAGCTTTTCTCTCAAATACTCATTCATACTTAAACATTGAACACTCTTCAGACGAACACAGTCTATGTAGACTCCCAACGAAACTACAATAGAAATCGGTTATAGTGGATTTGTTGCTTTGATTTTGTAGGACACTCCCAAAACACATCTGCATCTAGACTAAATTCATTACAAATCTATAATCTTCATATTTTTAGAGATTTTTCAAATCATTAACAATATTGGAGTTATAGATATACACATTGAACAATATAACCTCCTCCATATATGTATATACAATCAACAAACCAACAAGTGTGAGTATAGCAGCAACATTGCGTTAAAGTGAACTCTCTACTCGAACTTAGTGAATTTGCTCTTACTATTGATGAAAATGTGAAACCAGTCAGGTACAAAAGGAATATGCATGCCACGACGGGTAAAATGCCAGACTTACAGTTTGAAAAAAACAGTTTGACTCAACAATAACATTTTGAAATTGGATGCTACTATGCAAACTGATTACACATGTTAGAAATTACTCTTACACTATTACTATTACTGCTCCTATCTATGTTTCCATAGAATTCAAGATCATTATATTTTCAAGATTAAAGAGATTAAATAAAGTATTATTTTTTTTAATTCAATCTTTCCTCTTTGTTTGTTTTATTATTTCATTGTGATCTAGAAATAGCATTTCCAATTCTCATAACACTGGCATGACACTACTTCTAGTCTGTTTGACTTCAATAATTCAAATAAAAACGGAAATGTATCTAATGAATAATGAAGATTATTTTAAAATCGTGATTGAAAGTAGTAATATATGTGTGTGTTAAAAAAAATTATGTTCTTTTTTTCAAGTAATGTAAAATAAATGTCCATCGTCAAGGTACGCTAAAGACCTTTTCAAGGAAATGTAAGAATAAACAATACAATAGTTAAAAAAGCAAAATTAAAAATATGCCTTGAAATTTTATGGTAGTTATTTCACACTAGTCATAGATTTTTTTCTCCTGAAAGCCTGCTTCATTCGGTCTTCAACTTTCGGGTGTACAACATTCATCCTCACGCGGTGGTCTAGTGGCTAGCGCACTCGCTTTTGGTGCGAGAATACAGGTTCGATTCCCGTGAAGGCAAAGTCGATATTGTCCCAGCGTAGTGAAAAAAAGTGGGAAGCTACAGTTGGTAGCGCCCCTACGTAGCAAAGGCCGGATCTAAACGCCGAGGGGATAGTGGCGTATTTACCACACACGCTCCCCAGTAAGCCTTGGACCTACATGGGCTATTGCGCCATCGGAATAATGTTTTTAATAAAAAAAGATATATTTTATCCGTGCAGATAGCATTCTAAGTCTAAATGCATTTCCGGTTAACGGAGTTGACCGTTACCTTCCCTGTCAGGTGCCTTAAAGAATATAAAATTTGAGGATTCTGAGTTTTAAGGCCCGCTCAGACTATCAGTAATATTGACAGTATCCGTACTGATGGGATACAGACAGTATTCCGACTGTTTACCCTCATACTATCAGTATTTCTTCAGCCAGTACATCAATACTCAAGTCAGAAAATCACATCGCGTTTATAATGAATAATAAAGAAAAAGCTTGCCTTGCAATTATTTTGGCAAATTTAAAAACAACAAAAAAAGGCGTTTGATGAAAGAATTAAAAAGAAATGAATTTGGTCATTTGAATCTATTAAATTATGTTAAAGGAAGTGACCCTATCGATTACCGCAATTACTTCCGTATGAATAGTGAGACGTTCGACGTATTAATTCTATCATTAGTTCTCTTTTTGATTTCTTGACTTCCTCAAATTCTTCATTATTAAATTCCATTCGGGGAGATGCTTCCGCCATGGCTTCGTGCACTATACTGATAAGATACTGTCAATACTATCAATATTTCATCAGTATACTGACCACGCCCACAATATTCATGGAATACTTTTGAAATCCCAAAAGTACATCACTATTACTGACAGACCATCAGCACCTACCCTCTGATACTATCAGAGGTACTGACAATATCAATTAATATTGACAGTATTAATAGTTTGAGTTTAAAGAAAATCGTTCCAGCCATTTAACAGTAAATATCAAATATCTCAAACCTATACTTAACTTCCGATTAACCGATTTTCTTCAAATTTGAAATTGTATCAATGTATCTAATGTTTATTAATATTTTCAAACCATACTTTCTACTCAAGCGGTGCTTAAGGGGTTAACTTAACATTAGGTACTGTCGACGCCAAACAACATCCAAAAAATCATTTTTCCCCAGAAAATATTTCAAATAAAACTGATAGTTATTTGTGTAGATGGTATACGAAGTTTAAAGAAAATTGTTGGAGCCGTTATCGAGAATGTCACGAAAAAACTATTGAATAAAGGTCGCTCATGGTTGATGAATTTTACCCGAATCCTTCGTGTCATATGCGATGCTGATACTTAAACGTATCAACCAGTTTTGAGATACAACATACATACCATACATACAAATACAAAAGAAATACATATAAATACATCATACTTTCCCTTTACATCATAACATACGTAGAAATACATACAATTACATACCAACAAACCATTTTCCTGCTTAACAGTGTCGATTAAAAGCGCTGGAAAATACGCCCTTATGTGAATTTATATACAGATCTTTAGGTTATGATGGATTCGGTTTTACAGATATTCCCTCCATAATCTAACCTTCCTATGGGTAAAAAATCCTGTTTTTATATATATTTTATAGTTTTGAATTATTTATAAATTTAAAGTAATATAATTCAGGTGGGCTCGATAACCCACGTATTTTACCTTATTTTTGTTACTGAAATATACATAAATTCTTAACCCACGCTTATATGTATATTGTTACTGAGTGTTACGGTTTATTTCATAATATAATATTTAATAAATAATTTTCTACTTTCTACCTTCATTTAAAGGAAGTATTGTGATCTTGTCCAATTTTTTAAATTGAGTTTGTAACGGAAATATATGCTTTGAGTTCTTAAACCTTAACTTAATATTCCGTTTAGGCATCACAACCGCATCTGATTCACATAAGTTTTGGTCAAAATCCATGAAAGGGAAATACGATTTTATTAATTTCCTTTCTTTCTTTTTTTTTTCAGTTTTACGTCGATATTCCCGAAAATAGCTTCATGATTTTCTTTAAACTTCGCATACTAACTATACACATAAATAGAGACACATTTCGTTAAACTCTAAAAACGAACAACTAAACCATGTAGTATTTGTTTATACATTTATTACAACTTCCGGTTATGAAAAAAAATTGTAAAATGCAATATGAGTGTTTCACTTCAGATTTGTAACTACTGCTTGTTAGAAGAGGAAGTATTGCGAACTGTCCAATTTACGAAGTTGTCGTTTCATCGGAAATTGTTTTTTTTGAAGTATCGGGTACTTATAAAAAGATCAGCTGTGAGGCGTTTTGAGAAATTATTTTTCTGTGAAAAATAAATTACTTTTTAAGTTGTTTTCTATTATATAATATTTACATTGTGAGTGATAAATGCTAAAATGTCAGTATTATATTGCTACAATTAAATAACAGTAAATTGTGGCAATTCTATCGATAAAAGTTGGCAACTAAGTGTTGTGTATTAAGTGTGTATTATTTTTTCAATAAATTAGTGACGGAATAAGTGTAATCGCGTTTCCATTTGGTTCGATACAAATGGATTCGGCACCGGACGCAGAAAACGGTCCGTGGTCAGCCCCTAAGCGTGTCAAAGTCATACATAACCTCACTAGTAGCAGCCAACAAAATTTCTGCACATCCAACAAATTTTCTGTACTTGCTCAGCAGACACAGTCTGAAGAACCACATACCATATCAAGGCATCAACCCATATTTCTAAGAAAAATGTATCAAATTATAATAAACTGCGTGAGTTCTAGAAAAAGAGGTAGGTCTTGACAAATCTAAATGCATATGCAAAGTTAATCAGGTTAAAATACTTCCTAGCACCCCTGACGATTACAGAACACTGGTTCATTTGTTCAAAAGAGAGAACTGTGATTTCATACCTATCAGTTGAAAGAGGATAAATCTTACCGTATAGTACTAAGAAACCTCCATCACACCACCGATATAAAAGCAATTGCTAATGAACTAGCAAGCCAGAACCATACTCTTATTCAGGTAGTTAATGCATTGCACCCAGCAACCAAAACACCTCTTCCGATCTTCTTTGTCGATCTTAAGCAAGCCCCAAATAATACAGATGTTTTCAAAATAAAGCATATATTAAACACTATTATTAAGGTAGAAGAGCCGAAGCCACAAAGACATATAGAACAATGCATTAACTGCCAAGAATATGGCCACACAAAACGCTATTGAAATCACACTCCAAAGTGCGTAAAATGTGGCGAACAGCACCCTTCACCAATGTGTGTTAAACCAAGGGATATACCTCCCAAATGCGCACTCTGTGGTAATGGCCATGTTGCTAGCTACAAAGGCTGTCAGGTGCACAAACTTCTTCAGCAGCAATGAGATTCAAGGTACAGATCCAGTTACTGCCCAACTAAAGCCAGATCGCCTTCAGAAAGAACAGAAACTATAACCATTGATACAAATTTGGTGATGGACCTAACGAAGAAAACCTATGCACAGGCTATGAAGAAGACAACACCAGCGCACCACTACATCCACAAAATGTACCAACAACATCCAACCACAGCCTGCCTACACTAAGTGAATCGCTTACAACTCTAAGTTCCAACACTATACAGACAGTACTGCAACCGATACTTACTCAGATACTCACCCACTTAGTCTCAAACATACCACAAATTCTGCCATCACTGCTGCAGCAGAACTAATGTCACATTTACGAATACTTCTCTGGAACGCAAACGGATACTTTTTAAACAAAATATATTCAAACAATTTATTACAGATAGCCATATTGACTTAGCTCTTTTTACTGAAACTCACTTTACATCCCGGTCATGCTTCTCTTTACCCTACTTCACTCTTTACAGAAATCACCACCCCAGAATACTCCCCGCGGAGGCACAGCCGTCCTTATAAACAACTACATAAAACACGAAGTTGTAATGCTACCACAAACTGATGCCTTACAGATGAGTGCTATTAAACTTTACACTGACAGAGGAACTCTCGTAATGATTTCTTTCTATAGATCTCCAAATCATCGATTAGAACCTTGGATATTCGATGAACTTCTTCGAATAGCAGGACAAAGGGTTATCATTGGAGGTGATTTTAATGCAAAACATATCTGTTGGGGCTCCCGTCTAACTTCACCACCAGGTCGAATATTATACATAAACACAACCTAATTCCAATTGCACCTTCCTCCCCCACACATTGGCCAGTTGATCGTCACAGAATTCCTGATGTCTTAGACTTTTTCTTAATCAAAGGTATGAACACACATAATCTAACTATCCAAACACTTCCCGACTTGGATTCTGATCACTCTGCAGTATTACTTACTCAGTCTAATTTCAATCTTTACGCAAACACAAAGTACCCTAGATTAATCGAGGGTGTCTTAGATGTAAAAGATTTCAAAACAAAATTAACTCCACAATTAACTTAAACATTTCCTTGAAGAGTTCTGATGAACTTGACATGGCAGTACAAGCATTTACAACACTAATCCAAACAGCAATATATAATCGCAGACTAGACACAATCATCAACACAAGCCACGAACAGCTACTTGCTTACCTCACCATATTAGACTATTGTTGCGCGAAAAGCGAACTCTAAGAAAGCAGTGGCAACGCACACGTCTACCATCACAGAGGGCGCACTACAACCAAGTCACAAGATATCTTAACACTGAACTAAACGACCTAAATTCTAAAAGGCAAGAACAATACTTACAATCCCTTAGCACCAAAGACTACAGCTTATGGAGGACAACAAAACGCATTTTACACTACATACCTGTCATATCACCTTTAAGAAACGACAATGGAAAATGGACAACAACTGATGAAGAAAAAGCCTCACTTTTCTCCCACCACCTCCAACAAGTTTTCCAGCCTCATAACTATGCGGAAGAAGAGACTCACAATAGAACAAGAAATGAATTGTATGAACCACTCCAACTTTCACTTCCACCAAAACCTTTTACACCCGCAGAAGTACAACATGCTATTAAGAACTTGCCAAACAAGAAATCACCGGGATACGATCTCATTACTGCAAACATCCTTAAACTATTGCCAAAAAAGCAATACTGTATCTCACGTTTCTATTTAATGCATCACTAAGGACTGTTTATTCCCTTCTTATCTGGAAATTTTACTTAGTAACTATGATACGAAAACCTAGCAAATCTCCTACAGAGCCTACTTCCTACAGACCAATTAGTTTGCTTCCGATACTAGGAAAATTACTAGAAAAACTGCTCATAAAACGACTTAGACACTATACAGACCGTATCATACCACAGCATCAATTTGGCTTCAGACAACTGCACTCTACTATTCATCAAATACAAAGAGTCACAACACACATTGCTAACGCTCTCGAATCCAAACAGATATGTACAGGCATTTTCCTAGATGTTTCACAAGCCTTCGATAAAGTATGGCACCCAGGATTGCTCGTCAAACTAAAGAGAATTCTACCTTTCACTTATTACCTTTTGCTAAAATCTTATCTTGAGAACAGGTTCTTCAGTGTTAGGGTAAATACAGTTATCTCCGACATTCATCCCATTGAGGCTGGAGTCCCGCAGGGGAGTGTTCTGGGGCCACTACTATACAATATCTACACATACGACATACCTGAACATCCGAATATTGTTACTGCGACCTATGCGGATGACACAGCACTACTTGTTACCAACACAGGCATAATAACCAACAAATTAATATTGGAGCAGCATTTGACTAACTTGCATAACAGGAACATCACATGGAAAAGTAAACTCAATATAAACAAAACAAAAACAGTACATTTTACTCTAAAAAAGACAGAAGATATACCTGTTAAATATGGTAACGAACCATTACCGTTAAGTAACTCAGTAAAATATTTAGGGATGCACTTGGACAAACGACTAACTTGGGCAACACATGTAAAAACTAAAAGACTTGAACTTAATTTAGGTTTCAAACAGTTACACAGATTACTAAAGACAAAATCCACAGTAAACATAAACAACAAACTCCTAATTTACAAGACTCTATTGAAACCAATTTGGACATACGGACTTCAGCTTTGGGGAGCGGCTAAACAGACCCATTTGAAAAAAATTCAGACATTCCAATCTCGCACACTGCGGACTATACTTTCATCTCCTTTCTATGTTACAAACGACACAATACATAAAGACACAAACACTGAAAAGTACAACAAGCAGCACATCGACTGTACACTAAGTATCATGTCAAACTGAACGGTCGTACAAAATCTTCTCATCAACAATTTACAAACAACTCTAGTTCCAGGAAGAAGACTAAAACGGAGATGGCCACAGGACTTGTTACATCCACCGTAGACAAACTTCATACTGACTGACAGACCTCACTGAACGACATTATGAACTAGCATAATTACATTCACACCCATACATTCATTTCACTTCACATTTCATTTATTCACTTCATAAACAAATCACTCCAACAGGGCCATCATTGGATACTGCACACGTTCTACACGTCAGTACATTATCTTACAGACAACAGCATTACAGGCAAAACACATTTTGTGTTGGTACTGTATTACAATTAAATAAAAATTAAACAAAAAAATCCTAACTACGAAAAATTATTTTTAACATTAAATTGAATTTTTTAGTTTGTATGTGTGTGTAAATACCCCCAAAAAAAATTTCAGAAGACTCAAACTTCATATTTCATAACTATCTGATTCAATACTAACCACTTTTATATAGAAATATTGATTTTTGGGGGGGCCGTAACCTTAAGCTTGCTTTTGAAGTTTCAAATTCCAGAAAATGTACAGGCCTACTCTAAAGCCAAATCCAGTCTAGAACTATTATTGTGGCGTCTTTTGTGTTTGTAAGCAGAATGTAGGTCAATGAAGTTCTCGACGTGAATGCGTATGTAATGGCAAATAGTAGAACGTATCAACTAGCATTGTAGACCCTATATGTATGGTGTAAATGATCTTAATTGAGCTTAATTACATACTTTGAGAAAATCAAGAATCGCGACAAATCAAGAAATCCGAAAATGGATTAGCAATTTTCAGTAAGTGAAGTGAATGGACTGAAAACAACCAAAAATACACTAGTAACACAATAGGAATAAATTCTATTTTCAAGTTGTTTCAAGTGCATAAATTAATTTATAACAATATTTAATGCAATTAAATGTTAAAGAAATAATTCAGTAGTGATTCTTTAAATATCCTTCCTACCATATAATTTCCTGGAATTCAAACAAAATTAAAAAAAAAGTACTTGGGATGAATAATTATTACCATATACATATTTATACAACAGAAACTTTCGTTGGATTTATTTTTATGAATTTAGTAATTTATTTAATGATTTTTAATAGAGTTTAATTAATAAAGCCACAACTCTCCCGCTGAAGGTTATTGACCAAATGTTAAGAATCTTTAATATGTATATTTTTGTTTTGATTTTATTTTTTTATTTAATAAAAGACATTATTCTTTTGAATCTACTTATCCCTAAGTATTAAAATACCAATTAATGTGATTTCGTTTTCGAACCCTTTGCAGTCAACGACAGGGCAAGCACTCCTTCTCAGAAAAGGTTTTTGAAAGCATAAAATAAGGTAGCGGAGAAAGCTGCAAATTGATCAAAATTATGATAATTCGTGTATGATATAATAAGATAAGTGTTCTTTCCAAACTCATTCATTAAATAATAGTATGATACAAAATTTAATATCGAATAATTTTCAGCAAAACAAAATACGCATCTCTATAACAACAAAATAAAACCAACAGCCCGTGAAGGGTCAATGGCTTCGAAAGCCATGATGGGGGTCAGAGAGAGAGAAAAGAGAGAAAGTAAGAGAGAGAGTGATAGAGACTTAGAGACAAATAGATAGATAGATAGATCGATGCATGCCGCGGTTCCCACTGCCGTTTAACTCTAATCTTTGCTATTTAGGTTCGTTACCAGTTGCAGTTTTCCACTTTTTCTCACAATGCTGGGGCGACACCACTTTGCTTTGGAACCCTGAATTCTCGCACCAAAGGCGAGTGTGCTACACACGCCTATACTTGAGAGTAATTTCTTCGAAATTTTCTAATTTGTCCTCTAGAATAACAACTATTTAATTTGAAGCAAGAATGTTTCATTTTTCCGTCATTTCGTAGATCTGTTTTTAAAATTTCCTCAGGAAAGGAATGCTATTGCCAGGAAAATTGTAGGTAAGCGTAGTATTGTAAATAATTGAGTTTTACAATGAATTTTTCAAAAACAAATTATTCAGAGGAGAATGATCCTTCCTAAATTATAAATTAGTTTAAATTATGGATTAGTAATAAATACGGAATAGAAATAACATAGTTTCTGAAGTAAATAAGTAATTGGATCATTGTGAACTGAAATATCTAAATTTCGTTCATCACCGAAAGGTTAACAGTGTCAAATGGTTCTGCATCAATGTTTAAAGGTCAACTGAAAGTTTTTTTCGATTCAAACATGGGAAGAAAAATGACAGTCAATATTTCTTTTCCTACTGATTATACTGTTTTCATCATTTCGATCGATGCAGATTATGTTCCTTTTTTTTTTATAAGTTTAATTCACAATTACTTTTCATAACTGAGAATAAAATACCAATAAACCACCATTGAGGAGGTCTGAGGAAAAGGAACCCATAGAACCATACTTCCTTTTCCCCCATAACATTTCAAATGAACAGCCATACCTTCCTGCAAGTTTTATTTCAATAGATCCAACTGTAGGTGGCAGCACATGTTTTTCTTTGATCAGCTGTTTTTCTTTTTGGTGGGAATATCATCTGAGTGGCTGTGATACTGTTTGTTGGTGCACTGTTTCATTTTAACAAATAATGTTGATAATATTGCGAGTGAAGAAAAACGGAAACTGAAAGGTAGAGATTCAGAATACAGAATTTAATTACTGTAGTTCACAAAAAACTATAGTTAAAAATATCCTGTCCTTTTAAAATATAGTTTTGCATAAAAAGGACCTACAATGTTAATATTTAAATTTGCATTTTTTAAAAATCTAACGTGATTTTACTCATAAAAATTATGTTAATTGTGCTACAAACTCATCCCAAACAATGGTATTAAAAAAGACTACGGTTGCAGTAGCAATAATGGAGACTCAATAATAAGTAACATTCAATGTACGTTTTCTCAATATCAAGATTTTACCTATGGGCCCCTTTTCCCCAGACCTGCTCAATTTTAAAAACTTACTATTTTCAAAGATAGATAAGAGAGGAACAACAAAATTTTAGCCGGAGTTGTTGATTAATGAAAAATATTTAGCATTTAATAGATAATCTGTCTCTTGAAAAGATTCACATAGATCGGGCGAGTAATCATAGAGCAGAATTTTTTTTCAATTATTTTAACAATACAAGTAAACCACTTGTCCATATGTATGTATGTACCCACCAGGAAGATAACAGAATAAGTGGACAATTTCTATATGTGCGTTTCTATTTATTCAATCTTCTGGCATTTTTGCTCTGTTGCTTCTCCAAATGAAAGTAAAAGTTAGTGGACACACCAAATTTAACATCTATATCACATTGAATTGTTTTGCTGCTATATGATTTGTAACCGGTTGCGTACGGCGGAGGACGGCTGCTATAGCCAATCTTCGTCCCACTACATAAATTTTGTTGAACCAACCACCACAACAACTATTACATCCATATGTTCATTTCATATTATTTTTAAGAATTCGTTATTTATAAGTCGAAAATATACAGATTTATATTATGAAACAGGTAATACATTAATTCTATTCAAATTAACCACATTTGAACGTATTTTACCAGTTAATTTTCTGTTTTACCAGATAATGTTTTTCTTTTGAATAGGTAATTTTTTTTAATTTTATTGGCACGTCATAGTTACTTGACCACTTGACCGGTTGGATGATTACTTATAAAACTAACAATTCTAATGAAATAGCCAGTATAAAACGCCCACTAACAAGTAATTAAAAAATCTAGTGTGAAACACTCACACAACTTTCTCTTACTACGAAATGGCAAACCTACTTCACATTTACAATTCTTATTTGTATGTGAAACCTTTGGCATTTTTATGGAGAAAATCACGAAAACTAAAAAAAACCTATTCAGTAAAATCGCACTTCCGGTCATCTGATTTTCTTCAAACTCGGGATTTTGACAAAATATTTGATAGTAATCAATCAAATCAGTCAGATTTAGATGATAGAATTGTGCAATAAATTGAAATGGCACTTTAGAGGGAACCGCTCCCCCAAAAGTGGCCTTAAATAAATTATCCTAGAGAAATGTTTTAAATAATTGTAGTTCTTTGTAGGTGAAGTTAATATTAAAAGTTCAAAGAAAATAGTTACAGCCATTTTCGAGAAAAATGCAAAGAACTAAAAACACTTTCAGTAAAGACGCACTTCCGGTCATCTGTTTTTCTTC
Source organism: Triatoma infestans (assembly GCA_011037195.1). Classification (NCBI taxonomy): domain Eukaryota; kingdom Metazoa; phylum Arthropoda; class Insecta; order Hemiptera; family Reduviidae; genus Triatoma; species Triatoma infestans. Next base: position 135,333 of record JAAEAF010000519.1, read on the forward strand.
AAACTCGGGATTTAGACAACATATATATAATTCTAATTAAAGTGATTTAGATGATTAATTGTGTAATAATACTTTAGAAAAAACCGTAACCCTTAACCGTAACCCCCAAAAAGTCCTCCTAAATGAATTTTTCTGGAGAAAAGTTTTGGATATAAGTTATAGCTCTTTGTATGTGTAGTTAATATATCAAATTCAAAGAAAATCGTTGGAACTGTTTTCGAGAAAATCACAAAAACCTGAAAAAAAAAACATTCAGTAAAGTGTCACTTCCGGTTGATGGATTTTGCTAGAAACCTTCGTGTCTGACGCAATGGTTATACCTAAACGGAATACCAAGTTTAAGCTTCCTGCAACTTTTTTGTTTTTGAGATATTCTTTTCACACACACACACAGATACAATTCATGAACTAAACACCATTTTTTTTTTACTCAGGGTACCTCAAAACGTGTATTTCCGGGTGAAAACTCAGTTTCAAAAATCAGGCACGATTGCATTATTTCCTGTAACAATAGTTAGGGAAAGTAATAATGTTTTACCAACAACAATAACTGTAATTTCTTTGAAATAAATATCCCATCACCAGGCAGTAAGCTGTGCAGGCCACAAACCTGCATACATTGTGGTATATGAATTTGATCTTGGGTTGAAGGTGATCAGTACTCATCTTCTCTCTCCTCCCTCCCATATTCTTCTATCTCGAAGGTGAACAGACAACAGGAATTTGACACATAAGGGCAATGAATCCTCCACCATGACATCCTAGAACTTTAATCCTTTTGAGACAACCTGAAAAGCAGATAAGCACAAAAAGCACTCTAAATTATTGTTGAATAAACGTTCGCTCTCATAGGCTGAAATCTTGTGGTTCAGGGACAGGGAGCTTATAAGGTTAAATGCTAAAGTAAACACGAAATAGCCCTTTACCCAATATGGATCTTAAATACTACGTGGGTATTATACCACAGCTCCCGTGTTCATCAATGAAAAGGGTTTATTTGTGAGTAATTGTCAGGTAACTCAATGGATCCCAGAGCATTTAACTTTAGGGCGAGCTCCTTGACACTAGATTAGAATTCATGGATACCATCATAGGATATTCAGAATTAGATCTTTAAATTTTATTTATAAATAATATTTCTGAGGCCTTATGTAATCAAAAGATATTTTTAAAAAAAACTGACCAAAAGAGTGTAAACAAAAAAGAAAACAAGCGTTCCTCTTGCTAAGTTAAAAGCGAAATGGAGTGGGGTATATATATTAGACTTTCCCTGTTCAACACAACCCTGCGGATGCGGATGACCGCTATAAGTACCAACACATCTCACTGCTGGCAACCAGTCTCTATACATCATGCACCAGGTGAGCAATTTTTTTTTTCTTTATATCTGAAATATATTCAATTTAAAAAAAAATCTCTTATTTATGTTTGAGTCTTGATTAAGTAGGAACTAGATTATGTAGAATAACCTATAAAATAGAAAAGAAGAAATTTTGGAAACTTGTTTAAATATTTCATTGTTATAAAAAAAAAAGAAGTGTTTTTTTATATAAATAATCGGCAAGTGAATAAGTGAACGGGTATTATAACAAGAGAATTTATCATTAATTTTTCTTTCAATTGGATTTTATGGATTAAGATGTTACTTTTTTGGATTTTGTTGCACTTTAGTGGTAACCTGTAAATCAGGTATACTAAAACCAAAATCTCGTATAAAACACACGAATATATCTCGTACTGCAGTTCTCATGATTTTAATTAGCAGATTTTCATCACATTTTAGATTTTTTTTTTTAAATGTTTGGTTGTTCTAAATATTAAACAGGTTGTAGAACATTTGTTGTAATTATGGGACTTTTGAGGGACACTTGACGTCCCCAGCTCTCCTCAGAAATCCCTTCGAAATCAATTTTTTGTAGGAAAATGTTTTAAACAAAAGTGATCGATAGTACAAGCGTAAAGTAAGTGTTTTTTATCGAAAAAAATTGCAAAAAACTAAAAACAACATTAATAGAGTTCCCCTTCCGGTTAGCGATTATAATAAAACACAGAATTTTACCAACACTTTCTTGGCGCAAGACTTACTTACCTGTACATATCAAAAGCCAATAGTGATCAAAAGTGTGACAGCCGTTTGTTTCGAAAACCAAAAAAGATAATAAAAAAGTGTAAAAGGGAAACCGCCATTAATTTTTTGAGAGGAATTAAAATTTTAAATAAATTTTTTTTTATCTCAATTAGTTATCGAGTTATCAGTCAAAACTCTATTTTTTTTAATGGAAACACCAATTTTTTATATCATTTTCCAAAACTAGATTTTTTTTCTAAAAAAATGTCTTGGTTGATTTTATTGGTTGGGGGAATTTAGAAGATAAAATAAAATAAATTTATAATTTAATTCAAATTTTTTAAGTAAATAAGTGAGTTAAAAAGTTCTGCTTTTAAAGTCAAAATTTGCCCCCGCATTTGACACACAATAAGTTGCTCTTTTAATCCACTCATGGTTTGTGGCATCTTTAATGGATTCCAGATTTCATCTTTAAGTTCGAATCTGCGCTCCTTTAGCTTTTGAACAGACGTTGGCTATCTTTCACTGTAGACAAGATTTTCCAGGTATCCCCATAAAAAGTAATCTAGAGGCGTTAAGTCAGAAGAACGGGCTGACCAAAGAACTTGTCCTTGAATTTCAATTCACCTTCCACGGAATGTACAATTCAGGTACCTTGTAACAACGCCACTATTGTGAGCTGGACAGCCATCTAACTGGAACCATAGCTGTTTAAAATATTGTCATATTTTTAGAAAAAAAAAATTAGTTTTAGGAAATGCCAAAAAAATGGGTGTTTCCATTTAAAAAATAGAGCTGTGAATAATAATTCGGTAACTAATTGAGACAGAAAAAAAATCGATTTAAAATTTCAATTCCTTTCACAAAATTACGGGGGGGGGGAGGTACCGTTTACACTTTTTTATTATCTCTTTTGGTTTTCGAAAAAAACGGTGTATAGAAGATCATATATAGGGGATGCCTAGAACGATTATATAGGAGTTGAATGTACGACCTGCACGCTTATGGTGAAGATGGAAAAATACGTTCCAGGCTGAAATGGCCGATTAAGTAAACATCTGAGGAATGGGAATCAGAAGGTGGTAGTCTAAAGCGTTGGATGGTGTTACGTTATTTTTAATGAGGTCAAGGTTCTTTATGAACCACAAAACGAATTAAAAAGTAGTTGTTTATCATTGGTAAATATTTGGGACTGCTGTAGCTAAAAATAAAAATAAGTACATCCTGTTTAAATAAACATATCTATTAAACCTTAATCCTTTCATTAATAATTCCGTCTTAATTTTTAAGTTTTTTCCAAATGTAAAATTATAGGTGTCTTAAAAGATTTTATGTGTCAAAAATCTGTTAAGTTGAAATTAAATTTAATGTAAAGGCCTGTGGTAAATAATTTCAACTAAGAACAAATGAAAATATCATTAAAAAACGGAATTATTAAATTTTAATTTTTAAAATAATTATAAGTAATAGTGTTCTACTGTAGTGTACATATTTCCATCACAAAGTTTTGCTTAAATTTGTGCAATTTTCGTTTTGTTTTCTGGTATGATAGTTCCATAGATCGGTTAACTGTTACTTTGCAAAATGATGACGCTATGTAGCCAGAATAGTGACACGAAAATATACCTTATGACATAAAATGTAAAACTCCAAGAAAATCCCAAAAAATAAATGTATAATTAATAGCAGTGTCCATCGTGATGGTCCAGTTATTTGACTCACTTTTACCGTTTTAATTTATCAAATCATTAAAAAAATAATAAATTATGCATACAAACCATAAAAACAACTTGATAAAAGGAATTTTGGCTAAAAAAAAGAAGCACTTTTGGAAAAAAGTGAAAGTAAATAATCAGAAGTTAGTACCTCAATATATGTGGATAGACAAAAAGTAGATATTACGAAAAAACACACATATACTACAAACATTAGAAATGCGATAGCTAAAAAGCAGATTTCACTATTAAGGCAAGGTTAAGGTTGAGTTGTTTCAATGTCAATAACCCCCTGTTTAGACTTTCTTCTGATATGTTTTGTCTGTTTCCTTTTTTTTTTTGTCGAAGTCAACAATGTTCAACACTTAACTTTGGACTTAGTTTTTTCTATCAAAAAATAAAAAAAAACCTAATAGTTTTCTTTTTAATTACAGAGTATATTTAGAGTAATTGTATTGGCTTTATGGGCATTACAAACAGTAGCTGAGCCTCCAGGTAAGATAATCTGAATTATTATTTTCATATTATTTCTTACATTAACTTAGTTAATTAATTAAAGAAACGAAATTTAAAATAACTAACATATCGTTACATGGTAGGCAGGAAAAAACAAATGCACAAGTGATTTGTTAAGAAGAGAAAGTGTTGCAATAACTTTCCACCGGTGGAACACCTTTTACTAGGCGGCCGGACTCTTGTTGGTCTTTCTTCCATCACAATAACTTTCCCCTGTTTTGTCAATTTAATTCATATTATTCTTATTTTTTTTAATTATATCCATAAATGTTATATATAAAGAAATAGCTTCTTTTTTTATTTATGCTTTTAAGAATATTAACATTTATTGAAAGACAGTATTAGTTCGGTAAATTATAGGAAGCTTTGTATTGCAAGTTAGTTTTGGTAATGTAAAGTCCCTTGGTATTTATATCATTTAAATTAATTAAACAATTTGGAAATAATATTAAAAAGTCATAAAATATATGATAAAGAAAAAACTAATTCTGTAGATTGAATGTTTTGCACTTTTCTATCAAACCTTGATCTTCATTGATAATTTGTTTTTTAAATGTAAAAATATAGGGTTGTAAAAGATTTATTGTGTCAAAAATCTGTTAAATTTAAATAAACTTAATGTTTAAGGCCTGCGGAAAATAAATTCAATATTAAAAAAATGAATAACATTATTAAAAGTCCAGAATAATTACATTTTAATTTTTAAAATAATTCTTTGATAATTTTCTGCTGCAGTCCACATATTTACATCACAAACTTTTATCATATTTGAATTCAAGCATTTTTCGTTTTGGTTTCTGGTATAATAGTTCCACACGGTTATCTGTTCTTTTTTCTTTTATTATTCAGATTAATATGTGAACTTAAGAACATCCATCACATCAAATTCCATCACAAACTTTACTTAAATTCAAGCAATTTTCGTTTTGGTTTTCTAGTATATTTGGAATTTGAATAGTTCCATAAATAGTTGTCTATTATTTTGCCATTCAAATTAATGTGTTTGTAAAATTCATATCTGAATTTATGAATCTAACGTGAAACGTGTTTAATTTGGTGACTTATCAACCTCAGTATCTGTTTTTTTTTTTCTAATTATTGTTTTTAGATCTGAGAATTTTATACTCTACTAAGTTTTTGTGTCTTTCTACTTGCCATCTGCCCAGATAACTATGAGGTTAACTTTCAACTTAATATTAAAATTAGCTTTACCAGCATTTTCTGAAATAGTAAGAAATCTGATTTGCTTTTGCTTAGTACTCCTCCCCTAAAATTAGGTTCTTCTCTTGTAAAAAACAACATTAAACATTTCTTTAATTAGCGTAAATATTCTGTGTTTAAATACTTAAAACTCTTTTTTATGAATTTAATGAGTGTTCTTTAAGAGCAGTTAAATTGAAACCTTCGTTTATTTCTTTTATTGCCGCCTAGATTTTATGGAGTTTATACAATTGATCCTTCTTCTCTCTTTAGTAAGAACTTTTATCTTTTGTTGGAAGAAAACTTGAATGTGTATGTGCTGGTTTTTTGTATTTTTTTTGGAATTGATCCTTGAATTTTTGTTGTTTTTTTTTAAATATTTTTGATAAATGATGATTTAAAGAAAAATAATAAATTTTAAATATTTTTTATTTCAGCTTACGGCTCCTCTTCTGATGAATTTGATATTAACAGCATCAGTAGTTACTTGGATGATGATCAGACTGCAGCAGGAGTTAACAACAAAGGTGTTACTTATAGTTACAACAATGTCTACCAAGGACAGAATTCTAATCCAGAAAGATATAAAACCGCCACTAGTCCTTTTACTTTTGGACAAAAATCACCAGTAAGCCATGTTCCATCAAGCTCTGGAACTTATAATTCCCCTGCAGCAAGTTATAATCAAGCCTACAGTGTTTCACAAGCTAGCGTTGTAGATTATAACGGTGCCCACGGAGCTAACAGCTTCGGTAACTACGATGCATACAATGGCAATCCTGTAGGATTGGCAAGTTTTAGCAGCCCAGCATATTCTACTTTCAATGCATCTCCTTTGGTTGCACATGGAACTAATCCAGTTCCTTATACTGCTGCATCTCTTAAACCTGTTGGTTCTCCTCATAGTAACAGCTTACCTGGTTACACTGGAGACAATGTTTATGGCAGTACAAGTTCAGCCGCTTATCCAACTTCTGTCGTTGGCGGTTCATCTACTCATGTTGCTTCTGGAGCCTATGAAGGGCACCATGGTCATAATATACCATCCTCATTATCTAATCGCCCACCCTATCAATTTGAGAAACCAATAGGATCACCTCAGTTTGTAAATAACTATAAGGGCGGTTTAAGTTCATACACTTCATTCGAAGGTGGATTCAATAGTAGACCATCAAGACATCCAGGCTTATACAAAGGATTTAGTTCTAGTCCGCCAACTTATCTAAGCAGTTCATCTGGCCCAGCTGCACATATTGGTAGTCCATTAGGTTATAAATCTCCCTACTACTCAGAATATAAGGGAGGACCTGGTATTTATTACAGCCCAAGACCTCATTCACCATATGCAGGTTACAAATCTCCAAACAGCTTCGAATCATACCCTAGCGCACCTTATAAGTTTGTTAGTGAAAGTCCAAGATACCCCAGATACCCAGGTAAATACAGTTCTTCAAGACCGGGTTATAGTGGGACGAAAATTGGCTATAGCAGCCGTCCTCCGCCGTACGCAACTGGTTACAAATCATATAGCAGCAAACCTCCCACCTCTTCTTTTGCAGGTAAATTCTTTAAACGTACATGAATTAAAATTCAAAAATATGTTAAAATTTCGTTGAAGAAAACATTATTTAAACAAAATTTATAGGGAAGAGATTAGCTCAGTGGTAGCTCGTTGGGCTCTCACACGGAGGTCCTGGGTTCGAGTCCAGTGCTACTCCTTTGATTTTTTTCTTCCTAGGAGCCTTCTCTGACAGTATTGTCTGTAACGGGAGAATATGTCCGGAGACAGGCAGTGCACTGAGAAGGCTCCGGGCGCCAATGAATTCATGAGTCTTATAGATGCGACAAGGGACAGAATGCCGGGAAGCTTTTCGTAATGTTCATACCTTTAATGTAGAATAAACTCAAACTCAATTTAAATTTTGAGATATGCATATATTATTACGTATTCCTTTGCCTTAGTAGTCTAAAACGGTGTTCGTTTTTTCATATTGATTATGTTTTATGCTTTTCTTGCAATTCTATAATAAATGCAAAACATAATTGTTATCCGTCTGTAGTACCACAATATCAGCAAAAAACTAAAAACTATAATTTGACACTATTTGGAATGCGGAAATCGGAACAGGCTTTGTTGTAACAGGATTTTTTTTAGGGAAGGGATTAGCTCAATGATTAGCGCACTGGACTCACGCGAACGTCCCGGGTTTGAGTGAAACAATGCTGCCCTTAGATTTTCTCTTCCTAGGAGCCACTATAGCTCGCTGGTCTCAAGTTTCGCTACTGTACTCGCAAAGACCTCTAGTTTCTCTTCCAGGAATAATATTAGTGGATCATTGTTTTTATAAAACTTAATCTGAACGCTGAAAAAGGATCCGTTGTGCGTTGCTTTCTGTTATACATAACCTCAAATAAGCTAACTCGGAGAAAAGCTATTTTTCTGAAGTTATTGCAAACAAAAGATAGAATGAATTTTAGATTAAAAAATATTGGAATAGATAAGAAGATAGATAATATATAATGTTAAATTTAAAATAAACTTGTTAGAAGATGACTCTAAGTTTTAATGAAATTTATTTTTTCAGGTCTCTTTTAAGCATGAATAGAAGAGAATGGTATATCTGACTGTGATCTTAAATCAGTTTTAACATACGATCTTGAGAAGCTATTTTGTTTTCAAAATAATATTTTCTAATTTTAATTGAAGTTATAATTAATTTATTTGTTAATTATTTATTTATAAAACAAACAAATAATGTTTTACAATCGTTTATAAATAAGCGAAGCTTTTTGTGATTTGTATTGTAATTGCATTTTAGAGCATGGTAAAACCAAAATTATGTTATACGCAAGCTGTAAACTCATGGGGCATAAAAAGTATCAAAAGAACCTTTAGATAAAAATGATAGGTAATTTATACTACTTTCTGAATAGTGGCTCTCTGATAGAATTTAAGATGGAACTGAGGCCTATCTGACATTAGAAGCCTGGATTTTTTAGTTAACATATCTTTTATGCGCAGTCTTTAAAAAAAATTATACGAATTATAAATTTAAGTTCACAAACAATAGTTTTACATGGACGAAGCCTGGAGCTCATACATTCCATAAGAAGATATTTCTTATTTTAAAAAAGGAATTGTGCTCAATAAAGGAAGTAGAAATTGGTGCCATCATGAAATATTTACATAAAGGACAAGTATTTTATTAATCTGCTTGTTCAAAAGAGTATTACTAAATGAAATTTCGAAAAAAAGCAATGTATCTTGGCTGCTATTATTTATTTTGAAAATAACCAGGGTTCTGATATTGGCCAGTATAAACATTCTTGGTCACACATATTTATTGTGATTAATCACAAGGCAAGTAGATACGATTAGATCCGAAGTGTGTACCTGATGTTACACTTACACTCAAATTGTTCATTTAGCAATTTTTTTTCAAATAGCTTGCTTTCAGTAGTGGTGTGAATTCAATGAATTGAAGAACACTATTAACTATTGTTCCATCAAATTACTTGGTGAGTGTCAAATTGTATTAAATTTAACTCTGATTTTAAAAGTGATTTATTATTTCGAACAACATCTGAATCTTATAAAATATATTTTTTTACATTTTTAAATAATTTTTTTTTTTTTTAAATATACATTGATTTCCATTTTTATTTTCTAAATAGATTGCCATATTTTGTTCTGTAAACAAATAATTTTAAAAGATGTAATTCAAATTACATTTTCTTAATAATAATTTTATTGTTTTTAAATATTTAAATATTGCATTTTTCTGTCTCACAATGCATCCACACATGTCCTTTCTAGTACCTGGCTATCAAACTGGTTGCATGAAACTACTAGAATTCTATGTCCTTTAGTATAAGGATATTTTTTTTTTGCAGTACCATTAGTTAATTTCTCTTACACCTAGTAAGAGCAAGTGTTTTGATCATGTGTGTTATTCGAAATTTGGTTTTCACTAGAAATACATGTTTCGAGGTCTCCTAAGTGTGGAAAAAATGTTTTTAGTGAAATGTTTCTTGTGTGTTTGTGTGAGACCAAAATATCTCAAAAACGGCAATTTGCAGGAAGCTCAAAATTGGTATTTCGTTTAGGTCTGTCACGAAAGGATTTGGTCTGTCGACTGTACTTAATTGTTGGTTCAGTTTTTCTAGCGATTTTCTCGAAAACGACTCCATGATTTCCTTTAAACTTCCTATACTGTCCATAGACGTATGCACAATAACTTTTATTAGAAACATTTCCAGGAAAATTGATTTTTGGGGTGTTATTAGGTACAGCAACGGTATTTATCAAAAGTACTACTTCAGTACAATGTATTCAGTGCTTATAATAATACTGAAGTACTGTAGAAGCATTGCTAGAATTTCAATTTGAAAAAATCGGTTAAGCGGAAATGCGCCTTTTCAGAATAGATTTTGGAATTTTCTCGAAAACGGTTGCAATGATTATCTTAAACATGGAATGCTAAGTGTAAACACATTCAATTTCTACCTGCCGTCTATATTTCTTACATTAGTTCCATCATCTCTTATATAGAGAAATGTAAATGCTCCAGTTTTTGGAAAAAGGACAGAATGGTATAATCAAAGCATAATAATTCATAATGCCTACAAAATAATCGGATAAAGCCTATAAAGAATCCCACTGGAAATCGTTTCAATCCGTATAGTACCAGCAAAAATGCTCTCTGACCCAAGATTTTCATTAGGCGTTGCAAAACAGCTTATAAGAAAACTTATTCGATTTATTTGTTGTGGTGGTTTCAGTCTGCAAGCCCGAAAATATCTTGCCTTTTCCCCAAAGTTGCCCTAAATAAAAAGCGTTATTCAAGAAAATGGGGTTAACAAAAGCATCTCAACTCATCGCCATATAAACAGGAGCTATTGAATGCTCAAAACGAAAAGTACACTCTGAAAAAGCGTCTTAAATTGCAACCGATTGCCCGAAAACAGGAAGGAAGAAAACAAAAACATCTAAAGTTGGGAAACTCTGCAATCAGTCAGTTGGTTGTGCAAGTTCAAAACTTCACCATCAGTGCAATCAGGATGAAACCGCTGATTACCTCTTCGGTCATGATTTATGAGAAGAAGGATGGATACAGTACCATTCATGTCTCAAATGGGCTCATGATACTTGCGCAGGAGTTGAAGATGCCACCCATACTTGTGTATTTTGCGAAAAGTAATTTATTCAGGGAGAATATAACAAAATAACATGCTATTTTATTGTTTAATGAGAACATTTTTTCAGTTTTTAAGTTTTCAGACAAAAAACTTGTGCCCCGTGGGTGGGGTGAAAAGGGAAATTACAGTTTTTTTGAAAACCATTATTTCTGAACATATTATGGACATATTTCACAACCATAATGATATTTTGTAACTTGTAACATTACCTAATTAATATGAAACATAAAATTTACACTTTTACATTGTTCAGTATACAAAAAAGACGAGAATGTTTCATTTATACCACATGAAAATAAGTGCTCAACAAATATAGGGTATTTCTAAAACAAATCTAAGATAAATAAATACTCGTAATTTTCATTTCAGTATTAATGGGATAAAAGTAAACAGATTTAAAACAAAATTTATCGATGAGTTTCAATGTAATATTAATTTGGTAAATCACATGATTATAAAATGGTTCATCGACGGGTTTATGAACTGATCACATCAGGTATGTAAATTGAATTTTCTCATCAAATTTGTAAGTATAAAAAACTTTTTGTTTTTATTTCAAAAGGTCTTTGGATTGAATTTTATGTTAGATATCATGTTATTGGTGCTTATTTTTATTTCATGAAACATGAGAATGATTATACATTATCAAAGAGTCCTACAAAGGAATGAATTATTTTTATAGCTCATTTTTTTAAGTGAATATTTTAAGAATAGAAAATGATTATTAAAAATATATTAACAGACTTGTTCATTTCCCCCCTATCATCTGGTGAAGTATAAATAGCTTTTTAAAAAGGTAAGAGATTGCAAAGAAAATTATTGTACGATCTTGTTCATATTGATCGGGATGAAGTAAGTTCACTATTAAAAACTGTGTGCAAAACCACATCCTCACAATGAGAACGCTTCGAGTACTAAGGAAGTGAATAGAATGAATTTGTTTGATTATTATAGGGCGCCGATGCATTAGTTTTAAATTGCATAAAAAATGTTGTATTAAGGCAGTGATAGTATCGACGGTCCTGTTATTCAGATTTAGCACTGGCTTGTGACATATTACAGTCGTAGTTTAAACATTTCATAAGTAAAAACAAAGAGATTGCAATTGATATGATGTTTACGTAGTAATACGCTAGTTTGTGAGAAGGAAGGATATCTTTATCCTTCCTCAAGGATGGATGAAGATTCTAAGTAACCCGTCATTATGTTTTCCTTAACGTCGTTTTGTTTACATCCTCTAAATGTTGCAGGAGGTGAATGATTGAAATTGTGCCGACGTTTTTTTGGTAACTTGTTTATTAAACTTTAAAAGGGTTTGAATCACGTATCGAATAAAGTAGAAACTGCTACCGCTAAATATGTCGATCATTATAGATTAAACTTCCTTTAGTGGTAACCCAGCTCGATTGTATCATTGAGTAATCTCAAACAGTAATTTCTATTGAAGTTTAGTTTTTGTTTCCATTCATGAAATATTTCCTAAGCAAGAATTTCAATAATACGAAAATTTAAAGAATGCAACCCTAGAGAAAAAAGAAAAGTGTATTTCAAAAGGATGCACTAATACAATGGCTCATTCATCACTTCACCATTTTCATAAAGGAAACATTCATAAAAATACGGATTCAATGATATGAATCCTTAAAAAAAAAACATCTTTATGTATATTTTTTTTGGTGATTATAAATATTGTAATTCGATTTATTTCATGATACATTCAATACCTGTTCGATTGGCTTATTGTTTTCTAATGTAACCTTCCAGGATTAAGATCTTGATTTTGAGTTTGCTTAATGTTTATTTCTTTATGGAGGCAGAAATTCGTAATTGTAGGTTGTGTTTTAGCGAAGAAGTTAACGAACATTCTTTATTTCAAATGGTTGATGATAATGGGATTTCACTCAGCACTAAGATAGTGCTGTGCACATCTCTAATGGTAATGTAGCTAGCTTTGAATATTATTGTGAACAATTGCTCAATTTACAATATGACATAATTGTATTTGACATTTAGTGGTAATTAATTATTAAATGAAGGTTAGCATTTGCGTTTTGATGCTTGTACAAGATAACTTGCTGCTTTAATGTTGTTTTAATTTACTAAGCTTAGTCAATCCAGGCCTCCAATTTGTGGCATGAAAAGAGTGCCGATTTTATTTTTAAATGTAATCAAACTTAGTAGGTCTCTACTTGGAATTTTTATTATTTACTTATGTAATTTAAACAGACTTCTGAACTCTGCAATCCTGCCCCACTCTCTATGCTATTTCACAAAGTTCTAATTTAGATTTAGTATTTAGACTTCGACCCCTACGGTCTACTTAATACATACCTATTCTTATATCTTAATTGTCTGGTGCTATAGTATCATCCAGGTTTATCTTATAGTGGTAGCGATCTCTAAAATAAGCAGCCCCTAAAATTTCTTGTAGCTGGTGTTGTTTATTTATGAAATACGTGAAATGAATCGTACGAAACTCCATTTTTGTAACAATAGCTACTGAATTATTCAAATTACTCTATTATCATTGTTTTTGGTCAAATTAAAATGATTTTCCTATTGAGCATGTTGATTAAATTGCTGAATGACTGTCATTTACAACACAAAGAATGCAATATTAATATCGGATACATTTTGAACACTTATAGAAATTAGGTGCATTTGCAAACTTCTAATGCGATTTCTTTCTGTTGATTACATTTTTTTTTTTTTAATGGCATTTATATCATACATATTCGCTAAATCTCTCACTCTAATAATATTTAACAGATTTGGTGAATTATAATTCAGAAAGTGTCATTGGTATTCCTATGCAGCCGCCGTACTTTTAAATAATAGTTATAAGTATAATTATAACTATATTTTATTTTCTAACAGATGACCCAGGAAGACCTATATTCGGAATATATATGTCATAATTGTGTACAAATGATTGAATTATTTTATGAATTCCGAAATACATGCTTGAAAACGCATATATCTATGTACAATGTGATACATGGAATTTCTCCATCGAAATATAATCTCACAGATCAGGTAAAAATAAATTTATATAAAAAATAATAAGTCTGAACTTGCGGATTTATAGGTACTATAACTTAGTATTGTTTATCGGACCTAAACATTTTTACATATTATGATAGTTGGAATTAAATGGCAAAAGTCCATTTTAAATGTATAAAATACTTTATTATACAATATCGAGCTTTCTAGGTTTAATCTACATATTTGTGTCATCATGAGAATGGCTTCCAGGTTGAAAGCTCGATACTTATAAGTGTTTTATACATTTAAAAGGGACTTTTTGTTATTTAATTCTATCATATTTTGCAGATTCATTTCTTTTTTTTTTTAACATACTCCGCATTTATTTAACAGTTGTTAAAATGATTTTTTTTTAGGAAAATATGGAAAAGGAAAGTGGGGCAGACATCACTGCTAATCCAGAAGTGGAAATATTCAGTGAAAATAATGACACAGAACATTCAATTGAAATTGAATCAGTGGATGTTGATAAAAGAGAAAACAAATTATTAAGTATAACTCCAAGTAAAGGAGAATTAAATGAACATATTGATATTAATGAAGATTCTTCTAGACAGTTTCAGGTAGGATGTTATATACCAATTATAGATGCGGATAATACTCATTGTAGCAACACTAAAGAAACTGACTTATTACATAGACGATTTAAATGTATGAATTGTAAAAATGTTTATGCATCGTTGTCCGAATTAGATAATCATTGGGATATGTGTGAAAATGTAAAAGCGGATAGAGAAATGAAAATTCTTAACCAGGATTTTGTTCATACCCAGCATTCAGATGAAATTTGTTATGAGGACCCTGTCGTCAATGAAACAGTTGAAGAGGAACAAATTATCGAAAAGGAAGAATACAAACCTAAAAAACGATCATCTCGTAGAGAATTTTGTTGCGAATCATGCGGTCAGGTTTTTAAACAATTATTACTTTTGAAACGTCATATTCAGGTTAAACATGTATGTGTCAGACCATACAGTTGTCCTCATTGTCCTAGAAAGTTTTTTGACAAATATGAGTTAAAATACCATCAACGTTTACATGAAGATATAGAAGATTTCTGTTGTAATATATGCAAAAGAAGGTTTTCTAGAAGATCAGGGCTGAAGACTCATATGCGCAGCCATACTGGTGAAAAACCATTCGATTGTAAAATATGCAATAAAAGTTTTGCACATCTTAATAGCCTTATAGCTCACGAAAGGGTACACACAGGAGAACGCCCGTACATATGTAACTATTGTCCAAGGACTTTTGCACAATATTCTACAGCTAAGAGCCACGAAGAGATGCACATGGGTGGTTTAAGAATGTTTCAATGTGAAATTTGTGATAGAATGTTTAAGACTGAAACGGATTTATCAACACATTGTACATCCCATGAAGGATTACATGAATATAAGTGTTTATCTTGTAATAGAGGTTTTAAAAAACAATCGGAATTGAATAAACATAACCAAAGATATCATTGTGATAACAAACCCTACCCTTGTAATCAGTGTTCCAAATCATATGTTACATTGAGAGAACTGCAGTTACACGCTACTGTACACACTGGAGAATTACCATTTACTTGTTTTTTATGTTCTAAAAGTTATCGTTTAAGTACAACTTTAAAAAGACATATGTATAAGCATCATTCGAATTCAGTTGGTTCAAATACATTTGAAATGAATGTTAAAACTTAGCAACATTTTAAGAACTCTCTGTGACTTAAGCATTAACAAGTATTGATTATTTAAGATATGATTTACGTGATAATTTTTATATTAAAGGAAAGTAAAAATTAGTTAACATTAAAATTTAATTATATGCTAATATTATACAATCCTTATAAAAGAGTTAGTTTTATTGGCTTAAGATACTAGTAGAAAAATTTAACTTATATTTAACATTAGAGATATTTTTATTCTAACGATCTTGACCAGGTTCTTCCTAAGAAATTTTTTAAACAATTTTATTGTTATTACTGAAAATCAGTTGTAGCGTGAGTGGTTGTTTTTGTTAATTATTTCTGGGAACTTATTATTAGATGATATACAATTAAGACTGGGAAGAAAGAATTTTTTCTTGAAAGCTATACAGTCCGCAGGTTGTGATGTGATTTATTAGTTATTTGTTTAGTTTTGTAATTTTGTTAATAATTGCATTTTTTAAATTAAAATTAATTCCATCTTAAGCAATTGCTTGGTCATAATCATAAGATTCAAAATTTCGAGTCAAAGATACTGCACTACGAGCTATTGGAATCTTCTCAGTGCATTGCCAGGCTCCGGATTGAGTTCTCTCGTTACAGATAACATTGGCTCCTACGAAGAGGAAATCTAAGGGTAGCACTGGGACTATAATGCTCCTCTGCGTGAGAGTTCTTGAGCCCAGTTCTTTTTCTTTAAAGTTAATAATTAATTTTTAGTTTTAGTTAACTTAATAAGTACGAACTACTTACAGGTCGATAAAAAGGACCGTGGTATTTAGTTATTAATTAATGATTCTTAAGGTGCCTTTACACGGGAACAAGTAATACATTGCCGAAAACATTGTTCGGCAATATTTTCTTACAACGTTTCCAGCAACACATTTGCCGACGATTGCTTGTTTACATCAAGACAGACTGCAGGGGTGGTATGGGTTGAATGTCCAATGACCTAATTTCTTATTGGTTTTATTCACTGATGATGATACTGTAATTTCGGCAGCGTTGAAGCAATAACGCATAATAATGTGAATAAAGAAATAAACAAAATCTGGTGTGATTGTGTTTTTCTAAATGTAAGATTCTCGAACTTACCTGGCTAAATACTGCAGGGCTGTTCCCAGAATTAAAAAAAAAATAATCTTTTTGACGTAAAACTAGACAAGACGATCACTCTCCGAGATTTTTATTTATTATTATTATTATTATTTTGTTTAATATTGTGTTCTAGGTTTAGTTTTCTTCTATTGTATATTCCATTTTTGTTGCTTTTATCGGGATAATTGCATGTATTGGATATGCGTATTATGTATTATTCTTTAAAAAAACTTCTTTTCTTTACTTTAAGAATAAATTTGTTTTAATAGGGTTTAATTTGATTGCGATGAAATATTTTATTTTTAATGTTTTGTTTTGTTTTAATTACAAAAAATAGGAATAGGAGAATTGAATCTTTGTATAAAATTGTAATGCCATAATGATTAAAACAAAAAATAGAAAGAATAGGAGAAGCAAAAAAGTAAATGTAAACTAAAATTTGTAGCGTGACATTAACTTTATTAAATTTTATAAATTTAAATATATTACGAAAAAAAATCACTTAACGTAAAAGTTTTCTCTCTGAGTGGATAAAAAAATAAACTATTTATGTAAAAAATTAGGTTAAACTATTTTTTATTACAGAAAACTAATTAAGAAATGAAGTTGAAAATATCTGGCAAAAACTTATCTAGGTCTTTGCAGGATTAATCTATATTTGTTTATGCTCAATTTTTAAAAAAATTATTAAAATGATCTTTATCATCATCTTATAATAATTAAAAAAAAAAAAAATTCATAAATAAGCGGTTGCTGAAAGATGCCGGATAATTCGCAATTTTTTTCATTCATAGTAGGTAGAATAGCAGCAATCAGCTATGATGCTTACATACCGTCAATGCTGTCCGCCAATAGCAATATTTCAAAATTTTTGGTAATGTTACTAGCCGGCCACACATTTACGGCAACTAATTGCACAAAGATGTTGCATGTCTAAACGCACCTTTAGAACATTCAGTCTGTTGCAGTGAATTCAACGAAGTAACTAAAATGTGTTTTATAAACTATTCATGTTAGCTTTTTCATTTATTTGTTCGCAATTTTGAGATAAACAATGTTTAATACATTAAAACTACATTACTTTTAAAGGGGAAAATTTTTCTTAGTTATTTTCTAATTTTTTATTTAATTTTATCCGTTGTTTCCAAATTATGTTTCTCTCTCTAACCTTTTGTTAAAACAGAATTTTAATCGTTATATTATTTCTTAGTAAATTAGTAATATATAATTTAACTATCTGTTTCAATTTGTGATTATATTGACACTTAGCGTAATTATGATCAAGACCCTCCAGTAGGAGGAAAAATGACATTGCAAAACAGTAAAGTTTTTCTCAACAAAGTACACTGCTTTACTTGCTAAATATTCCTAAAATTTTTAGAGATTTTGTGTATTTGTGTATCAATAACTCTGAGTACGAAGGCTTTTTTGCTTAAGTTACTAGTTAAAGTAAATCCCAATTAGTAGGATCTTTAAAATGAATTCAAAAGATGTAGTTAATGAGTACAAAATTGAAACATTATATGAAACAAAACCGAGACAAGTTTCTCTAAATAATCATTGGTTCTAGAGAGTGGCCACTGAAAGACTGATATAAAAGAAAAATAACCAACATTTTCCTGCTCACAAATTCGACGAGCCGCTGTTCCCGTGGTGACCCTTATGTCCGTAGTCTGGTTTTGCGAAAGAGTGATCATATCTTACTCAACGGGTCAGCAGGCGTCTTATGATTACAGCTCTCTAGCCCCTGCTGACCAAGGCTATTGCACGCCTTTATTAAGAGGCGCCGCCGAGAACCTATCATGGGCTTATATACCACAATTCCCCACGATAGGGCCAAGTGCAAGATGCCCCCTTTCTGGCTTCAGCCAGACTGAACTAAACTTTCCCCTGGAGTGAACATGGGGCCTCTCCAAGGCTTCGGCCAACTTACTGACTGCTCAATATAAGGAGAGAGGAATAATCAAAGGCAGAGGAATTTTACGGCGGTGTTGAGTTGCCAGCCCATACCCCTTTGACAAGGCAGGCTTCAGTAATGATGAAAACAATATTTTTAATCATTCTGCCACTGCAGAACGACCTGCTGTTTCACGTCCGGGAGCTTCCGATGGTCCGTTGTCTGTGGCGGACTCGTCGGTTGTTTGCCCTGAGTGTGATCGAACCTTCTCCACGAGGAGGGGTTTGGGCGTACATCGCCAGAGAGCTCACCGTGCTGACTATGATTGAGATTTGCAGATTCCTGCCATCATGGCCTGATGGAATACGAAGAAGTTGCGCTTAATGGCAAAAAGTGAGGCGGAAGCTCACCTTAATGGAGAGTAATTTGGAAATCAAATTCTGCTCTTCCCAAATAGATCGCTGCAGATAGTGCGACGCCGTGCCGAATATAAAGCTTTAGTTGAGGATGCGCTACGCGAGTTAAGGTCGCGTTCCGCTCTTTCGCATTCGTCTTCTGACGATTCTGGTGAGGAGGTACATTCTCTCCCTCTACCTGAGGAACACCAGGGCTCCTCCGAAATGCCAATCCTCCAGCAGTGAATGACATACGTTCTTATGCCACAGATCTGCTCCTACAAACTGTCGTTCCAGGAGAGGGATTCTATGTCGAAAAGCTTCGTAGCTTGGCGATACGGGCTGTCGACGGTTGCAACGTCAGTGATGGGTTGGTCCTTCAGGTGCTGCTTCTCAGAAGTCAGAAAACGTAATAAGCAGAAACATAGGCGGACGCTAACCTCTAAAAGAATGCAAAGAAGGATTGCATACCATACGCAAACCCTGTGGAGGCGTAACCGAGCCAGAGCTGCACTTGAAGTTCTCGATGGTTCACCCAAACCCGTTGCCCATGATATCAATCAAATGGAGAAATACTGGGTACCGCTTATGCATTTTCAATTGGTGGATCATTATTAGAACAATCCACTTCTATGTCTCAATGGAGATATCTCGGGGTTGATTTTGATCCGAAGGGAGCGAAGACGCTTGAGCTGGATGTTTTCGCTGTGCTAGAAAATCTTTTCAAAGCGCCACGGAAGCCCTAGTTTAGTTTGTTCACGGCCTTGTTCTTGTAACCTTACTGGCGGCAGACTTCTCCAATTCGACAGGCAGATCCGGCGACATGTACGTGGTTGGCTTTGGCTTCCCAAGAATGTTGCTCTGGGCTTTTCCCATGCGCCAGTAAAAGATTGTGGACTCGGAATCTTTCTTGAAGACTATGATTCCAGAGCGAGCACACTTTAAAAAGACTGATAAAGCTGCAATCATCAGATTGCCCAGCTGCGTTTGCTGCTTTGCGTTCGAGAGTACAATGTAAAATCGTCTGGGCGTCGGATGCTGCCACGTCTAGAAATTCCGGTCTATGGACTTCGGCTCAGTCGAAAGGGATACTGGACATGCAGACCCACGACTTAGTCGATGGGTATGAGCTAAAAGAATGCTCTAAAACGAGCAGCTCAACAACATGTATTGCAGCCGGATCGCATGGAATCCCAGGGCGAGATTACATCCAACACGTTCTGTCTGGATCAACTCATTACCTAGTCGAGTAAGAATGACTAGAGAAAGTAAAAAGGTTGCACAAAATGTCTTTTGCAGGATAGGCTGTCCTGCGCACATCCTTCAGCGTTGTTTTCGTACCTATGGTGGTCGGATACTAAAACATAACGCTGTATTCAACACTCTTTCCTCTGGTTTAAAAGCTGTTGAATGGAATGTTGAGCAAGAGCCAAGATGCAAACTGCAGAAGGCCTCCGAAAGCCTGATATCATTGCACATGGGCGGCTCGGCTCTCTGTTGCTGGATGCTCAGATTGTCGGCGGTGCAAGAACTGTGGATCTTGCCTATAAAAGCAAATTGAAATATTATGCCGACAACCCGGACCTAGTAATAGGTGTGGCGAGCAGATTTGGGACCAATCCTCAAGATGTCATTTTCTTCAGCGATAATTTCTTGGCCGTGGGGTTTGGTCCTCCCTTTCGTACGCTGATCTGATATAGTACGGAATTCCCCTGGGAATACTGAATGGTGTGACGCGTGTGTTGCAGGGGTCGCACACAAATAGGACCAGATTCAACCAGATGACTCTGACGCGGAGGGTGGTCTAGTGGTTGTACCTGGATGTTCGAGAAAGAGTAACTTCTCTTTTCGGTCCTATTTCAAAATTCTGTAGCCTTACGCCGCAGCGGTTTACGGTTACCTGTCGCAAACAATCTGGAATTGCGTGGATACATTATTAAATTCAGTTTCAGAATCTTCTAAAGCGACGGTCTGTTCTACTGGAGCAGAGCGACGGCGGTTAAGCAGATGGATCCTCAGGACAGCTTTAGTCTTACAGCTTTTATCGTTCCGAATCAGGTTATCGCTAGGAGATACTCTGACATTAAAATGTTGCCGGTATTTTCTCTTGAGTTTTAATAATTGATCTATCACTGGAATAGGAAAACTCAGTGAGTGTCACTCGTGGGCTGGACACCATACATAGCCATTGTAATGTCCAAGGGATGCTCTAAAACTAATAAAATAAAAAATGAACAAGTGATGAATTTTTCAAAGCCTTCAGTTTTTCAGCGGCCACCTTGTATAAATACAGAAATGAAAAATTGTTTTAAATAGAGAACAAGGCATTTTCCCAAAGTTTATGAAGCAAGTTTATGAGTTACAACTGCAGGCAGTTCTGGTAGGAACATTACCTCATTAGAGAGATTTGGCGATCATAGAAATGTCTTAAAATTGATAGAAAGCTTCGCCTCAAAATTGTTGAGCTAGTATTTTTGAGTAATATTTCAAATTCTCGAAGTTGGATTTTCATTGGAAATACGTGCTTTGAGATTCTTTTGATTATGAAAAAATGTATAACACTCTTATATGAATGTATGTATAAACACACATGTCACAACCGAAATATCACAGCAAATTCAAATTAATATTCCATTGATAAAACATCTAGTTTCTTTTCTATAGATGATTTAAGACAAGAAATAAATAACTTTTAATTTTTTTTTTATGTTTCTGCGATGTAACTAATGTATATGTTTAAAAATTCTTTCTCCACATCTTCACAACTATCTATATATTAAAGCCTTATATATTAAAGACAGGAAACTCTGTCGAAAAGTTGGCATAATTGAATGTTTCTTTCTTGACTGATCCTCACCAAATTTCTTCATAACATTAGTTTTCCTTCTACAGAAAACGTTCTAACGTATTTTATTGTTTAATACTTATATTTCATTAAGTACTACAAAAATGCCAAGTTTGAAATAGTTTCTCCCTAGAACTTGAGATTTGCATTAATGGAGTCGCGTGAGGTTTTCTCATGACTTAGTTATTTATTCTGTAATCAAACAATCTTTGAACTCCTCATCAATCTTGGGTCCGCCGCGCTAGCATGGATCATGTTTTAAGTAAGCTGTTTGATCTAGCATCCTACACTTAAAGGGCAACTCAAGTTATTTATTACTGGTGAAAAGTGATAAGAAATTTTACTTATTTTTGTTTTATCCCTATTTATTGAAATTTACAAGGTTCACATAAAAAAAAAAAAAAAAAAATTAAAAATATTGCTTAATAAATATTACCTTTTTCTTCCTTCTAGCTTTCAATTGGTAATGAATGTTACAGTATTACTGCAGAAAATTCTTCGATAAATATAAAACAAACCTGATAAGAGATCGTGGGATAATATTCCTAAAGAAGAAAAATACCAACATTGCAGGTACTGAATTAATGTAATGAAGATTTTTTCGGATTGTTTTTGACAAATAATAATTCCTTTTTCTTTACATGATTGAATGTCTGAATTATTCTTAGATTGGCTGTTCTATAGATATCAAACAAAAGTATTTTGGATACAAGATATTAATAGTTAAATAGCATAAATTAATTTTATATTTTTTGTGTTATTGGTAACTTTGAAATTGAAAAATTATTGCACATTGGAAATTAAAAAATATTGGTCAGTTTCAACAGTCAATAAATACAAGGGTTAACTGATAATGGAAATTTAAATATCATGTAACTTATTAAATAAACAAAACTTTAACACAAAATAATGATGTAAAGACATTCACATTTACAAAATAGTATATTGAGACTAGGCTTATTATTTATTATACATATTTATAATAATGAAAAATTTATTTAAAAATCGATTTTGATGCAGGTGGAGTATTTCTGCATCAAATAAATCAAAATTTTCAAATATTTTCTATTATGTACATCTTAATAAATAGGTACACAATGATGATTTATTACATTTTAGGAATTAGTGGAGTTGTGAATTTCACACTTCATCTTTTTGAAAAATAAAGTAAATAAAATACCAAATTCTTAACAAAATACTTTCCAAACTGAAGTGTGCATCTTCTCTCACAAACTCCTAACAATCATGTTGTTTTGTACTTTGAACTTCTGCCATTTTCAGAAAATATTTACATCATTTATTATTATACAGTCTCTTTTGTTATATATTTTTTTTATTTTTATTTATTTTTTTTTATAAAAATGTTTATGGTAACACTAAATCTGGTTTCAATAACCGCGCAGGACAATCCGTTTTCTGTAGATATCATTTCTTGATTGTGGACGCACCCTATTTAATGATGAACCAAATAATCCTGCAATTAGAAGAAGTTTTAAATATTAATTCTAATTCATTGATCATTGTTTACAACATTAAAAAAGAACCACTTATGTGTTTGTAAGAAGTACATTGGATTTATTTTAGGATAGGTCCCCTAGCCCGCTACTACGAATCCGAGATATCGGTTTGCAGATTACTTCTTAAAGAGGAAGTACTGTATTTTATGACAGGCTTTCAAAGTGAATATCGCCGAAATTGATTTTTATTTCATTTCTAGGCATATTTTCTAGTGCTGTGGATTTTTATTTTACACCTACACTATGAATACTTACTTTGGTAGCCAATTTGTTGGGCATTTAACGCGTGGTAGTTGATAGGAACTGTTTCATCATTTCTTGGTAAATTTGGAAAAACTGGTCCTAAATCAACTTCAGGTGATGGTTGAGGATGAATTTCTTTAGATTTCAGAAACTGCTGAGTACTTAACAAATACTGACCTGAAAAATTTATATTTGTATTAATCTCCATATTATTTATTTACTGACTGAAAATACAAATATTTTTTTTGCTGTTCGAATATTTCTAAATAGAATTTTGATAGTTTGATCTTTTAGTCCTGGAAAAAATCAGGAAAAAATATTATATTTAATTTCACTGCAGAAATTCTGTTGATTGAAGCCCTAGTAAGCCTTGGCAGAGGGGCGAGATTAGCTCAATGGTAGCGCACCAAACTAGCAACGCGGAGGTCCCGGGTTCGAATCCAGCAGTGCTGCCCGTAGATTTTCTCGCTTAGGAGCCTCTACTGCTCACTATCTGGTGAAGGACTGTGTTGTCTGTAACGAGAGAACACTGTCAGGAGACCGGCCATGCAGAGTAGGCTCTAAACTTTGGGATAGCTGTATGGGCTCAGGGAGCGGCTTTAGCTAGCATAGGGCTTGTCTCTTTCCCACAGAAGATTAAATAAATTAATAAATCATAAGCTTTAGTAGTATCAATGGTTTTGATTTTGAAAATAAACAAAAGCAAATTATTTAGCTTCAATACAATATCGAAAGGTGAAAATAAGAATAAGTAGGCATTATTTTATTATATTTATTTAATACATTATAATAATGGATATAGGGAATTAAAATAGGCTAAATATAAACTATTGAAAAGTTCAAAACTTATATGTTGTGTAAGCAAATTTATTTACCTGGCAACATAGTTTTTACAACGGCTTGAAATCCACCATCGCCGTCAACTTGGTAATCCACTGTTCTCACTTTACCTCCTGGCTCTATTAAACTATATGCACCTTTCACATATTCTCCTCTTCTTTCTTCCCAGCGATCACTAACAACTCCAGATGCCTTGTCATCTATTGCATAAGCATATGCATACTGCACCTGTAATTTTATTAAAATATAATAGCAATATGAAGTATTGCTATTTATTTCTTGAGCTACTTATATCTTACCAGTGGCGGCTCCTGACTTGGATACGTGGGGGTTCAACATTTTTTTTTTAAATACTTACATTACCTATCATTATTAGTAGCTTGGCTAGATAGAAATCATGAAGTAAACCAGGAGCCCTGTAAAAACTTGCATCCCTCCCCTATAATTAAATATATTAAATTAACAATAAATCTGTCACTGCGCACCCAGAGAAAAACTGCGAAAAAAAGAGTTGTACCGTTTGAGTTCGAAAATTAAGTGGTTAATTTAACGGAAATTTTTATTATCATCTAAATAAAGTGTTTCCGTTCTAAGGAAATGTCAATGAGTTAGCATGATTCTTTGCTGGGTCATATATCTTAGTGATGTTTTAAGTACCAATACCAACATCAAATTTTTATGAATATAAAAACAATATATAGAAATCCACACATTGGCACAGGCACATCACATCACAAAAAATCTGGTGTGAAACACTCACACAAGTTCTCAAAATTATAATTGACAAATTTTATAGTTAGTGTACCAAATTGAATGGAACCGTCGAAAACTGAAAAAACTGTTCAGTAAAAACGCACTTCCGGTATTACTATTTTCTTGAAACTCGGAATTTTGGCCATCTATTTATTTCTAATTAATTTTGTTTGGATGTTAGAATTGTATAATCAACTATGATAGTACTTTGGAGAAAAATATAACCAGGGAATATAGCCCTTCCCTAAAAGTGCCCTTAAATGAATTTTACCAGACAAATGTTTCAAATAAAAGTTATAAATCTTTGTATGTTTAGTTTATATAAGAAGTTTCAAGAAAATCGTCTGAGCAATTTTTGAGAAAATCTCGAAAAAATGAAAAAATCATTTAGTAAAGTGATAAAGTAAACGCACTTCCGGTTATCCGATTTTTCAAACTCGGAATTTCAACAACATATTTAATTGTAATTAACACTGTTTAAATGCAGAATTGTCTAATAAACGGAAATAGCACTTTAGCTGAAAACCTAACCCCATTCCCCCGCCCATACTGTCCTTATTTGAATTTTCCCAGAGAAATGTTTTAAATAAAAGTTGTAGCTCTTTGAATATGTAGTTGATATACCAAGTTTGAAGAAAATCGTCGAAGCCATTTTTGAGAAAATGGAAAAAAAGTAAAAAAAAAAAACTAGTAAAGTGGTACTTCCGGTTGAAGAATTTTGACAGACAACTTAGGGTCAGATCCCAAGGTGATACCTAAACGGAATATCAAGTTTCAACTTTCTACGGTTTTTCGTTTTTGAGCTATGCTCTTCACACGCACGCACGCACACACACACACACACAATACATTTGCTAGAAAAACATCTTTTTTAACTCCGGGTAAGATCGGGTAAGTTCGTCGTGAGATCGTAAGTAATGTTCATCGCGCAAGAATCCCCCACTCTTATTTTAAAAAGTAATAAGGAATATACACTTTTCTATACTAACACAAAGAAATTTTTTATATATACATATATATATATATTAAATTCTCCAGCGCGATGCCGAACTGTGAACCCCCTGCTTCCTACACTTTATACATCTCCTGATATGTGTATGCATTATACATACAATCGTTCAAAAATGCACAATACATTAAACAACACAGAGTGAGCTCCTATATTGATATACGTTCCTATTCTTTTATTTCTGATTCTCCTCGGATTTGCCAAACAAATTATTTTTTTCACATCATTCATTCATTTATTTTATTATTTTTACATGGATTTGATTGAAATTTGATAGGCAATATATACTATGTTTACTGTGACTAAGGTTTGAAACTAATATAAATAAAAATGAAAATATTTTTTGAAATTGAAATATGAAATAAAAAAATAAGTGAAAGTAATATAAACATATGATGATAATTTGTTACTTTTTATTTTTTTCAAATAGCTGGGGGGTTCAGTCGCGCAATCGCGCATACCAGTAGCCGCCACTGTATCTTACTATATTTTAGCTTAAACATAAATATAAATTTGTATTACCTCGTTATTAGTGTTTAAAGTTGGAAACTTTTGGAGATAATGCACTATTCTTGGTTCTCCTGATGTTGACTGGATCAGAGCTAATGACACTGAGCAAGCAACCTGAAATAAAATTTTTACACTTAAAGTAATTTTAAATTATTTATTAAACAATAATTACTTAATTATTTTACTTTCTCATACTGCTGTAGGAAGAAAGAAGTGAATTGATTTTCACCGGAAATATATTTCTAAGATCTCTTAAGCAAGAAATAAATGTTTTCAGCGAACAGACTGTATGGTGTTTTTGGGTAGATGTGAGTAAAAAAAAAAAAAAAATCTCAAAAACGAAAAATCGCAGAAAGCTCAAAGTCCATCAACCGGAAATGCGACTCTAAAGCTTTATTGTTTTTCGCAGTTTTCTTTAATAGACTCCAACCATTCTTTAAACCTGGAATGCTAGTCCTCATGTATTTTAACCTCTACACTTGAATATATTACTTTTATTCGAACATTTTTCCGATAAAGTTGATTGTAGTGGTTGATTGTAGTTGATGTTGATATTAGAATTATATCTAAACTGTTTGTTTAATTTTGTTGTTATTAACGCCGCTGCTTGAATTGACAAAATGTACTTCCTAATTCTAGGGCAGGTAATATTTTAATACTCATCTTCGCTATATATATCTGCGATTTTCCGGCAGCACCCAACTGCTATTCTTCCAGCACATTTCCATAAATTAGAAGAATCTGGCAACACCTACTTTGGGATCCTGGATCGTTTTCCAGGAGTAACAAGGTCGTTAGCCAGGGGTATGACGATGCAGCGAGGAGTAACGCATTCTATTATTCACCTACAATCCCCAAACCAAGACGACTGTGCGCTATGCGCTGACAAGCTCGAGGCGGCCAGAAAATTATTTGAATATAAGTGCCAAACAAGAGTTTGTAGATCCTGGTAAAAAGTAACTGGGCGAGTCCGCTGTAACAACAGATATCCATTAAGCGGGAAACCATTTCTTAAACGATATGGAACACAATATGAGTTTACGGGCTGCCACGTAATATCAGTTTTCCATTTATTTGCATTGCTTAGAATCACTGTCCACGAGCCACGGTCGTCACGTGCTCTAGTGCGTAGCACTCGTACCGTCACGTTTAGATTTGTTGTCGCACCAGACATTCATGCAAGTGTGAGCTCATACAATGGAGGAATTCATTATTGAAAAAGTGAGGCAACATGAATTTTTGTATAATTTTAAGTCATCTAATTACAGAGAAGTAAGTATGAGAAATAAAGCTTGGGAGGAAATAGGTAGAGATTTGAACATGACCGGAAATGTAAACAATTAGAAGAAAGCAAAACAGCCAGTTATTAAAAAAATATATATATAATAATTATAATAACAGAAAAAATTTCATCCCGTGTCATTATTTTATTATATTATCATTGGTAATCAGTAAAATCAGAATAGCGATTGACATGCCTTCCAATTTATATGAACTCATATTTTGTGCCATGCCGTTCAGTAATATTCAGGACTTCACAAACGCATCTGGGGAAAACATATTTTCCAAAATTGATTTAGAACAAGCATACCACCAGATATCATTGGCGCCAGAAGATGTCCACAAAACTGTTATTTACAACCACATTCGGACTGTTCGCATTTTCCTCCCATTACATTTGGGTTAAAATTGCAGCCTAGAAGTTTCAGCGTTTCACGCACAAAGTGACAAAGGGTCTCACTGCGGTTACGTTTACTACACGACATACTGACTGCTTCTTCTTCCGATCTAGAAGAACTGTTTCAGCGTTTAGATAGTTATATCATCAACCGTACGAAGTGTAAGTTCGGACAGTCGGAGGTACAGTTTCTGAGACATCAGTTACAAGCTCAAGGAGTGCTTCCACTATCCCATTAATGCGTAGCAATCACAAATTTTCCTAAATCGGAAATGGTAGAACAGCTGCACAGGTTTCTAGGAATGTTCAGATTTTTCAGAATATTTGTCCGTAATGCAGCGCAGATGCAAGTACCGCAAGTAGCTTACCTCAAAAAAAGCCGACGCCGAGATAGGCGAATCATCACATAGGGGAACTGAGGAGCTTGCAAGGACGTGCAACTAGCAGCAACTATATTAGCATACTCAGAGCATGAGATAAATTTGCTACTCAGCGTAGACGCTTCTGATATGGCAAATTTACAGCAAACACTCAGATCGCCGCAAAACACAACTCGTGTTTTTCTCAGGAAAACTTAAAGCTGCTGTACAAAAATACAGCGCAAGAGAAGGAGTTACTGGCTGCGACAATTTACTATATTCACAGACCTTATCGGCGCCTCAACTTCCATCCAACCAGAAACCAGAAAAAGCTTCCTCAAGGCAGCTAAGCCACTTACATTTCACCTCATAGTTTTCCACGACATATCAAAGGGGAGAATAATACAGTTGCAGACGTTCTTTCAAGAATAGAAGCCATTACATCCTTCGGAGTTATTTCCATTTATTGACATCATTACGTTATCAAAAGCAACTTGTACTTTTTGATATGTACTGCCAAATTAGTAACTTCATTCACTTGTACCTCTTGCATCCTAACATTAACAAAACACAGTTGAACTTACACCAGCAATTCTCGCTGATCCTCTGTCTTTGAAGGAAGCCCCCCGTAAAGACCAACTATAAAACTAATTATAATCCCCTCCAACTATATTTATGCATAATTTATATGTGTAGTAAAATTCCAAGCTTGAATAAAATTTATCTATTAGAACTGGGGAAGGGATTAACTCAGTGGTACAATGCTGGACTCCCACGCGTGGGTCCCAGGTTCGAGTCTAGAAGTGCTGCCCTTACATTTTCTCTTCATAAGGATCTCTAAGCACCTTAGATAGTTAGATAGATAGATAGATAGTTAGGTTGTTGGGTAGACCATCACACACACACAGACAGACAGACAACACACACAATAAGCAGACCTTCTCACACATACACGCACACAGAACTTGGCTTAATTCGAAAAGTACAAAAACATAACTTTACCATGCCATATTTATACATATTTATACCAAACTATACATTCACACACACAATCACACACACACACAACTTGGCTTAATTCGGAAGGAACAAAAACGTAACATTACCATGCCATATTTAGACTCAAGTAGACCATGCAAACACACACACACACACAGAATATGGCTTAATGGTAGTGTCAGTGACTTTTCTCTGCTTTTTTGAAACTCTAAGCAGCTATATCCAGATTGTTTAGAAGTTACAGACACCTTTAGAAAGGAAAATTTTGATGAAAAAAACTGAGATGAAATGAACGAGTAGACCATACCCACTCACACACACTCCTACAACCTGGCTTCATTCGGTAAGTACAAAACAATAACCATAGTATGCCGTATTTACGCCCAAGTAGTCCATACAAAAACACACACACACAAACACACACACACACACATAC
This sequence comes from Triatoma infestans, assembly GCA_011037195.1. Classification (NCBI taxonomy): domain Eukaryota; kingdom Metazoa; phylum Arthropoda; class Insecta; order Hemiptera; family Reduviidae; genus Triatoma; species Triatoma infestans. The sequence goes on from JAAEAF010000519.1 coordinate 165,345, forward strand.
AACCGGCTTAATTCGGAAAGTACAAAATCGTAACTTTGCCATTTCATATTTATACCCAAGCACTTGCATCCTAACTTTAACAAAACACAGTTGAACTTACACCAGCAATTCTCGCTGATCCTCTGTCTTTGAAGGAAGCCCCCCGTAAAGACCAACTATAAAACTAATTATAATCCCCTCCAACTATATTTATGCATAATTTATATGTGTAGTAAAATTCCAAGCTTGAATAAAATTTATCTATTAGAACTGGGGAAGGGATTAACTCAGTGGTACAATGCTGGACTCCCACGCGTGGGTCCCAGGTTCGAGTCCAGAAGTGCTGCCCTTACATTTTCTCTTCCTAGGGGTATTTAAAGCTCACGTTTGGTATGGACAATCTTATCTGTCACGAGAGAACATCGTCTGGAAGCCGGCAGTTCACTGAGAAGGCTTCAGGCACCAATGACTGCAGTTGTTGACGCGCCTTAAAAAAAAACTTTTAGAACTGCAGATGCAATGAGAGGAAGTCGTATAAGTTTTTCACTTCATATTATTTTTTTTAAATAACGCGACTAATTATAGAGACTGACGGCCACACCCCAAAGGAATAGCAAGCACTTTCAATAAATCACGCTTTTTGCAATAAATTTTAAACCTTATATTAAGGAACATATCAAATTCATCATACAAAATAAAATATTATCTGCAATATATTATGTTTCTTAATATATTACCCAAATAACTATAATAATAATAATTTATTTCGCAGGTTTTTTTTTATTCTTTTAAGTGGTCCTTGAAAATTATATATTAGTCATGAAAGTAAATTGGTCTAAAAAAATGCATTTTTCATATTTCATATGCCGGAAAAATGTCATATAATTGTAGATATGTGCACGTGGTATATCTAGTTTGTAGATTATCATTGGAGATATTTGCGAGAAAACTGAGAAAGACTGAAAAATTTATCCAGTAAATTGATAATTTCGGTTGAGCGATATTGACTAAAGCCTCACTATTTTTACTCTTTATTTATTTATTGTTTACTTATTTACTTATTTTTTCTTTAGTTAGTTCATGGAGTAAACTCTGACACATGGCATTTGCCATTGCCTATATATTATGTTTTTTCATAATTGTACCGTATTATCTTAAATAAAAATATTATTATTATTAAGTTTGTACATTCTGAGATTTTTCGTTTTTGAATTATGCTGAAATTAAGGGAGAATACTCCAGCGAAAGCAACATTTAACTCCACAAAAGCTGTTTTTAAGCGAACAGTAGTTAACACAGAACATTAACGTATAAGGAGCTGTCGTACAGAGTATCCTATTTTAAAAATTCATGTCCCTTGACATCGCTGTCTGTAAGTCCTAAAATGAGATGAATTTGTGAACTTCGGTACATTTCTTGATTGGTAAACCTTTGATTTCTTCTTTGAAGATCAATTATTTCAGTGTTAAAGAAAAATATTATAAGACGGCAGTTTATCGATGTAATATCTCAACAATTTTGGTCAAGTTGGTCTTTAATCTATCTACATAATCTGCTGGTGAGTGATATACATTCAGGCTTAGTGGTAACTGTGCGACTGGAAAAACAAATCTGTAACGTTAGTGCCTCTTCCCTTGCCATAATTAATTATTTGTTTTGTTTATATTACTTTGTTGTTTGTATGTAATTGTATTGTTATGTTAATTTCTTGAAGGTAAAAATTATTATACCATACTGTAAGGGTGTAAACAGGTAACTTGGCTCAAATTCATTTTAACTTGTAGTTCATCATTTTAACTTGTAGTTTAATGATATTTTTCATGGCGGCGGGTTATGTCTTGTCATTCTGAGAGTGCAGTACCGTCGTTCTTATGCGACTAGTGGTGATTATAAGAATTGATTTCAGATAGTTTTACATAATTTGTGGCTTTAAATTTCAAATTTTATTTGGATTGGTTCAATGTTATTAGTGCGCTATTTTGGGTTACAATGTAATCACTTCTCTCCCTGCCGATGGCCTCTCTCCGGCATCTCTATATTAATTTATGTTATGACAAATGAGTAAAATTTGAATATTAAAAAAATGCTATTTTTCTGTGTAATTGTATTAAGAGAAGTGAGACAGAAAAGTCGTGCGACTGTTTCAGAAGATTTTTGTGTTTAGGGTATCTCAAAGCATCTATTTCCCCTATAATTCGAAATCTGAGATGATCGCAACAATTTCTCTTAAAAGAACAAAAAAACAAGATCATAAATAGAAATGAAAATATAGTAAAAATATAATATAGATTTTTAATAGAATATAATAGATTTTTTAATAACATTAAACATGTTATAAATATTGAATATATTATGATAAATTGATAAGAAATATATATGCACGAACTGAACCAGACATAAAATGGCATCAATAATATTTATTGACCTTCCATTATGTGGCCGAAATTTGTACTCATATACTTGTAAAATCAGTTAGTGTAATCTAATTCATTACCATCTGTTTTATTTTATTTTCTGAGGGTAAAATTTTTCTGAGAATAATAATAAACGAACCCGGACATTGGCCAATAATAAACACACTGATACAGTAAACTGATTAAATCTGAGTCAGCTTGGTGATGTGAGTCACGAATATGTTCGTATTACTGAGCAATGTACAGGTTACATTTAAATGAAATGTTAAAGGATCAGAGACTCAATGATTATAGAAGTGTTAATTTTCGTAATCCATTATAATTATTACCATGCTTGCTCATGATCTCATGATTGTTTAATTGCTATTGTAAGTTTAGTAGTAATTAATTTATTACTTCATTATTTTGTATTTTAAGAAAAAAATAAATGATATTTTGTAATTGTTCGCACGTATATTGTGCATTTAAAATTTAACACAACTTGTGTTTAAAAAAAATAAACTTGTAGTTTATAAAAAATAAACACAACTTGAGTTTAAACAAATTTGGATTTTGTACAGTTAGATTACTGGCTTCGCTAAATTATGCCAATAAGATATACGTCAACTCTAAAGGATATTTCTGTGAAATTCATACTTTTTGCAACCAATTTAATACTTATTGAGATAGACAAATACGTGTCGGAAAAATCAAAATATAGATTTAATACAAAAGTCATGATGCAAAGTTTTAATAGGACTCAAAAACACTCAACTTCTACTAATAATGTAAACACAATTAATCCCATTTATATAAACAAAAACATGATTTCAGAGGAGACACTTTGGGACTAATTCAGTTGAATTTTATCATTTTTAATGGACGACTTAAAATTAAAAATATGAGCGCTGAAAACGTGCATTTTAGGCTTGTATGAGTTTCAGAGTGTTCAAATGTAAAGGTGCATTTAAAAATATGAGAGATGTTTAGTGGAATTGTCGAAGTATTATCTTATACGAAGTGCTCTGCAACCTCTGAAACCATTAATTCTACGTCAGTAAGATGAACTGAAATTGGCCATTTAAAAAAGAAGACCTGCTTTAGCCTATCATTCGAAACCGTTCGAAAATCATGCTCATTCGAAAATCCGAAAGCGGTTAGCAACAACAAAAATAGGCATCTAAGACGGATAAAATCACAGAAGAAAATTAGACTAATATATTTCTATATTATGTAAACTTATAGATTCTAAGAAACACTGGCAACAATGATTATGAATAAGGATTTAATTTTTAAAATGTACCATTCAAATATTATTTTTTTTAGGTAGGTCGCATGGCAATGAGATTATGCTCTTCATAAGGTTCTCTAGAAAATTAATTCACACGTATACAATCATTTACTGAACTAATGCAATTTTCCATCATTATTGTGAATACCAAAATATCAGTCATGATGGGAGTATTGCAAGTAAGTAACAATGCAGTCAGTAGTAATTATGCTTGTAATTAATATTATTTAATCAGTTGTTCTGTTCATTAATCATGTCACCTTCCCATCATTAAAGAAGCGGCAAACTCATATTCAACAAAATAATAGTGAAAACTATTTGGTTTATCGATTCTTTAACTTTCAATCTAACAGTTCTAATTTTATTTTGAACTTAAGAAGTTGTAAAACATTATCTGAATCTTTAGTAACGTCTCAGTTAATGTTCTATTATTATTCGTCTTACTACCTAAAGTCTTATGAACCCATAAAATCTAAAATAAAAATACACACCGGCCCTATTTTATTTATTTTTTAAAAATAAGGAGTGTCAGGAGATACCGGAGTCTTTGTAGTGTACTGCCAGATTCCGAGCAGTGTTCTATCATTACACACTGCCCAGAAATACTGCCTATCCCTGGATTCGATAGGAGTTCCTAGAGCGAAAAATTTTAGGACATTGCCTGGACACAAAAATCAGGCACCACTGTGTGCATGTCCAGTGCGCACCCCGCAAATCTCATCCTCACCTGGTCCACTTTAATTAATTTTTAAAAAATGATATAAAGTTAGTTTATGATAAAATCAGAGATATTTTCCGTGATAGCCTGCTTCTTTTTTTGGTCATCGACCGGTATCGGGCGTTCGCCTATCATCAGGATTTTTTTGTCAAAATAGTTGGTAACATAGACATGCACAGAGCAAATTTAGTTGGTACATTGAAATCGGTCGATGACCACAAAAAGAAGCAGGCAATTACGGAAAATATCTCTGACACTTTCACTTCATCATAAACGGAGAACGCTATTCTTCGCCAGTGGATAACACGTGCTTCGCTATGGATATTACTGCCAGAAGTGATGTTTAAATTTTAATTTTTGGCGAATTTTGAGCTGATTATTACCAACCCATGACATTGACAGAAAAGTACATTGTGCCCCATTTGAATGAATAAAGTTTTATAGTTAGACCTTCTATTTAAGGGAAGGATTAGCTCCAGTGATAGCGCGCTGGACTAGCCACGCGGAGGTCTCGCATTCGAATCCAGCATGGCGCCCGTAGATTTTCTCTTCCTAGGAGCCTCTACAGATCAGGACTGTGATGGGCAGTGTTGTCTGTAGCTAGACAACACTGCCAGTCCAGCCAGCAGTCCACCGAGAAGGCTCCGAGGGGCACAATAGATCTTTTCAGGTCGCAATAATCCTTTATAACAATCTAGACTTTGTATTTCCGGTTATTAAAAAAAAAAAAAAATTTGAAACCTAAAACTACCTGCTAATACAAATGTACAAATACCAAATTAATAGATACATACATTAAAAAAAAGAATGCACTAACCCCGCCCTTCGTGCACCCTCTCTTTCTGAGAGAGAAAGAGAGAGAGAGAGTTGCGATGTAAGCAAGGAAAGTACGATAGTTTATTTTGACAAGCATAACTAATTCTTAACCTCCCTTTACCGCTTAAGAAATATAAAGACGAAAAAATCTTGATCCATGTTACTAAATATAACTTGTATGATTAACACTGATATCCAGTATATTATTACGTCATTTACTCTTCAAGTTAATGTGTTCCACAAAGTTATATTCTGACAAAAAAATTCAGTAATATGGAATTGAAGAACAAACAACAAACTACAAATTTTCATACATCATTATTAAGTATGTAAACTAATATGGACCTCCCAAGTGGAGATGGAATTAAAGAAGAAAAATTTATTAGATTAACCCCATGAATTCAGGAATAGTTAAATATGAATGATCTCTTTTAATATTACATATACGTTATTGTTTAGAGCCCATTTTATATGAAATATTTCCTTTTTGTCTTACGGGAATTGGTCAAAAAGTAAACTCCTTTATAATGTAAGTCAGCCGTTTCGATTGTAGGTATTCATTGACTGGACTAAAAAGCAACACAAAACAAAAACACTGAATTAAATATTTAAAACAAAAATATTGAAAACTAAAAATATTTATTTATTTATTTATAAAATAAAGAATACAAGAATAATAAATAAAGAATACAATAAATAATAGATCAAATACCAAGTTTAAATATTCTTTGATTTTTCGTTTTCTAATTATGCTGACTGACTACATCATGTGTGTGTGTGTGTGTGAGAGAGAGAGTGTGAGAGAAAGACACAGACAAATTCCAAAAATTACTAGGGAAGGGAATAGCTAAGTGGTTAGCATACTGGATTCCCACGCAGACGACCCGGGTTCGAGTCCAGCTGTTACTACCCTTAGATTTTTTTTCTTCCTGATGGATAGTGTTGTCTGTAACAAGAGAACACTGTCCCGAGGCCGGTAGTGCACTGAGAAGGCTCCGGGCGCCAATGACCATAGATGTTGACGTGCCTTAAATTTATATATAAAAAAAAATTAAAATTACTTTTTCGTACTCAAGGGAACTCAAACATGTATTTCCGGTGAAAACTCAATAATGAAAATCTGACACGATCGCAATACTTCCTCTCAGAGCAGGAAAGAGGAAGTAAATAAATATAATATGAAACATTTCGGACATCAAGAGCTGCATAAGGCCCACGAACAGTATCGAGAAAATTAACATCAAACTTAATGAAAGTCCGACGGTAGTCTAATACTCGTAAATGAAAAAACACACGAACAACTTTCTTTTACTGTAATAATATAATTTAATAGAATTAAAAATAAAAAAAATTATTCTGTTTACTAACGTTAGATAGGCTTATCATTAAAATTTTGGTAAGGTTTATCATGTTTTCCTGAGTATCATTATTATACTTGAGCGCCTTCTAGCCTAACTAAAGCTTGTGCAGGAGTTAAAATTTTAAATTGACAGGACCCTAAAAACACCCCGAAATCAGTATTTTCGGAAAAATCTTTCAAATAAAAGTTATAGAATTATATCTGTGCAGTGAGCATTTCCTCTTAGCAGTGAGTTTAAAGAAAACCTTTATAGCCGTTTTATATAAGTTCCAAAAAACTTTAGAAGTATTCTGTAATGTCGCACTTCCGATTAACCGATTTTATTCAAATTTGGAATTCTAACAATGCTTCTAATTTAAATTAATATTATGTAGGGGGAGAACCATACATTGTACTGCAGAATTACTTTAGAATACAGCTTAACATTTTTTTTTTTTTAGGTGCAAAACATCTAAGGTCATTCGCACCTGATATTTATCTTTAATTGACATTCTACCGGCTAAACATATTAAAACATATTTAATTTTTTTCGAATCTCTTGGTTGCCTTAAACCTAAAATAAAATCAAAACTTTTACACTACATTCCTATTTTTAATTTCAACTCATTAATAACTAAGACATCCCAATAAATACACTCATCCCAATAAACACATTCAATAAATACAAGCATCCCCATAAATATTTTCGTGGCTAAACAAGCATACTTCTCTTACGACACAGTTAAAATACTGCAGTGGAGTATTCGATATTCCTCCATCACATTAAGTACTTGACCTATTTAGACCACATAAGACATATTTAGAGCATATTCACACGCATGCCGGGTTGCCAATCCCGACACAGATCCAATCCACCAGCAAAACAGTTGCTCTTAAAAAAAAGCGAGGAAGACTTTCCTGGACATGGAAGACTTCTAATTTGCCACTTCTGTTCCGGAATTGATCCCCCGCTACATTTATACACACACGTTCTCTCAACCTATACGTACATCTAATTCAATTTAACTTCGATTCTGGTATTTACTTAAAAACCTAATTCCGCCTGCCTACCCTAGTATAATAGTGATCACATTAAATCAAATAAATTTATATCTTTAGGCTATTGCAATGTTTTTCCTATACTGTCTTCATTATCGCCGACTATTTCTTTCTTGTTATTGGCAGCATTTATGTTTTTCCTGGCTGAGGTTATTTCGGACACTCCAGAAGAATACTACATTGCAACTGCCACATATCATCAGTAGTGGCTCACCTCTAAAGATATATCTGTGGGTTAACATCTTGTGGCCAATTCTTAGTCTTGCCAATATAATTTCTTCGCGACGGGACCCTGGTTAACGTTACTTTTCCCCATAATTCTCCGTAAAACCAGTATACCCAGAAAAATGATTCAATATAAAATTTATCTCTGTTAAGATAAAGAAGAATGAGAAGTTTACAGAAAAATCGTTGAAGTTGTTTCTGTGTAAGTCGCGAAAATATTCAGAGAAACATTCAGTAGTCTCATCAACTTCCGGTTGATAGAGTTTGCCCGAAACCATCGTTTGACCGTCAGATGCGGAGGTGGTCATAATCGGGATACGAGGTTTTTAGCTTCCTAACGTTGTTCGATTTGGAGATATTTTGTTCACACGAAACGGGAAGAAGATAAAAGCGGAAATTGATAGTCAAGTGACTATAGAAGCTATGAAGAATCCAAATAATCATAGCAGTTTACCGATAGGTATTAGAAAAAAGATAAAAGAATTAGTAAATTCTATAAAGATAATGACAGACTGGGTAAAGGATCAAGAAAACTTTCAATTATTGGTACTCAGATTTCTGATTTCTATTTTTCGTTGAATATTTTTACTTTTTATTATTTCCTTGCTCTAGTGGAGGGGGAGCGGCCCCTGCCTGTTCTTTTGGCTAGCCCAACAGTCAATACGAGCTTTCTATTTCAGCGAATACTTCATTGAATAAACTCGAAAAAACTGGATGCCTTATTTTCCGACTTCGTCGTTAAACATTATTTTGGAAAGTGGTCTAAGTGAAGGTTCTTCTTGAAATGGGAAAATGATTAAAAATAAATAAACCCATTCCACTCTTATCTTTCATAGTGAACAGTGTGCTCTAGTTTTAATGTTTTATATGTGCTCTAGTTTTTTATAGTAAATTCAATAGGTTTATGAAGGTATTTCAGTGGGTAATTTTGCAGAGGAATATCCTAGGTCTACAAGTGAGAAAATTTTTGTCAAATTTTATCGAACAGTTTCGAAATAATTTCATTAATTAGAATAAGACTGAATAGTTTATTGCAAACTGGATAAGCTCAAAGTCTGCTTTGTTGATAATACTCTTTGAGTTGTTGTAGTGGTTGGTTCCGCAGAGCTGGAAAGCATCCGAGACATTTTTTGCGTAGCCTGCTTCATTTTGTGGTCATCGACCGGTTTCACCCATCTTCAGGATGCGTTTTTCAGACAGTGTGACAAAACAGACTTGCATATAGCAAATTTATGTGATGTGGCTGTGTTGTCACACTGTTTGAAAATCGCATCCTGAAGATGGGCGAACGCCCGAAACTGGTCGATGACCACAAAATGTAGCAGGCTACCACGGAAAATGGCTCTGATACTCTTTTGAGTGTTGCGATAGTGTCGGTGAAACTCAGTGGGGGCAGTTCCTGGAGTGGGAGAAGATTCTCTGTCCTTGTCGCACCACGACCACTACATGCTACTTGGATTATGGCACTACCGCTGAATAGTCAGTCTCTCTGACGTATTTTTAGAGGTGCATAATTAAAAAAATAAATAAGTAAAAACTATAAATAATAATATTAAAAAAAAGGAAAATTAATAAGTAAATAAAGAGTATAATAAAAATAAATAAATAATAACTAATTGATTGTACCAAAATGTCTGGCGATATTAGTGAATTAATAAACTTCGAAAGTGAGTTCGAAAACTTTAAGATAGAATCAAAATGGAAACAGAAGTCATGATCCACAGGGAAATAAGTCATCTAAATATTCCTAATTTGATTTAGGAGCAAAAAAAAACGGAGCTGTTAGAAAAACAAAACTATGCATTGAAAGAAACTATTAAGAAGCAGCAAAAATCGTTTGAGTTCTATATGTAGGCAAAAAAATGTGATTTTCTTTGGAATGCGGGTGGATAAAGATGATAACTATGATGGCCTGGTTGAGGCAGTGCTTGATCTCTGTAATAATGTATTATCTGTTCCTGTTAATACAGATAATGTGAACTATTTTGGAGGAGATTGGTCAGCAAGGAAACAAAATACGACCAGTTGTTGTCTCTTTTGTTTCTAATATAATGGAAAGAAAAATATTGCAAAATGCTATTAAATTTGTAGATAGTGTTACGTATTTCTGGGATTTAAATATATCTTATCGTGTAGTCGAAAGATCTATCCTGGCTAGTTTGACCGCCCACTCCTAGGGCCTGCCACTTCTCAGGCTGGTGGGTTATTAATAGTACACCTTTTCTTCGCCAGGAGAGCGGATAACTATTTCTACAAGAATGACGCTAAGAGACGTCATTATTCATTTATCATTAAAATTATTTTTTTGTGATCTCAGAAAGTGTCTCTGAAAATTATTTTACGCTGCTCTATTGAATTGTTAAACCGTTGTAACGGAGTTTTATTTAGGTGTTTTTGATTCTTTCACCGTTTAAGTGCGACATTTAGTAAAAAGCGTTGTGTTTGTTTCTTGGGATTTACCGTCTTAATAGCCTCATTTTGTTATACAGTTTATCATTTAATTCATTCATTTGTTGCCTATTAAAGGCCCTTTCAGTTGTGGTGACAATTAACTCAACCAGCCTCAGACATTGCACATTGCAGCCTACAGGCTTCTTGCAGCCATTTGTGAGTAAAGATAATTTCCTATCTTTCCCATCCGTTAAATCTATAACTCACTATTTAATTTTAGTTATTATAAGCTGGCAGATGCCACTTGGGCAATACATGAAATCGCCCATAAAGATAACACCGTATTCTGTTAACGCCTTTAGCTTCAGTTGAATGCTTATATGTAATACTAAATTTTTACCTTTACCTTAAGATATGTGTCTCTTGACTGTCTACTCAAATCATATGTTCCGGTTGGACGTAATCTATTCACCACAGAGAACGGTTTCCTATTTAATGAAGTGTGTGAGAGGCTGTAACATTCCTAGGCAAGTATATACACTTCAACATTTCTTATTTGTGTCTCAGAATATAATACTACAGGTAACGTTGTACCTTATTTGGTTCTGGATCGTCTCAAGCTCAATTTGGGAGTTTATCAGATCTTCTTCTGCCATTATTGTAATATTCATTCGTTCGTTTGCTAATAGATTCTTCATCAGGTTCTACAATCTGCCCAATTGTAGTGGTCCTCCTACTCAGTTGACATCTTCTGACCAGCATACTCATGGACAAAGGATTGTTTGATCTTCAGACAATCGGTGCGATTCCCAGAGCTTACACACAAGTCACTGAGTGTTTTTATTCCAGCAGAAGGATGGGGGAGCAACTAATTCTTTAATAAAGTTATTGTACCCAAGGATTACTTGTTTTTCTGTCTTTTGTTGCTACACTCACCCTTTACCACATTTATTCTAGCAGGACCTGCCTTTGCTCCTCACCGGATCTAGCAGTGTTCTTCTTTCCCGCCAAGGAGGTTATGTTACCGGATGAATTTATTTACTGGACTGAAAATACACTACATTGCAACTACCTGAAGTGTGTGAGAGGCTGTAACATTATATAAGTAACCACACTACATTGCATCTACCAGAGGGAATTCCTTGTTCTAGGCCCACCTGGCCACTTTGATTATCTTAATCTTTAAGTAACCTCATTACATTGCATCTAACAAAGGAACCTTCCTATTTTCTAGGCCCGCCCTTGACGTTTTAAATAAAAAAACAATTGATTGATTTCTTTTGCCTTTATTATTGTTTGTTGGCTTAATCACTCAGAGGGTTTCGTATTTTAAATATTATTTATAGTTATGTATTATTTATATATTACTAGATTTCCATTCTATAATCAGCCAGAACTCTCAAGTGGATAAGCCATGTTTCATTAAACAGATATCTCCATTCAATCTTCATTAAATTAAAAAATGTATTTAATTTTATTTCTCAAGGATGTATTGCTCTGTCTTTTCAAATAAATTTATTGGAAAAAATATCGATTATTCTTTCTTTGTCCCTTGTTATGAATTTGCATTTTTGAATTTAGTAGCGATGATTAATGTGCAGGAAAATGAATTTATTTAATTCCACTTCTTAAAAAAATCACTCGTTTAATTTTTTTAAAAAGTATACCTTGTATGAATGAGACTTTCCGTCATTAGTCTTTCACCAGAAATAGTTATTCATTTCTAACTAAATTGAGGAAAACTTCAATATGGCGATTGAAGAAAGTTTTGTTGTGTTTAGGGCTCTTAGAAATAACAATAAAAACTTTCGCTTTAGAAAAAAAAAAGAAAAGATTTTGTGAAATGAATTTATAATATTATAATGAATAATCATTATTATTATTATTATTATTATTATTGAATTGTATTAATTATTTGTTTTATGTTAAATCATTGGATTATAAAAAAAAAGAATACATTTGTATTTAAAACTGTTTACATATTTTCTTAATTGAAGGTAAAAGCAATTTACACCAAGAATCTTTTCTTAAGAAAATCAAATATAATCCCTAAGTTGATTTATTATTTATTTTTTTATTTAAGGCGCGTCAATATGTAGGTCAGCGGGCCCAGAGCCTTCTCAGGGCACAGCCATCCGACCTCAGGAAAGTGTTCTCTCGTTACAGACAACACTGTCCATCACCGGACAGTGAGCTGTAGAGGCTCTTAGGAAGAAAAAATCTAAGGGTAGCACAGCTGGACTCGAACCCGGGGCCTCCCGTGGGATTCCAGTAGCTATTCCCTTCCCTATTATTATTATTACCAGCTAAACCCGACCACGCTTCTCTGTGGCTCAGTCTGATTTTAATTATTAGGGAAGTAAATAGAAGTGAGATAGTTAACATAGATTCAGCATTCAATTTAATACCCTACTTTGCGTTGCTGGGCACTGAAAGGAAAGAAAGAAAAATTGTTTTTAACTGAAATTTTTTTTTTATTGTAAAGCTAGTGAATGGACTACATTTTTTTTTTCCGTTTTCTGCATAAACATAAAGATCAGATGGTTTACCGCCTCTGGAACATGCAACATTGCCCATGTTTTCTAGCTTCAAAGAAGCATTCTTTTTCTAAATTCAAACCGCACACGTGCAAAGATTGTGCTTGCGCTATATTGATAGCCATAGCGAACACGAGGCATATTGGAAATTGAAGTCGTTTGAACTCGAACGCCATATTTGTCGGAATGAGTGGTATTCGTGGAAATAGTACGTCTTCACCTTTATGAGGTCCAATTAGAATTGTTGCTTTAATTAGATTATTCATCAATTTTGTAACTACTAATCGTGTACCATTGCATGACTTTGGCTGATTGATGTTTCGGAGTAATATAATTGGCACTCCAATTTTCAAATTTAGAATGTGTGGCGGTAATCCGGGAACATCGAGAGAATTAAGAAATTCCGTTGGAAAATTCACAACTTCACTTTGGTCCATCACGGAGTCAATGGATTTGTGTATCACTGTTTCACCTGCGATTCTGTTTAGAATGATGTCGTTCATATCAAGTACGTCGACATTTTTAGCAGCTAGAATGGCTCTTCCGCTTAACTATGTGTGATTTTATTCATTTTCGATGCTTTGGAGTACCTTGCCTACTAATTCTTCTTTTGAATGTACAATGTTGCAGAAAGTAGATGGGAAGGTGATTTTTCCCGTTTCTGGATTTGTAGGAGCAGTGCCGTTACCGAGTTCGAGTAATTGTCTTGAAAATATGGCAGCTGTTGGATCGTTTTGAAGTTTAACTCTCATATTCGTTGTTAAATTTTTTTTTTTTCTGTCTTCAAAGAGTTGAATATTTCATGCAATTCATCAGCTGTTGCTGGAGGTATCAGTTGACGCGTTTGCCTGAAGTCACCGGATAGTAACACCTAGTGCTCCACCAAATGGAAGCTGATTATTTCGCAAGTCTTTCAATGTATGGTCTAACGCTTCCAATGACTTCTTATGAGCCATTGTACACACATCCCATACAATGATTTTGCACGCCCGAAGAACCTTTCCCATTCCTGATGTTTTAGAAATGTTACGTGTTGGGTTTTCTGCGAAGAGCAGTTTAGTGACATTTTAAGAGCTGAATGCGCGGTTCTGCCTCCTTCCATCAACGTAGCAGCAATACCTGAAGAAGCAAGTGCTAACGCAATATGGCCGTTTGAACGGATTTTAGCTCGGAATTTCCCGTTTACTTGGCAATTTCGGAATAGAGGTACTTAAAAGTAGTTTTGAAAGAGGTTCAGAGAGCGCGCCACCATCGCAACGCGTCTGAGTCTGTCTTTTTCTGCCAACCTCGCGAAACGCTCGGAGAAGTTCCCGTTTCCGTGGGAACTTCTGATTAAAACACTCTTATATAGAAATGCAACGTTGTGTAAAAATTTCAAGTCAAGCCATCGACTACTTTTCGAGTTTTGCGGCCACAAACATACGGATGCTGAATTGTTATATATATAGATAGTGAAATAAAATATTGTTTCAAATTGCAGCAATTGTTGTTATTAATATTGTTATTAATTTTTTTGTTTACAATATTGCCATCTAAGGGTATTTTGAATTTCTTGTTTTTCTTTGTTTGTGTGTTTGGGCAGCTCGGCCCCTTTAATTGTTTCCATTGGGGTTATTCACCATTAGTTGTGCTCATATCTTGGTCCCATTTAAGCTATATTCTCTACTTATCTGATATTTATTTCTCAGTATATTTGTTAGATTAATTCAGCATGACTTTCAGGTGTTGCTTTTGAAAGACCATTTGCCCTGTGCCGTCTTGCCCAACTTCAGGGCGAGGTGAATGAGGATGTCCGGAGCGGTATTGCTACTAATGTAACCTATCAGCGCCTCTTGTCTTCACTTAAGAAGGACTATGGAGAAAAAATGATGAACTTAAATCCCTATATACATTTGTCTGAAGGGGTGCCCGACCTGAGTGAGGATCGATTGGAAGAAGGATTGAACTCTATAGAGGATTTGTATGTTAATATAATATGTTCACATTTAGATAACTGATGGCGAATTCTAAGCCCTTTGCTGCTTCCACTACAATAGGCTCGGCCTCTGCTGCCCCTCCGCCACATTTTCTTTAAATGCTTCTACGGTTGGGTTCCCAATTCAGTCAGTTCTAAAATTCTCAGGTAACCAAGCAGATTGGTCTAATTTTTTTTCACGATTTTCTTCAATCGTAGATTACAGTCAATGTGTATCCACTTTACAAAAGTTTCAATACTTCTAGATTCTCTGTACCCGGAGGCACAGAGTCTTATCTCTCATCTCGAGTTCAAGGCAGGGTAGAACCCGGTAGAGTTAGCATACTTAAGAAAGCTACCCTAGCGCGAGGCTTTTAGTCATGCAGCAGCCCTAATCAAGCTTTCCAGGACAATTATCAAAAATTTCTGGATGATCTGTCACTGCATTACCAGGCTTTAGTAGCCATGCCAGATGAACGTGTTGGTGTACAAATGATGTTGTTGACATCAAAGCTAGATTCAGATGTTGTTGACATCAAAGCTAGATTCAGTACTGCAACAACTCCACGTACTACTCAACAGAGTTGTCGCCTTTGCTAGTCTTCTGAAAACAAACTGAACATTACTCCCCAAACTTAAATTTCTTCTGAGTTGCGTCAGCGCATCAGGAGTCTAATTCTGGCCGACTCCACCTTCGATGTTCCATCAAAGTTTGACTGTATACTGGGTACCGAGTTATTTTCTCGGATTTTCACGTTTGAACCACCTGTCTTTACAGGGCCAAACTTGCCGGTAGCCATGCCATCAGTTTTTTGCTACATCATTATGAGCTCTGCCCCAACACTTCGGTCTTGCTCCAAATCTAGTTCAACTTTGGCTGTGGGATATGGCAACAAGGTACCTGCCTTTCATGCAGTGCTGTCTAACGAGCTCCATGCCTTGATTGGGTGGGTCACCGAAGAACCACCTGCACCTCTTCACGGAAGCTGAACAGTGTGAACAATATTTTCGCACTTCTACAATAAGGCAACAATCGGGGGCAATACCAAGTAAGACTGCCTTTCATTAAGGCAGATACTTCGAGGGTAGGTGCAGTTTGAGGGGTTATCACGGCCAGGTTTATACACGTTTTCTCTCTTTGAAGAAACGTTTGACCCGAGATCCCGAATTCAGGCGGCTTTATGTCGATTTCATGAGCGATTATATTAGGCATACTGTATTCCCCATCATGAGATTTTTAAGAAGCGTGGAGTCAACTCAAAAATTAGAATAGTCTTTGATGCCAGCGCAAAACCAGCTGGGGGTACTTCACTTAATGATTTATTATATCCTGGTCTCAAGCTAGAAGCTACTGTCAGATATTATTACGCTTTTTCGTAGATTCCCTTATGTGTTTTCATGTGACATTATGCAAACGTTCCGACAAATTAAGATTCATCCAGATGATTGGTGCTATCAAGCCGTTTTATGGCGCGATAATCCTGGAACCCATGAAACGTATTTTCTAACTACAGTTACTTACCAGGTCGGCTCCGAACCTTGCTTTGAGAACTCTAGCCCAATTGGCAGAGAATGAGTTTTCAGGGTTTCCTAAGGCAGCTGAAGCTCTCCCCACCACGTTTTTGTCGATAATATATATCCTTGGTGCTTATACCCTCTCAGATGCTCTTGCCTTGCGTGATTAGGTTATTGCCTTGTTGGCTACTTACATCCGCAAGTGGGTATCCAACACCCATTTATTCTAGATGGAATTCCTTCTAACCATTGCGTGACCAATGTAGCGGAAGTTTTATCTCCGTGTTCCATAGCTTTCCTTGGAACACAGTGGGATCCTAAAGAGGATACTTTGAGTATATCAGCGGAAGTTAAGGCTTGCCCTGTTTTACAAAACGCCGAGTTCTATCTACTATCGCTCAGATATTTGACCCATGTGGTTGGTTGCCCCCATTCACTGGAGTTGCCACTCAGCGCTTGTAGTGTTAACATCGTTCAGTGTACGCTCTGTTTTCTTTAATTGATTTGAGTAGGTTGTTGGTGGTTTTAGGTGGAGATTTTGGTAGGATTGTGTATAATAGGTTTGTTTAAAAGTGTGTAAATTTTCGTGTTTGTAGGTATAAGATTAGTGTATATATTTAGTATAGTTTGGGTAGTTTTTTACGTGTTTAATAGGCCTTTTGTAGGGCTAGTTGGGGTCCCAGGGCGTAGCCCCGAGGTTTGTCTGTGAGAAAGTTGTGTCTCTGAACTACTAGAAGGTGAAGTGTGAGAAAACGCGGTGGAAATCGCTTCAGTTAAGTGAAATAACTATTTTTTGTTGATGGAAGAGGGGTGTGATAGGAGGGGTTTCCTGTCTGAAGGTGTTAGGTACATAGTGTGAACGGTAGTATGAGTAAGGTGGGTGTATTAGTGAGAGGTCAGTAGCAGTCGGGATTAGCTGTAGGTAAGGTTTGAACGGGAGGGAGATATTAATTGTAGCTGGGTGGATTATTTTTGCTTGTGGTGGGGGAGCTGAGGTAGTTTGGGTAAAAATTTTTATGAGTGTAGGTGCGGTTTGAGGCCTAGAATAAAACGACTGGTCGCTCGAGTTTGTCGGAGCCTTAGGAGTCGAGAAATAAGGACTTAATTGCCACTGGGGTATCAGGAGTTAGGAGTTATAGGAGGTATAGAGAATTATAACTCTACTATTAGTAGAGTGTTGCGGGTAGTAGTTACTGCCGCCGTCCAGTAAAGATGGAAAAATTTTGCCATAGGTAGCTAACGCTTTGTGGGGCCCTGTTTGGTAGGTTTTTGTTAGTTTTTTTGGGGGGTACGGTAGCTTTTAGGGTAGGAGGGAAGGGAGGATGGCGGAAGGTTTTGAGAGGGGGTAGTAGGGAAGAGGAAGGTTTGGGAGCAGTATCGCAGATTGAAGGGACTGGGGAGGGTAAGTGGGCCTCGCCGTAGGAAAAAGGAAGAGGCTAAGGGGGGATTTCTCCCCCGGAATAGTTGTTAGAGGCGTTGGGGGTGTAGGCGGGCCAGGTTCGACATTGACTGGAGGCGGCTATACAGGAAGAGGCACATTACAAGGAGTGGTCTGAGCCAGCCAAAAAGGAATGTCGCACAAAAATCGGTGGCCTTTTTGGATAAAAAGGTGGGGAGGTTTATGTATATCATTAAAGAGGTGGCGGCTGAGTACAAGGGGATGGAGCGCAAGGTGGAGAAGGTGATAGGCAGGTACACTAGACTGTGCGCAGACCTGGACAAGATGGGTGAGTGGGTGGAAGGAGTGGTTAGCAGGATGGAGAAGAAGTTAGACCTTTGGATGAAGGTGTCGGAAGAAGTGGAGTGAAGGCGGGTCGATTTCTGGAAGGGTATGGAAGAAAGTAGGGAGAGGAGCATGACCTAGCTGCTGAGGAGGGAGGTGGAAGAGGTGCTTCAGAAGATGGACATTCTGTGTGGGACAGTCAACAGTGTCCATGTAGGGATTCAAGGTGTCCCAAAGGCATTGGAGAAGGAGAGGATGCAGGAAACAGGAAAGATGGAGGAAGTGAGGTCGGAAGTGCAGGGGATGAGGGAATGGGGAGTAATATCCCTGTGTAAGGTGGTGGAGGAAAAGGTAGGGAGGATCAGCGATTTGGTGCGAGAGAGAATTGAGAGTGGGAAGAGGATAGAGGAGATGGTAGAGGACATTAGAAAGGTGAGTGCCTTAGGAGCAGGACGAGTGGAGGCGATGGAGCTGGATGAAAGGGAAGAAGATACGTAGCTTGGAAAGTGAAGAGCGGAAAAAGGAAGGAAAGGAAAACAGTTAATCTGTTGAGTATCGTAAAGGAGGAAGAAGGTAAGAAATGCTCTGGAATGGAGGTGAGGAAGGCGTTGATGAAGGATATCGATCCAGTGCAGAAAGGTTGGGGGGTTGAAGGGTTTCAGGACAGGACGAGAAGGAGTACTTGTAGAAGTTAAGGAAAAAGAGAAAGTGAAGGAAATGGAAAAAGATGAAGGCTTGAAGGGGAAAGGATTTAAAGTGGAGGAGGTGAGAAAGAGGACCCCGTGGATAATGATATATGACGTCCCGGACGAACAGGGAGAAGAGGGATGGTGTAAAGATTGAGAGAAATGTAACGTAGATCCTCAGGTGTTTGCAGAGTTAAATTTGTTAGGCATGGGGTGAGAAAGAATTTGGTGATGGTGGTGACTCCAGAGGTGAGGGGGAAGTTAGTAAAGGAAGGACGGTGCAGGGTGGGATGGGTGTCCTGCAGAATAGAAGATTATACGGAAGCTCCACAGTGTTTAAAATGTTTTGGGTATGGCCATATAGGCCTCAAGGTGTAGGGAGGTGGTGCTCTGTATAAAGTTGAGGGAGGGGTCATTTGGTAAAGGAGTGCAAGGAAACGGTGAGGTGTATAAACTGTCAGAGTGGGGAGCACCCCAGTATAAGCAAGGAGTGCCCAGTGTATGAAGCGGTGCTGAAGGCGTGGAGCAAGTCAATCGACTATGGCCAATAGAATAGGAACGCTCCGGGTGGGACAGATAAATTTGGGACGGTCCCGGACAGCATTGGATGAAGTAAGGAGAGTTGCCGTAGAGGAGCTGGACGTGGTGCTGTGCTGGTGCCATACAGCTCGAGAGGGAAAATTCCAAGTTTTGGGGTGAGGGATAGGGTACTAGTAGGCGGAGGGTGACCAATGGCAGCAGTGCGGTCCTAGACCATTTGAGTAACAGTCATTGTGTGTTTGTTGAGGTGGCAGGGGGAGGTTTAGGGAGGATAGTGTTGGTGTCCGTTTATTGACAGTTTGGGGACCCCATTAGAAGGACATGGCATGGCTGGAGCGGGGATTGAGGGCGATTGGGGGGGGGAATGATAGGGTTTTGATTGGGGCGGATAGCAACGCAAAATCACAGATGTGGTTTAGCGGGAGGGAGGCTGACAAAGGGCGGGTATTTAGGGAATTTATTGTGGCAAATGGGTTGAATGTGATTAATAGGTAGGGGGAATTGCCTACATATATACGGGGTAGAGGGGGGACGAATATCGATGTTAAGATTGGGGGGAACATGTTTTGTGGTTAGTTAAGAGATGGGAGATTAAAGACGTGGAGTGAATACGGACCACAGGCTAATTCTGTGTTATCTTGGAAGGTGGGGCGAGGGCTGACAAGGGAAGGCGAAGGAAATTTGTGAAGTGGGAGACCCCTCCCACTATAGGGTCGAACTGGGTAAGGTAATGCAGGAGATACGGAGGCATGGGGGGAGGAGGTGAGTTTGGAGCGCAGGATCCGGAACCTACAAGAGAGCAGGGTAAGGGTGGCTCAGGTACCGTTCACACTATGTACCTAACACCTTCAGACAGGAAACCCCTCCTATCGCTCCTCTTCCATCAACAAAAAATAGTTATTTCACTTAACTGAAGCGATTTCCACCCCGTTTTCTCACACTAGCGGTGGTCCTCGGAAAAAGAGGAAACAGGTGTGGTGGACTGAGGAATTGGAAAGGAAAAAGAAGGAAGTCTACCGCTTGAGAAGGATTTCTCAGGGCGTAAGGGATGGAGATAGTAGACGAAGAGACGAAGTGCTAGAGACTTGTACAGGAGGGAGGTTAGGGGATATAAGAACTTGATTAAGGAGGCAAAGCGGGGAAGTTGGGAGGGAGGTTGGGCGGGAAGCTAAGGAGTTGTAGGGGCTGGGGTATAAATTGGAAAGGGGGAAGGTTAGAGCAGGTAGGTTATGACATGCGATAAGAACTGAGACCGGAGTCCGTTACCGAGGTGAAAGAGGTGCTGCAGGAAATGATAAAGGGGCCTAGTGCAGAAGGACAGTAGAGAACAGGAAACTGGGTGGCAAAAGGGGGTTAGGGAGAGTTTGGGGGAAAGGGAGAGGATGTTGGTGGCGGGGGAGGTGGATCCAATTGAAGAAGAGGAGGTGTTGGATGCTATCGGGAAATTTAAGAATGGCAAGGCGCCTGGGCTGGCCGGAGTGACGGTGGAAATGGTGAAGAATGGATGGGATATGGCTGGGGAAGATTTGGTATAGGTTCTGAATGAGTGTTTGAGTGCGGGAGTGTTTCCGAGGGTATGGAAGGAGGGAGAGCTAGTGATGTTAAGGAAAGGTCAGGATAGGAATCCGGGGCTGGACTCGTCGTATCGGCTGGTGTCCTTGTTGCCGGTTTTGGGTAAAGTGTGGGAGAGAGTGATTTTGGAAAGACTGCATGGTGTGATTGAGCGAAGTTGAGATATTTGGCAATTTGGATGTAGGAAAGGGAGGTGCGTGAATGATGTGCTATTGGAAGTTGAAAGGAGAGTGAGTGGGTCCGGTGCTAAGTACGTGATGGCGATATTTTTTGACATAAGGGGGCTTTCGACCACTTGTGGTGGCCGCATTTGAAAGTTAAATTTATAGAGTTGGGGATATCGCGGGAGATCTATGCAATAATGACGAGTTTTTTGGCGGGGAGGTCAGTCGTGTTGCGGGCTAGGTCGTGCGTGGTTAGGGAGGGTATAGAACGGTGGTACCCGCAACGGTCAGTGTTAGGGGCCATATCTGTGGTATCTAATTTTTAACGAGATCCTGGGCGTGCTTAGAGCCGGAGGTATGATTGGGTTCGCCTTCATGGACGAGCTGTATATGTTGGTGGAGGGAGAGACAAGGAATGAACTGGAATGGAGGAGGTCTGAATGTTCGTTAGTGTAAGAATGGTGCGCGGAGAGGAAGTTGTTTGTGAGTGCGGAAATAACGGTGGCAATGTTGGTGAAAGGATGGTTGAATGCGAAGAGACCCCCCCTGGATGGAGATGAGTGGAATTAGAGTGAATGTGGTAAGAGAGTACAAGTATTTGGGGGTGTGGTTGACCCCGGAGATGAAAGTGGGAATGCATGTGGAAAGATGTGTGAGAGTGTGGAAAAGAGATGGGAGAAATTGAGGAAGTTGAGTGGGAATGAGTGGGGATGACTTGTGAGGGACAGCAGATTTTTATGAAGAAGTGCAGTGTGATGGTTGTGAGAAGGTAGAGGGCCAGGAAAATCTGGTGCTGGAGGTGACCCCGGAAATGAGGGTCAAGCTGCTGAAGAAAGGGAAGTGTAGGGTGGGCTGGGTCTCTTGTAGGATAGAGGATTCTATGGAGACCCCGCAGTGCTTTAAGTACTTTGGATTTGGTCATATGGCCAGACGGTGCAGGGAGGACACTCTTTGTCTGAAATGTTGAGGGAAAGGATATTTGTCGAAGGAGTATACTGGAAATGCGAAGTATGTAAATCGTAAGTAAACTGTAAAGTGTGTAAACTGTGTGGAGAGCATGGAAGTAAGAGTAGGGAATGCCCAGTCCAGGGCGGTCCTGAAGGTCTGGTCCTAGTCCATCAATTATGGCCAGCAGGAAGGGTGTTCTGCGGATCGGGCAAATCAACCTGGGGCGCTCTTAGGTGGTAACTGACCAGCTAAGGAGAGTAGCGGAGGAAGAAGGAGTGGACATCTTGTTGCTGTACGAGCCATATAGCATTGGGGGAGGATTTCTGGGTTTGGGGTTATGGAAAAGGTAGTGGCCATGCAGGATCGGCCGATGGCAGCTTTTTGTTTTTCCGGAGGATGTAGACTTGTGTAGTGTTAAACGACTTCAGTAATAGTCATTGTGTGGTAGTGGAAGTGGAGAGAGAGGGGTTGGGAGGGTTGCTATGATCTCTGCATATTTTCAGTTTGGGGACCCTATTAAAGGGTATTTGGATTGGTTGGAGAGGGGATTGTGGTGATTTGGTTCGGGGATAGAGAGGGTTCTGATCGGGGTGGACGCGAATGCAAAATCCCATTTATGGTTTAGTGGTAGGGAGGACGAAAGGGGGCGGGTTTTGCAGAATTTCGTTTTAGCGAATGGGTTGTATGTTTGAATAAGGAGGGGGCTTAAGTACATATGTCAGAGGGGGAGGGGACTAATATTGATGTGACTTTTGACGGGGGGGGGGAGGAAATTATAGAATTGGTGAAGAAGTGGGAGGTCCGGGAGGTAGACGTAAATACCGACCACCGCTTGATCCTTTGTGTTCTGGAAGGTAGGTTGCGGAATGGAGGTAGGAGGCGGGAAGCAGGGCCAAAACATGTACATTGGGGGAGATACAAATTGTATTTGAGGGAAGTGGTTGAGAGGAAAAAAATGGTAGTGAGTGAGGGGATGGGGATAGGTGATAAGATCAACGCTGTACAGCGAGGAATGGTGGCAGCAGCAAGGCGCGCTTCGGCGAGAGGAAATGACTGGCCTAATTTAACAGGCTTAGAAGTACAGATATAAGTTGATTTTAGAGTTTAATTATTAATATTCTTTTATTCACAAGCAATTTGTAGTCTCTTTTACCTTTTTCTAATTTTACATATTCTACCGGTGGATCTCTTCCTTGTTTGTGATTTCTTTAAACAATTTTTTGATTTCTCTTTGTTTTCTTGTTTGTATATTTCGCATAATATACAAAAATTAAAAAAAAAAATATATATAATAATAATAATTCCTATAATAATAAATAAATAAATAAATAAAAAAAGAAAGTTTTTCTTTTCATAATTATTAAATGTTTTTAGTTTCAGTAGTTTTGATAGTATACACTCTTGTGAGGGACTCCTCAGACCGACTGTAGACCATTGAGTTTAAAAGTCTATTATGTTTGTACTTTTGTTTATTATATTATTGTATATTGTTTTTTCAATAAAGACATTAAATTGAAAATAAATAAAAATAACTTGAAGCATGATAATAGTGTGAAGGAATAACAAGAAAGTTTGAAAAAGGGGGGGAAAAGTTAAAAAGAAAAATAAAACAGGAAAATGTTAGTAAATAATCTATTTGAATGGGTTTGTAGGAAAGGTAATAGTTGGGATGGATTCAATGATATTTGTCCTGTATACACCCACAATTACTTTTTAACTTTTATATATATACATTCAAGATAATAAAAAATTTATTATTGCGGACATCTTCCAGCAGACATCATTTATAGATTCTTTATTTAATAAAAAAAAAATCATTCTATCATTACTAGTAATAAATATGATTTTTCTATTAATTTACTTTCAGTGGCCTTCCATTTCAGCTTGAATTAAAGTAATTTTTAGAATTAGTTTTTTTTTGCAAACTTTTTAAGAAAAACGTGCAAATCGTTTTAAGTTAATTAAAAGAGATATGAATGAAAAAAAAAAGGTAAACAAAACATATTGCGTAATTATTGGGTAAAAGTAGACAAGTTTAGTGGAGCATGGTGAACAGCTGGATCGTGCTATAGGGTGACACGAACACACTCCTCTTGCTGAACAAATTTATCCCGCACATTACTTTACACCACATCTACTACAGTAAATCCTGAAAAAAGAAGGCCAAATTTAAATATTTCCAATCTGGAGTAGTTTAAAATGGTGCTAATGTAAAACTTTAAATTAATTTCTCTTTTATTCTTGTTCATTAATTCCAGATAAACTTAGCTTTGCCAATATGCGGACATCTATTAATGTAACAAATAGCAATATAGATTTATACACTAGTTAGTCCGAATTAGTTAGGGTTAGATAATAGATAATTACTAAAGGACTTAACTAGGTAGATTGGGAAAGGATTAGCTCTGAGGAAGCGCGCTGGACTAGCAACGGGTTCAATTCCAGCAGTATTGCGCTTAGATTTTCTCTTCCTAGGAAGCCTCTTTAGCTCACTACCCAGGGTAGTGTACTGGAAAGCTCCAGGGGGACACAATATCCATGTCTTTTATGTCGCACTGGAATATCCCATATAACAATCTAGCCCTAATAGATTCATCTAAGCATTCGGCTGCATTAAATCATAAATTCTTATTTCAAGCTTTATTCACCCAAAAATAGGAATAAAAATTTCAACAGAATTTTAAGAATAAGAAACATTAAAATAAAATTAATTGTTTATGAACAAACAAAAAGTATATTCAAAAGAATTTATTTAAATTCGTTTTAACAGCTGTGTACTAACATAATAGTAACACAACATAATATCAACATGAGCAAATATGTTTGTTGCAGATATAAATAACATTAAATTTTAATTCCCATCATCAAACCAATAACCATTATATTTCAAAGTAACATAAAAAAACATTAGTTTTAAATGATTTTTTTTTTTTTGTAATACTATTTATTTATTTATTTATTTTTAACAACCAATAAATAATTGTTCAAATAAATACTGTGTATCTGGTATTTTATCCGTCGTAGGATGCATATTCAACCAACAAACCAACAAGTGTGAGTGTAATGGAAACATTACGTTGAAGTGAACTCACTACAAGAACTTGGTGAATTTGCTCTGACGATGGATGAACCGGTCAGGAAGAAAATGAATATGCATGCTACGATGGATAAAATACCAGATGTTATCTAGCATTGCAGGACCCATCCACTTATTCAACAAAAATACTGTTTACATATAAAAATATCTAATCTTTGAACAATAAATAAGTTACTGATATTTTCATATTTATTCCTTAAGACTAAATAGTTGAATTTATTATGTTTATAAATATGAGATTTTGTAGAGTTGCCTAATATTCCATAAGTTATACTTCAGTTTTTTATAAAATTGTAAGTAATAACTAATTTAATAAAAATAAAAATTACATTGCCTGCGATGCTGGGCGGAAATGTAATTACAAATATAAATTATTTTAATAGATCAAATATTAACTAAATAGATCAGGCTTCCACCATATAAATATTATATTACTATCTTCAACATTTTGATACAAACAAACAATAGATAATTACATTAACTTTTAGACAAATAAGAAAATTATAGTTCCAGTAAATATTGTCTGTTAGGCTTAGCCTAAGTAACCCTCCACTTTCTCACTACTAATTTCTAATTTTAGTCATTAAATCGATATTTCATTTTTTTATTGAAGCACTAATTAATAGATTTTTTATTGTGTTTTCAGGGGGTAACGTCCAGCGAGTTATTGTTGGTTGCGATTGTTGTAGGAAGCCAGAATAAGTATCGAATTATTTTTATGGATTTTTAAACAAAGAACGTTTTTATTTAGAATTAAGGCAACCATGATAGTTGAGTGGTTAGAGGCGTGGACGCAAATCTGAATTTTCATTAAGTAGCGGGTTCGATTCCCCCTATCGTAGCTTTGGATTTTACTGGATGCTTTAATATGAGTAGTAACAAGGTAATGAATGCATCTCCTTTAACTGCCACCCACCAACGACATGCCCAGGTCGGCGGTAGTTGTTGTGGTTGGTTCCGTCGAGCTGGAAAGTAACTCAGTTTACACACTCATTTGCTCTAAGCAAGTCTGTGTTATCACACTGTTTGACAAACGCATCCCGAAACCGGTCGATGACCTCAAAAAGAAGCAGGCTATCACGGAAAATGTCTCTGATGTTTGGAGGTAGTTAGTTGGACGTAAAGCCTGCCTGACAAAATAGGCTTTACATTACTATTTAGTATTAACTAACTTTCGGTAACATTATGATTAAATAAATATCACCCTTACAACCATCATGAGCTTTTGGTAGAAAAGAAAAGTTGACAAAAAAAAGTTACCAAAGATGAACAAACCCAAACTTTTTTTTCTGATTGATATTCTAAACTGTGTCAAGGCTAATCAGCTCTCGCTTTTAGATTTTTTTTATACCACCCACAATCTCGATTCAACTATATACAAGAATGTAACTCTTACATAGTTTAGTTTTATTGCCTTACAAAAAAAATTTTTTTATTTGGATTGTTGAAGATAATAAGCAGTATTGAATTTATTGAAGTTGTTTGATAATCTTCTAATGTTGTATTCCTATTGGCGGTGATAATAATGCAATACAGAAAGTATTTCAATGTGAATAATCTAATGAATATTTGGAAATTATTGAGATTGCTATCATTAATGAAAAGCAAATTTAACCAAGGATTATTTCTTCTTCAGAGTAAAGTTACAATTTACAACAAATAACACTAAGTAATATTTGCTTTAACTTAATTTACTGTCTCAGAACCGTCTTGATTGGTTCATATCCAAATGTTAAGCACTTTGTGCCCGTAGAATAAAATAACAGGGTGGGTTACTGGTATTTTCTTGGACATGTATTTAAAAAAAAAAAAAAAAATCTGGTGTGAAACACTCACACAACTTTCTCTTACTCCAGTTCTCAAAATGATAACAGGGTGGTATTTGTCAAAAAATGATAACAAATTTTATACTTTGTGTACCAAATTTAATGAAATTCGTCGAAAACTGTAAAACTGTTCAGTAAAAGCGCACTACCGGTTTACTAATTTTCTTGAAACTCGGAAGTTTGGCCATCTATTTATTTCTAATTAATTTTGTTTGGATGATGGAATTTTATAGTCAACTATGATAGCACTTTAGAGAAAAATATAACCCCACCCCTCCCCTAAAAGTGCCCTTAAAAGAATTTTCCCAGATAAATGTTTTTAGATAAAAGTTGTAGATCTTTGCATGTTTAGTTTATATACGAAGTTTCAAAAAAATCGTTGAAGCCATTTTTGAGAAACTTTCGAAAAAGTGAATAAATCATTTAGTAAAGTGGTAAAGTAAACGCACTTCCGGTTATCCGATTTTATTCAAACTCGGAATTTCAACAACATATTTAATTCTTAATTAACATTATTTAGATGACAGAATTGTCTTACAAACTGAAATACACTTTAGTGGAAACCTAACCCCACCCCTCCCTAAAAGTGCCCATTCAGGTGCTTTTCTTCCTCGGAGAAATGTTTCAAATACTGTTGTAGCTCTTTGTATGTGTGCGGGTGTTTTGAAGTTTTTTAAGAAATCGTCGAGCCATTTTTGAGAAAATCGCAAAAAGTGTAAAAATCCAACTAATTAAAAGTGGTGCTTCCGGTTGAGGAATTTTTACAGATAACGTACAGTCAGTTCCCATGCTGATACCTAAACGGAATATCAAGTTTCAACTTTCTATGGTTTTTTCGTTTTTGAGCTATGCTGTTCAAATACATACATACACACACACACACACACACACACACACAGACCATTTGCTAAAAACCACTTTTTTGGACTCAGGGGACCTCAAAACGGATATTTCCGGTGAAAACTCGATATCGAAAATTTGACACGATTACAATACTTCCTCTTACTAGGAGTAAGAGAAAGTAATAATTATTTATAGTAAATGCAAAATATGAGGTTTCTGCAGACATCGCAGCATTGTCGATTATATATATATATATATATATATTACCGGCTAAGTACGAATCTCAGGTATTGTATAGAATGCCTAGGCATTTGATTCATTTCCTGGCTACGTTAGGCAAAATAAGAAATATCCTGTTTATTCTATACTTAGGCTAGGTATTCTATGCGTTTTCTAGGCATTCTATAGCATGTCTACGTCATCTAAGGCAAAGTCATAAAAACTTAAAAACGATATTTCTGGAAAGACAATATGGCCTAATTATTTATGACCATAAATAATGAAGGCCTAATTATTGCTCCTAAACTTTACCGAGAGGGAATGCTATTATTTGTGCTTTTTTCAAAGGTTTTATTAGTTAATCAGATATCACATTATATTTTATTAAAAGATTTTTTTATAAATAATATTAATCAATGCAACTACTTGATGCTCATTAAGAGGATTGAAGTTTTGTTAGTTTTTCAATAAGAAAATGAGTTACATTTGCTACTTTATTTCCTTACATTTGCTACTGGTTACATTTTGCTACTTTAGTTTACTTAAACAGGCTTATTTTTTATCCTCTCAGGTATATGTCTCTCTTCTCTATCCTAATCCATCTTGCCCACTCGTCCGCACGTTCTCTCCCCCTGCTAGGGCTGCTTCGGCCATTTACGTGGAAGCAATCACGGAGGGAGAACAAGGGTACCCAAAACTAACCGATATGAACCGCTTTGTTCCTCAGATGCTGACCATTCTCAACTCTGCTGAATGCTAGAACTTAACCAGTATTGTAAACATACGACGCCACAAATAGTCCCTGTGTATGTGATTAATAAATTCACTGGCTTTGGTTGATTTTTCCTTCGCTTATAGGTATATTTAAGACCTCATAGAAATGTTTAAGTGAATTACTCCTAAATACACAAGTGATAAAACATCGAGAGGAGATTCGATGTGATGTATATTTATGAACTACATGTAATTAGGTTGTAAGATTCCCAAGCAGTAGGGAGAGACGACATCGCTCTATCACTTCCAAGCCAGTATACCCTCTGCCGTTGCTTCGCTATCGCAATCCACGAAGAGGGAGAAGTTTTGCGACCTTATCTCAATACTGCTTATTGCCTGGGAGTTTATGGGGCTCAAAGAAAGACGGGTGATGGGAATTTACGATTTATGAAGATGGGTGTGGTCAGATTCATATATATTTTTAAAAATTATACAGATAGAGTATACAAAAATGCTTGATATTTCAAGTCTGTACAAAGATAACCTCATGAAAATGAAGTAATCGCTCTAGCTGTACAAGTGAAATAACTTTTGCCTGCTTCGCCATAGGCTTTCAATAGAATGCCTAGGCAAATTAAAGAAATGGGGTAAATTCTACACATTGCCTAACGTCTTCAGGTAATGTATGAAATGCTTAGGCATTGTACACAATGCCTGATTTCATACTTTACCGGTAATATACAGGGTGACCAGAGTTATATGCTCCACCCACTTTTTTTTTAAACGGCGGGAAATTTCGAAAAAATAGAAAACACGTATTTAATCATTTTTAGTCTAGTTTATTTTCAGTGATTGATCCATTTTTTTATACCCCAATATCCCGAGATACAGCATCCAACTTTTTTTTTTCAAATGGAACATTATATTTTTTTTTGCATATTTTTATAGTAATTGAGCCTCTAAAAAAATTTAAAATTTAAAATCGGTTAGGTTTTTCAAAAGTTATGGTAATTTAAAATATGAAAAACAAATTTCAGTTTAATGTCAAAATTACCTTATTTTTTCTTTAAAGAAGCTCTTCAAACTGGGCACCATCAACGGATAGGCAAGCCAAAGCTCTGGACTCCCACGCTCTGTTTGTAGCAGCACTTAGGTGGCAAAGTCAACATCTAGGCAGGCTAGAGTTATTCGACGTTCCATATCTTCGACTGAAGCCACGGGATTAAGGTTACTGTACACTTTATTTTTTAGATATCCCCACAAAAAATAGTCCATTGGGGTTAAGTCCGGAGGTCGAGGTGGCCATTGGATCGGACCATGAGTTCCTAACCACTTTTCGTGGAAATTTCTGTCCAGGTAACGTCGAACAACTCTCGCATTATGTGCCGGGCAACCATCTTGTTGAAAATACATATCTAACCGACGTTTTAGAGGAACATCTTCAAGCAAAACTGGCAAAATGTCTCTTAAAAAAGTTAGATACCTTTCACCAGTTAAGTTCCCTCTGTAGAAGTATGGGCCGATTAGTTGGTTTCCTCAAACTCCACACCAAACATTTGTAGAAAAAACAACCTAATGGCGTGTGGCGAAGGTAACTTGTGGATTTTCTTCTGCCCATATTCTAAAGTTCCAACGATTAAGAAGGCCATTGTTGGTAAACTTTGATTCATCAGTCCATAAAATTGTGCATTTTTTGTGGGGATATCTAAAAAATAAAGTGTACAGTAACCTTAATCCCATGACTTCAGTCGAAGATATGGAACGTCGAATAACTCTAGCCTGCCTAGATGTTGACTTTGCCACCTAAGTGCTGCTACAAACAGAGCGTGGGAGTCCAGAGCTTTGGCTTGCCTATCCGTTGATGGTGCCCAGTTTGAAGAGCTTCTTAAAGAAAAAATAAGGTAATTTTGACATTAAACTGAAATTTGTTTTTCATATTTTAAATTACCATAACTTTTGAAAAACCTAACCGATTTTAAATTATTTTTTATTAATTTTTTTAGAGGCTCAATTACTATAAAAATATGCAAAAAAAAATATAATGTTCCATTTGAAAAAAAAAAGTTGGATGCTGTATCTCGGGATATTGGGGTATAAAAAAATGGTTCAATCACTGAAAATAAACTAGACTAAAAATGATTAAATACGTGTTTTCTATTTTTTCGAAATTTCCCGCCGTTTAAAAAAAAAGTGGGTGGAGCATATAACTCTGGTCACCCTATATATACTATATTTTGTCGCAATACAAATCATTATCACAATTGATCAGTGATTTGCTTTATTTTGAAATATCCACCACAGATCTAAATCGCTATTAGCGAATACCTTAATGGAGAAGATAAATTAAAGTTAGTTTCAATTGCAAAAATTACGTCCAAAAAAAATGATGCAATTTAAAAATTCAATTACCCTACTGAATATTTCAATCGTTAATTACAATCCTGTAAAACTTGATCACTTCTAATATAATATTACGGCTTTATATTCAGAAACAATATGGGCATGCTGGAATGAGCCTTTGAATCACAAGTTAAGCAGCTAACTGCAATTTATTCCTAGAGATCTTGCTAAATTTACGATCAGCTTTGCATGATCAGAACTTTCGCAGCAATGAATAAATGTCATGGTTCAGAGGTACATCTTCTTCATGCATCAAAGAATGTATAACGCTCCTTTTTTTTTCATTAGATCCCTTTGGAAGAAATGTAATCGGAGGATTATAATTTCATCACCTTCTATGGAGTGATCTAAGTTTTCTACAATTTTGACGCAAATGTGTTAAGAGTATAGTCGGAAGACATGGCTAAACATTATATTGCAAGTTTGCAATTTGGTAATTTATTACGATTTGGCACATTGTTTCGTAGATATTACGTAATATTATTTCACTAAGATCTTATAGTTTATATTTTTAATACTTTGAACAATTTAAAGTTATAGCAGATAACTAGGGAAGTATTAGCTGGTTCGAGTCCGGTACTATTCGTTAGATTTTTTCTTCCTAAGAGCCTGGACAGCTCATGTTCAGTGTTGGATAGTGTTGTCTATAGCGAGGGAACACTGACCGAAGGCTGGCAGTGCACTAAGAAGGCATCGGGCGCTAATGACAATAGATGTTGACGCGCCTTAAATAAATTTTAAAAAAACAAACAGGTAATTGATATTAAACAATTGAATAATATGAAATCTGACGGGAGATCGAGATTTAATGATTAGTAAAAAAAAATCCGTGCAAAACCAATGGTTTAAATTCTAATTAGGTTATATCACGTTTCGATTAGAAGAACATCTTTAAAGTTTTTGTTGTTGAATTGCTTTAATTATTCTTAATATTAGTTACATTATTTTTTTAGTTTTCTAGGAGGGACTGAGGAGACTTGCAGGCCAGTTAGCGCCAGGGATCAAACTTCTAATCTCACGTTTAGCTGGTCAGATGACCTCTAAATAAAAGAATTACCTATTAATTTAACAGATTGTATTCTGGTCCAAGGGTATTCAAACTATCTGATAATGAATACGAAAATATAATTTACAATTATTACAACCTGCGATAATTGAATTTATGCTGAAACTATAAGAATAATTCAAATTCATTATTGATAATGAATTCTTAATTTAGAAACGTTAATTTTGTGTGTGTGTAAAGACATGAAGAGAGAGAGAGAGATAGATAAATGGTAATTTAAAAATAACACAGAATCATAGAGTGGGGTTCTTTATGATCTTTTAAAAGTATGTAAGAATGAAATATTATCCACAAAAAAAAAAAAATACTTGTGTCTCCGTTTGATAACGATTTATACATGAAGATGTTCTCCCTTCAACAGTACACAGAGTGAAGGTCACAGTTCAAATTCGTGATGTCGACGGCTTAAACCAAACTGTAAATACAAATTCTTTTCATACTCATTTATGATGAATATACGAAAACACATAAACACTACACACACGCTCTCACACGCACACATACATAGTATATATATGTATATATATATATGATCGTACATAGTTCATATTTATTGCATTGGCTATTGTGTACCATTATAATCAAATATGTATCTATTCAAATTTTGTCATTGATAGTTTGGTAATTAGATCTTAATTATATACTTTTATGTTTATTTATAAAAACATCATTATTCCTTTTGTTATTAATTATTTCCTCTTTTTATTAAACAAAAAAAAAAATTAAACAATTTTATGAATGTATTCTTAAAATAATTATTGAAAGTGCAAATTTTGTGATTATAGAATATTTTGGAAATGTTGATAATATTTCCTAATTATTATTCTAATTTAACCTTGAACTGTTATATAACGATAGTGTAAAAAAATAAATGTTATTGCTAAAATAATTTCGTCTACGATAATTACTTAGGTCGATGATGCTATTCAATATTTGTGTGGCGCCATCTGTTAGTGGTCAATAGGTACCACCACCCCTGTGGCGCCATCTGGTAATGGGCAAGAGGTACCATTACCTCAACTACTAGGCGCCTTCATAATGTAAGCCAGAAAACACCTCTCAGCGAGGCACGGCTTCTCCGAGTTTCAACTGTGCGGGTGGTATACACTCTAGAGGCCCAGCGAAGGTACCAGCTGAACCCGCACGGAAGGTGCGGAAGTTCAACCAAGGAAAAAAGGAAATCGAAACATGCTCCTTCCCGATGGTGGGATGGTAGAAAAATAAAGACATTGGGCCACAGGCCACAGTTCCATCAGTATCCATCTAGACAAGAATATTAGTATGTGTATTCACTACTGATAATAAAAGTCACGACCAGTGTTTGTTTTAGTGTTACACTTAACCCGACTGTTTCCACATTTTGAAGCTTAAGTCATCTTCCAAATCTGTCCAGATTGGTTGGTCTATGGCAAAAGAAAAATCTAGCATTAAACATTCCTAAATTTTTGCTAAAAATTTCATTTATTGTGGGTATAATAATTTCAATATAAAAAAACATTCACAGAACATCTTTAAAACTTATTTACTTTTACTTCCACTTATTCTTGGTAAGAAGTATTACGATCTTGACAAATTTCGTCGTTGAGTTTTACCGGGAAAATCATATTTTAAGGTCCCCTTGATTATGAAAAAAATTAATTTAGCGAATGGTCTATGTGTGTGAACAAAATATTTAAAAAAAAATCGCAGATAGGTCAAACTTGATATTCTAGCTAGGTACTACAATTGCTTCTGACAGGAAGTTTTCGGGCAAAATCCGTCAACCGGAAGTACGACTTTACTGAATGTTTTCTTTTTTTCAATTCATCTCGATTTTCTCGAAAACGATTCAACGATTTTTTTTTCCCAAACTTTCTATACTATCTACGTACATAAAGACTGGAAGAGCATTCTTTTTTAAAGGATGTGCTTTTGAAGAGATGGATAGGCTTGCCAAATTAGGCGCCTCTCTCCCTTTCATTGATCCCGAGCCTGCTGTTGGTGTGTCTTCAGGGCATCCAGTACTAGGTTGGCTTCACAGCATTCATACCTATGGATGAGCATTATTAGTTGGTTGTCGCCAGTCTGAGTTGCTCATTGGGGGTCCGGAGAGAGCTGTTAGTGAGACGTTGCTGTATCTTTCACGGAACTCTCTTAGGCATCTGGTTGGATTCCTTACTGGACATTGTGGTTTAAGGAGATACCTCTACGTAATGGGGCTCGATCTCTTTTTGTAGAATCTGTGAGACAGAAGAGGAAGCACTCAGAAGTAGTTCAAATCCGTTAACTTGAAGTGCATTTTAAGTATATTACAACTTTTTTTTTTTTGTTGGTTTGGCTGATCTTCCTGCTGCTCTGTTTTAATATTGTTTACGACAATTTATCACATTTAATTTATAATTCACATATATGAAAGTCTGTGAGAAAGTAATATTTCTTATAGTTTCACCCCATTTGTGAAACGAAACGAATTTTAATGTTATCTTTGAACCATAAGTCGCAATCCAATTTTTAAGTCGATTTTGCTGTGTAAAATGATCCATCATATAGATCGAAAAATACGTTACCTACATTAGGATTTCCTTTTTGCAATTAACCCTACTTTGAACTAAACTGGGGCTTTGGACTGTAAAGCCATTGCTTTAACTCTGCCCACTCTTTGCGCCAACTATCACTCCTATCACTGCGCTCTTTACAAATTCACAATAGTTTCTTAAAACTTGCAATTTTTATAACATATTTAATTGCCTTTAATGCTATATAAATGATGAAACTGTTCATTGAAGGTTTATTTTATTTATTTTTTTATTATAATTCTACGCCGGTTGGTGGAATGCAAGTAAGCCACTTCCTTCCTGGTAGCCCAATAAAGTATGGAGTTTCTTTTCCACTTAGAAATAGTTGCGTCAACTGGAATTGACTTAAGCTTTGAACACTCCTTAAGGTGTACTGTATTCTTAATGCAGTCGGTCTCACAGAGTGGGCAGTGAGATGGATGTTTTATACCAGTGTCAATACGATGGGCCTGCAGATAGTCTGCAAATCAGATCTTTAAAATTTGCCACCAGATCTTTTCGGGGCAAGTCGTGTGGAATTCGAGAGGTTCTCAAAAGTTCATTGAAGTTAAATGGTACTAAAGAAGTTACAGCCTAACAATACAGCTCACTTAGTTAACTCTTCTTGGAAAAATGTTTCAAACAACAATGATCCAGGCTTTTTTTACTCTTTTTTATTTTACTCTGACTGCTTTAGTATGAGGAAGTAATGCGATAGTGTCAAAATTTTTCAAATTCGATTTTCATCGGCAAATACAGGTTTTGAGGGCCACTGAGTGTGAAAAAAAGGTTTTTAACGAATGGTTTGTGTCTGTGTGGGTGTGTGGGCGAACAAAATATCTTAAAAACCAAAAGTAGCTCAAAGTTGGTATTCCGTTTAGGTATCTGACACGAAGGTTTCGGCCAAAATCCATTTTTGTCAGAGAAATCTGGAGAGAAGAAGTGGACTATCGCAACCCCAACATAGGGAAACGCCAGTAGTGGTTAAAGTGAAACAGTTTTGGAATAGAAATGATGAAAATCACAATTACTATGTTAATAACTGTGGCAAACCTGTTGAAATACTTTCCAAATATAATTAATTTTTTTTTTTAATGATTTTAATTAGACTCTAATGCAGGTACCTGCTGTATATGTCTTCATGTTAAAGTTTCATTAACCAAGGGGGGGGGGGGCGGAGAAGTAAGAGATGTAAAGGAATTGTATAAACAGTTCATGGAGAAAAAGCGAGGATAAAAATAACTTTTTTTTTTAAATTACATTAAATAAAAAAAATAGAAAAAAAACATGTCACCATTCCTTAGAGTCTGACGATGTCAATAATCACTCATTAGTACAGACGATTAGTGCATTTGATGATTACGTATAACAACATAATATTGCCATTTTGTGTATATCCGGTCACCAATATACTTTTTTCTGTGCATTGCTTTGTCATGGCTAAATTACATGGATGTACAGCCCAAATTTAGCGAAGGAAATCTCCTTGCTAGGTCAATTGGGTGAACTGACTTCTACATGTTGAAGTGGTAACGTTGAGGATGCACGCCACTCCGTCCTACAGAAGTACAAGGCCATTATCTGGTCTTGTACTTTCAAAGGTATTGCACAACTTTTTGTTTTTTAACTACTTGGAATTTGTACATTGCTTGATATAACATTCGTCTTCACGCGTTTGTCTAGTGGCTAGTGCACTTGCCTTTCATGCAAGAATTCAGGGTTTGCTTCCCGTGAGGGCAAAGACGATGATGACCCACCATCGTGAGAAAAAATGGGCGCTAGTTAGTAGTAGCGCCCTAGGTAGCTAAGGCAGAACTAAACGGTAGGGTGCTTACCACACGTCCCCTATATATCGCCGTCTGGCAAGCCTTGGTACTTTAGGGACTGAAGCGCCAGTGTTTATATACAACATTCATATAATTTTTTTGCAACATCACATATTCATTTGCTTATCGCAACGTAATATCATTTAGAGATATTTAATACATATTTTAGTACTGTTTTATTTCATTTTGCTTTAAAAGATGCGTTAATCACTTCTGCAGCCTAGTGGTTGCCAGTTCTGGGCATTAGTCTCTCATTACAGACAACCGGGCTGGACAATGATCTGGGATAGGAGCACATCTGAAGAGGCACCTAGAAGGACAAAAATCTAAAGGTAACAGTGCCTAGATTTGAACTCAGGCATCAGCGTGTGAGTTCAGCGTGCAATCACTTAGCTAATCCCGTCCTTATATTTCAATATTATATTTGGTAAAAATAAAAAAAATAAAAAATTAGTATAAAACACATGGGACATTCTCTTACTTATTTCATATTAGAAAAAGTGAGCGATCTTAGAAGATCAATTACAATTCTCTGTAGTTCTCTGTAGTTCTCTGAGTTTGATTCGACAAACATGCTTCAAAGTTGGAATGCTACTAAAAATGTTTTGTTGCTTTCAAAATTATATTATCTTACACCATGAAATGGCATTACCAAGAGGGAAGACTAAGATTATTCCAACTTCCATAGAACATCCTAAAATCAATTTCTTTGGAAAAAAGTTAACAACAAAAGAGTCTTAAGAAGTTCTTTTGAACAGTCTGTAAATTTACGTATAGTTAGTAATATACATCGCGTTAAAGAAATCTGTTGGTGTCTTAATAGAGAATATAGAGTCGCACATCCGGTGAACTGATTTTTTTTCTTCACACTCGGAAAATAATTGTTCTTAATAGTGCACAGCTGCAGAACCGTCCAATATGTTAAAATGCCACCTAAAATAGAAGCCTAAAGTCACCTCTCCCCAAAAACTCTCAAAAGTCAGCTTTTTCATCAAATAGTGATGGATCTATATATTAGTAGTGTATATGCAAAATTTAAAGAAAATAATGGAACTGTTTTAGGCAAAAACTAATAATAATAAGGGAAGGGAATAGCTAAGTGGTTAGCGCACTGACTCCCACGCGGAGGATTCGGGTTCGAGTCCAGTTTTGCTACCCTTAGATTTCTTCTTCCCAGGAACCTCTACAGCTACTGTCCGGTGATGTTGACGCGCCTTAAATAAATAGTAATAATAATAGTATTTTATTTACATCTATATACAATGTACATCATACAAAAGTGCTTCAGGCCATCTGCCTGAATATACACTAAACTATGTACAAGATGCCACAAATTAAAATACAAAACCAAAAGTTAAATTAAGGAAAAAAAGTAATAAAATATCTTAACATAAAACTGAACTTAAAGCAAAATATGCTTTAATCTTCAGTGCTTTTATATCTTTTATAATTCATTGACTCCATATTTGTAGTCAACGATTTTGTTAATATCCCTATCTGGACTGAGTTTACAAAATGTTATGAATTTTTCTGCTAAATTGTAAACACTAGAAATACTTGCAACATCCAGCACTGCACGCATATAATCGATCGGGGACCACTTGGGAAATGAATCAATTAATCTTAGGGACTTATTTTGAACTCTCTGCAACTTATTATAGTTGGTTTTACCAATGTTGAACCAAACCGGAGCTGCGTATAGCAGCACGGAGCGAACGTATAAGTAGTAGATTAGCTTTTTGTTACAAACATTCAGCTGCGAGTTCCTGTTAAGAATGGAAAAGACAAAAACTGATTCAATCCATTCAGTAACTTCCGATTAAGGAAATTATTACAGAAACCTCTCACTTG
The DNA here is from genome assembly GCA_011037195.1 of Triatoma infestans. Classification (NCBI taxonomy): domain Eukaryota; kingdom Metazoa; phylum Arthropoda; class Insecta; order Hemiptera; family Reduviidae; genus Triatoma; species Triatoma infestans. Next base: position 203,571 of record JAAEAF010000519.1, read on the forward strand.
CTTGCTTCGGTTAAGCAAACATAATAACGTTTAAGTTTCCTGCGACGTTTCATTTTTGAAGACAAACAAACAGTAAAATGGAAATTACGGATTTTAACTGATTTTGACGAGAGTAACTAAAAACCTATGTTTCTGAACTCAAAAGGAACCTTTCAGGTACCTTCATCTTCTCCAGCAAATCGAAATAAAAATTTTTAAAAATTCATCGACTTTATTTTAACATTATGTCTTTGATATGTAAATCACTATGAAATTTATTAATTTTGGTGCTTCACCAAATAATTCCAGAGTAAAACTTTATTTCTTTATTTTTATCATAATATTGCCCACATAGTATGAGCAACTTTTTGAGAAAAACTTCAGAAATTACTTTTGGATAATGTTCATAACCTTCTTCTTTTCCTAGAATTGATTCCTTACCGTCAACACTCTTCTAAGAATTTCTTCTGCTACAAAATCCGCCAACTGTCTTCCATCTTTTCTTCTCCTTCTTCTTCCAAATATATTAAATTTAATAATTCCTTGTCAACCTAAAGACAAATAATTCCTAAAGCCATATCTTGCCAAGTTTGTACAGGACATTCACCCATTCATAGAGTCATCAATTTCGATTCTTCCTTTTATTTCATCATTTTAAACCATGCACTATCTACAAACATATATTTCGTTGGCATTCATCACTTCATTCATAGACCAAATCTATGATCCTTATGTTAAAGTGCTTTCTATAATACTTCGGAAGATTCTAATTTATTTTCTAAACAAAGTATGGACCATTCTCTGCCTTATTTCCGCCTTGGAACCCTGTCTCTATCGAACAAGATAATTAAAGGCTAGCAATCGGTTTTATGTACCTGCATATCGTGGTCACATTGTCTCCAATCGCGAAAGTAATCTTCAGATTCCATTAAAAAAAAAAACACTTCTTTCAATTCCGCCCCATATATTCCATATTTTTTTTTTTTGGCGAAAATCATCTGATGATCTGCAAAATGGTTTGGTTACTGGCCCACGAGCATGTTCATATTTGTATTTCATTACATTTCATATTCCAGCAGCTATATCTAAGAATATTCGAGATAAAGTTAAGCATAAGAAGGTCTTCGTAATGGACATTGTAAATGCGTTTTATAAATTTTGTAATAAGAGTAAAGAGTTTTTAGTAAGAGTTTATGAAAAGTTAACCTCCGAAATAAAATAACAAACATATATAATATTATAATAGTATGTATAAAATTGTAAGCACGAAATTGTTTGGTCATGCTATTACATATGCAGCAGTACATTTATATATTATATACATATACACAAATGTAATACATCATGGGCATCTCACCCGTGACTTAAATAAACAATCATACCTGCACTGCACAAACCTAAAATCATCTCAAATAATCAAAAACAAGTGTCATTATTATTAAGATGGCATTGTATTTTAATATCTGATTGCATTAGATGGGCGTTCTGATATTCTATCATTGCCAAGTGTTATGAATGAATAATATTAGCAAATAATGTTAGTACTATAATAATCCAAATTGTTCAGGTGAAGAAGAGATATTGAATACTGTTGTGTCACACTCTCCATCCAATCTTCCAAGGTCCTTTTATACTCACGCGCATAATAGACAATAGGTCAAATAAGATTTCGATATATTATATTTTTTACTTGTTTATTTTATAATAGTTCAAATTTTTATTATTTTATTTCGGTTATATTTTTGAATAAATATTGAAAATTTTTAAAATCTAATTCCTTCATTATTAATTATAGTAACAATAATTATCTAAAGGAAGGGATTAGCTAAGTGGTTAGCGCACTGAACTCCCACGTGGAGGAGCCGAGTTCGAGTCCAGCTGTGCTACCCTTAGATTTTTTTCTTCCTAGGAGCCCCTACGGCTCACTGTCCGGTGATCGACAGTGTTGTCTGTAACGAGAGAACTTTGTCCCCGGAGGCCGCCAGTACAATGACCATAGATGTTGACGCGCCTTAAATTAAAAAAACATAATAATAATAATTATCTGTTGTAAAAATTATCATTTAATCTAGTCGAACTATTCAAATTACAAATGATCAATATTGTAGATATTCGGGATCTCTGAAGCAGTATTTTTCAGAACAGTAGTTTATCATGGTTTTACCTTAATCACTCACAAAAGGACTAAGGAAAACGGTGGACACTTTCATTTCTTAATATTTTCCCATACTGCTGTTAGAGAAAGTATTAAAAATGGAAAATCGTAGAAAGGTGAAACCAATATTTTGTTTAAATGTTAACAGGAGAACCAACTAAATGGTTTTGGTAAAAACTGGTTACCTGAAAGTAAAATCTAATCTAATCTAATCTTCTAGGACAAGGGGCCTCCCTGAGGATGCACTTAGGCTACTAATGCCAGTCTCATAAAAAATGCCAAGGCTGAAGCGAGAGAAATCTCCAATCCTGGATTCGCCAAATTATAGGCGCCAAATCTTTGAAAACATCTGCAAGCATAATGCATACATTTAAACTCTAGCCAAACAGAAATTTTTATACAAGACAAAGCTTTGTTTTTTACAAGACAAAGCTTTTTACTTTATTCGGTAGCAAAAATGTATGTAATTTTTTAGTTTTTTTTTTTGTATATAGAATTTTTTTTATAAATCTTCAATTCAGAGGAAGCACTTTAAGTGATTAAATAATCGTGTCCATTTAGATGTTTATAGCGAAAAATCTTAATGCACATGACTCACGAAATGGTAAAAGAAAATTACATAAAAATCACAAATAATGAAGTTTCAAGGCAAAATAAGTATTTGAACACATGATTTCAATCAAATCAATAAATGTTTAAGGCAAGAAATATATTATAGTTTTTGAAAGTAATTATTTAATCATAAAGAATAAGACATGAAGTTTTAACAGAATGATATTACTTCCGGTTAATCGAATCTTTTATTCAAATTTTGAATTTTTGGCAATACCTAAAAATAATATGTAGGTGTGTCAGAACCATCAATAGTACCGAAATGACAGTTTAGACAAAGCTTAATTTTGCTTTCTCTCATTGAACTCCACAAAAATCAATTTCTTGGAAATACGTATCAAATAAAAGGGATATGTGTTGATAGAATGCAAAGTTTAATGAAAAATCATTGTAGCCAACTTTGAAAAAATCGTGAAAAACTGAAAAAAGAAAAGTAAAATAGCACTTCCGGTTAATCCAAAACCTTCATGTCAGATGTGATCAGACTCAAGCTTCCTCGAATTTTCGTTTTTTAGATATTTTGTTCACACATTTACACACACACACGCACCAAGAATCTGCAAAAAGAAGCTGCAAAATCGTCAACCTTGCCAATTGTATACGATCGTGTGCCATCTTCTTTTCTGAAGCGACACTTCAAACTGTTGCATGAAGATGAGTGGAACCAAGAATGGGTGAACTACAACAAAGGGGCCACTACAAAAATATTCTTTTCGACTGTCTCAGCAAGACAGCGCACCGATCTGAAGTTGATTTATAAACTAACCCAGATTTTCAGCGGTCTTGGACAATGAAATCATATCTACATCGTTTCCACATTATAGCTGACCTTACATGTATTTGCTCTGCCAATCCACAAAATGTTGAACACATCCTTCTATACTGTCCTCTACTCGATCATATAAGAGCTCCATTAATTCGGGAAGTGCTTCTGCATGGTTTACTGTGGCCTCCACAACTTAAAGATCTCGTATCACAAAAGTTCTGTAAGCAATTTTCTAATTTTATTTATTTAATTAATTTTGATTTGTTAGTTAGTGCTTAGGTTTCTTGTTATTTCGTTGGTGTTCTATTTTACGAAGATCTATAATTTTCATTATGTATTTGTAATATTATTGATTCATCATTTTATTTTATCTATTTTTCTTATGCTTTTTTCTTGACTATAATACGATCATTATGTACATAATTGTTATTATTAGCTTGTAAATTTTGTATTTCTGAAGTTATATTCAATGCATGTAATGTATGTATTACGGAGCATGCTGTAAATAAACTGATTCCCATAGGGGTTACTTTTGGGAAGCAAAAAAAAAAACACGCACGCAAATACTCATACAGACCATTCTCAAAAATCAATTTTTACTTTCCCTTACTCTTGGTAAGAGGAACCTGCGATCGTGTTACATTAACAATAAACAAAAAAAAAAATCTGGTGTGAAACATTCACACAACTTTCTCTTACTCCAGTTTTCAAAATTGTTATTGACAAATTTTATAGTTATTGTAAATTTTTTCTTCTTTTTTAATTTAAGGCCCGTCAACATCTATGGTCATTGGCACCCGGAGCCTTCTCAGTGCACTGTCGTCCTCTGGACAGTGTTCTCTCGCTACAGACAACACTGCCCATTACCGGCTGTAGAGGCTGCTAGGAGGCAGCACAGCTGGACTCGAACCCTGGGCGTGGGAGTCCAGTACGCTAACCATTGAGCTAATCCCTTCCATTAATGAAATTCGTCAATGTTTTTATGGCGAAAATGCTAAAATTGAAAAGAACTGTTCAGTAAAAATGCACTTTCGGTTTACTAATTTTATTGAAATTCAGAATTTTAGCAATCTATTTTTATTTCCTATTAATTTTGTTTGCATTTTACGATTGTATAATCAACTATGATAGCACTTTAGAGAAAAGCATAACCCTGACCCCTCTCCCGAAAACTCCCTTAAACTTTACCAGAAGAAATGTTACAAATAAAAGTTGTAGCTCTTTATATGTATAGTCTAGTTTAAAGAAAATAGTTGGAATCGTTTTAGAGAAAATAACGGAAAACTAAAAAATACATTTCAGTAAAAACGCACTTCCGGTCATCCGAATTCTTTTCAAACTCGGAATTTCAACAACACATTTAATTCTAATTAATATTATTTAGATGATAGAATTGTATCGTAAACTGAAATAACACTTTAGAGGAAACCGTATCCCCACCCCCTCCTCCAAAAGTACACTTAAATGAATTTTCCCAGAGAAATATTACAAATAAAAGTTGTAGCTCTTTGTATGTGTAGTTGATGTGAACCGTTCCAAAAAAATCATTGGAGCCATTTTTGAGGAAATTGCAAAAAAGTAAAAAAAAAAGAAAAACTAATAGTACTTTCGGTTGAGGGATATTGACAGAAATGCACCGTCAGATCCCATGGTGATACCTAAACGGAATATTAAGATTGAACTTTCTACGATTTTTCATTTTTGAGCTATGCTGTTTACATAAACACACACACACACACCATTTACTAAAAACCACTTTTTTGGAACTCAGGGGACCTCAAAACGGATATTTCCGGTGAAAATTCGATATCTAAAATTGGACACGATTACAATACTTCTTTTTACTAGGCGTAAAAGAAAGTAATAAATATTATTGAGTTGCATTACACTCGTTGGATTTAGAATAACTGCCATATCAGGCGGATAACTTAGTAAATGATTTGTTCTAAAATTTAAATAAAATGGACATTCATTGAAAATTTATGACAAATCATTAACCACACTACCGCACAATGGGCAACCTTGATCTATACTCCATGTGTGTGTGTGTGTGTGTGTGTGTATAGTTTTCTTAAAGTATAGATTCTTATTTGTTAAGAGGGCGAAACCCTTAGCAATTCTTATTCGGTCAAAATACTTATTAAACCTAGTCTCTATAGATATGTGGATTAGCTGACTCTGTATAATAAATTATAAAATATGTAGAATAATAAATTATAATGTACATTATAAGTATTGTTACTATTCCAAATTTAAATTCCAAGAAAATCGGTAACCGGAAGTGCAATTTTACGGAATAGCGTTCATAACTTCCTATGGGAGAAAATTTGATTGACGAAACGATCGAAATTTCACTTAGGATATCAAAAGTAAATGTAAACATAATTTTATAAGCAAAAAAAATGCCTTCATAGTAAAAAAGGATTTCTTAATCACCTAGACATAAGCTTTTATATTAATAATAAATAATAAATTGATTAACATAATTAGTAAACTAAGGGTTAAACATCTATTTATATGCATTTTAGGCAGCCTAGCCTTAAACTGAATTTTTTTCAAATAAATATTGGCTAAATTAAAAGCAGTCTTTTAGCAAATAATTACATAATATATTACAAAGGTCATATTAAAAATTACATTCCTCCAGAGAAAGGCTTATCTAAGATATTTTTTTTTTTCTGTCAACTCAAAATATAGACACTCTTCTTTCAATTTTTGAAATGAGTTCTTGTTTTATGGTGTATATGTTTGTGTTAGTTGATTTACATAGCATAGCAAGTTGACAGTTCACTTAGAAATGCCGACAGGGAAATGGGACAGGTCAATATCCCTTAACCGGAAGTAATTTTGTTTTTTTTATACAATTTTTCGCAATTTTCTCGAAAATAGCTCCTATGATTTACATTTAAACTTTGATGTAATTAGTCAATAAATATAGATAATATTGTAAAGCAGCTACTGGTGCCATCTAGGAGAGAAAGCAGGTACCTCAGGTTCTCCTAGTGGCTGTTAGTAAGCGCTAGCGGGGCTCTTTAACTCTTTCTGGAATGTTTTAGAATCTTCCAGACCTTTCTTCACGGTATAAATAGTGAACAACAGCTCGAGCAGAGACAGTCTTGTTACAAACGGAGTGTGCGTTTGTGAACAGTAAATAAAAAGTGAACTAAGAGAACTTTTGTTGGTTTAAACTGTGCATTAATTAAGTGCTTTATTTGTAATTTATTGTGTTAAACAATAAATTGGTGTTTTTTTTTTTATTGTAGTTTAGTGTGTTTTATCTAAACGAACCCACTTAGAAACTAGTTGCAATAGCTAGTTCAAGGAAAAATGTTATAATATTTATAACTGTTATTAGTAATATTTTGTTGTCTATGGCCGGATTAGCTAATGTGAAAATTCGCTGGCCTGTAAAAGTATTTTTGACAGAGAGCTGAGTGATGATTGCTTGTAGTAAACAGTTTTTCGAACACCTCTCGTTGCAGCGAGCTCTCTCTTTAACACTTGTTCTAGACTGGTTGTTTCTTATTTACTTTTTAAATGTAGTTTCTTGACTGCTACTGCCTTGGATAGGCGGCGGGCTTTTATTCAAATTTCACAGCTTCTAGCAGGAAATTGGTTCTCAAAATTTTAGCCCACTCATCCGTATAGTCGGTAGGCGTGACAGATGAGGTAATGCTTAGTTTAAATACGCCTGAAGTTCAAGAAGCTAGCACTGATAACGACTGGCTATAGATTTGATATTGTGGCGTATTTTCTCAACAAAGGCTTGAATTCCTTGACAAACACAATAAAAGAACGACTTCTGAATGTTTCTTGGCCGGTTATATGACAAGAATAATGACCCTAAATTCATTGTTCAATAAAAATTGTAACATAATTAAAAAGATTGCATTTAAAGATTTTTAATAAATTTAAAACAATATTGCCAAGATAATTTATTACTAAGTCAAGAAGAAGCACATACGCAGTGGAGGAAAGATGATTTCAGTTTTGATTGATTGCTGGTAATTAAGTTTTAGATGATAACTGAAAGATACTTAAGAAAAAAGAATAATAGACAAAATATTTTTCCAATATTGAAAAAAAAAAATATATATTGTATGAAACTCATACACGATTTTCTCTTGCCGAAATTATTATACTTATAATTGTTAACTTCCGTTTCAAATATGGACTTTTTATTGCAAGTGTAGTTGTTATTAACATTGTACATCAAATATAGATGAAAGTAAACTATTGATGTTGGTACTTGGTTTCAAGAAACTTCTCTAATATTGTTCACCATCATGCAATGACATTTCAAAAAATCTGATGTGGAATCACTCACACGACTATCTCTTAGCCTAATTTACATAGTTATAAATTGGTTTAATTCTCTTCAAACGTAATAATTATTACTATTTAGTTTGGAGTTTTTGTGGAGAAAATTTCAGAAAATTGGAAAACAAAAAAACTGTTCAGTAAAGTTGCACTTTTGGTCAACTTGATTTTCTTCAAATTCGGAATTTCGGCAACATATTTTTATGACCAATGTCTAAAAACCACTTTTTCTGACACAGAGGACCTCAAAACGTATATTTCCGGTAAAAACTTGATATTGAAAATTTGATAGCAATGCAATATTTCCTTAAGAAGAGAAAGTCAATACTGATAAGTATACTTCAATATTTTATAATTGGGGTAGCAAATTGTACTGGAATGACGATTTAGAAGAAGTAAGGTTAACATTACAACTCATCCAAAACCCCCGAAGAATTTTCTTGGAAACATGTTCAAATAATGCGCCAACATGTGAAGTTAGTATATAAGAAGATCGCGTAAAACTGACGGTAAAACACCACCCATTAAAGTTCACTTCCGGCTGAGTGATTCTGTCTGAAACCTTTGTGTCGGAATCAATGCTGACAAACAAATGGAACATCACTTTAGAGAGCTTCCTGGAATTTTGCCTATTGGAGATTAGTTTAGTTTATAAGTTTATTAAAATATATACATAAGTACATTTAATCAGTCCTAATATATAGTATTACACCTAAACTTATAGGACCTGGATAAATCCGTCAGTCCGAGTTGCATAGACACAAAATTTAAACAAACTATCTTAAATTTATATTGTAGAACAAATAACAAAAAACATGTTATTAAAAATACACAAAAAACATGCATTAAACATACACAAGAAACATACATAAAATAATAAATTAATTCTTATTCTACTTCCGTTAACTAGCCATTATATTCCGTTATCAAAAAGGATCTATATTTGCCGGCAGTTAAATGATAATAAGACAGATCTTTCCAATTCTTTCCATTCAATAACTCAATTATTTCAGTCCGATCCAATAGTTTTTTCCCTAGCCATCTTAATCTATACTCAGTTAATACTAAACACACCCCCAAATAATGGACCATATCTTTATAAACTTTGAGAGAATACAGAGTACACTTTCTGGCTTCTTCTGAGTTACGTTAAAAGCAACTGGCCCCGCAATCTAAATATTACTTTCATTAAATACATATCATTTTTGTCCGAAATATAATTACTGACGCCCAAATCTATTTTTAGCTCCTTATATAAACTATGAAACTGAGATAATTGGAGATCACATATGCAAACAATTCGCTAAAACATTTTATTCGTCCTCAAACATATATTTGTGATAAAAAAAAATCATTTTAAAAAATATGTTACTATCGCAAGACTTTCTTCTAAAGTGGAAGTAAAAAAAAAAGAAAAAAAAAAAAATCGTAAGTATTCTGTCGCAACAGCAAGATATTTGGTTTTTAACCTGGCCTAAGCATTTCAGCATTGACCTATCCAATTGTACAGGACATTATTCCAAACACTGTAACACACTATAACCTTGACATCCTTTCCATCGACACTCTTAACAGTTCAGTTGAAGATTCATTCCACGCATACCAAAGAACAACAAAGAGACTTAGCAATAAATGATGGTTCCTCTTGTTTGCTGAGTGTTTTATCGCTAATATCTAATACTGTTTGTGCTCTTATCTTTTTCTTACGTTCTGAGAAAATATTGCGTTTTCACCGGAAATGCATGCTTTGAAAGGTCCCCTGAGTTCAAAAAAAATTGTTTTTGCGAATGATTTCACTGTGTAAACAGAATATCTCAAAAACTTTGATATTTCGGTTAGGAACCAGAACTACCAACACCTCTGTCATGGGATGTTTCAGTTAAAATCGTTCACAACTTCAATGAGTATCAGTTTTTTTTCTCTAAAACAGCTCAAACGATTTTCTTTAAACTTCGTATACTATATTACTATATAAATGCCTATTATTTTCTGTTTGAAAACTTTTTCAAGATAAACTTATTTTTGGAGGTTTCTGGGGGGTACAGCAACGGTAAGTTGTAGGGTGCTATAAGCTTTTCACTTTAGTCCATGTATTGTTGTACCATCTGTAATAATATTAAGTTACATTAATTCTATTGCATTACATAGAATTCCATGTTTGAAGAAAATCGGTTGCCCGTAAATACAACTTAACAGAACAGATTCCTGAGTTTTCTGCATCTTTTTCTAAAACGGCTCCAATATTTCTTTGAAGTTGGAATGATAATGACTTAAGTTAGACTCCACAAACTTAAGTCTAATCACTTTTTTTAATACAATTTTTTGGAGGAAAAATTGAATTTAGGTGGAATTTTGGAGAGCTAAGACTTAAAAAACATTTCTTTCGAGTACAGATACAGATCTTTCATAACAGGTATTTTTTTTTTATTACTTTCTCTAATTTTTCCTAGGGGGAGGGGAGTTGGCCCCGCGCTGAACTCCCATTCCAGGAGGACCGGTGGCTTTGATTTCTTGGAGACTTTGCATAGCAAATCACATGGCTTAAAGGATCTTCTTATTCCTTCGTCATAGACCATCTATCTAGACTTCAGGGAGCTGCCGTTGACAATTTCCGCCAGCGCAGCCTAGTTCTTTTATACTGGGCCGCGCGAGGCTGAATAGCTGAATAGCCGAAGTCAGGGCGTAGGAAAAAAAAAATCTCGTGAACATGAATTTGACTCTTTAGGGTGCTGTAGTGGAAGAACGAAATGGAAAAATAATATTTTTGGAAAATAGTTTAGTAAAATAATTTTGTGAAAATTAGCTAGTATAGTGGAAGAACGAAATGAAAAATAATAGTTTTTAAAAATAATTTAGAATATTTCATAATTATCTCAAATTAAGAAAAAGATTGACATCCTATTGCAAAAGGGCTAGCCAGGTATACAAGTCCAGTTACTGGTACGGTACAAGAACAATTATGGCATTGTATTACCCCCTTCTCCTCACAGGGGAGGTATTAAAGAAACAAAGAGAAGAGATATTAAAAAAGAACAGACGAGTGCTAGAAATCAAAGTGGAAACATCGAAACACTACTTCAGAATCGCTCTCTAAATATCTGTGCCAGTTTCACAATAAATTAAATAAGTTTATAATATCAAATAAGTTGTAGTTATTATTTTAACAGAATATAATTATTTATATAACAGTGGTGACTTCTTAATAATTATTCTTAATACTTCTATCTCTTAACCGTATATACATACAAGCCCTTTTCGCTAAAACGCTCGTGCAACACAGCTAATATATATATTATATATATTAGTATATATTAACCATATAGTTAACAAACTTATGAACTATATAAGAATAAAAAAAAATTGCATGTAATCAATTAATTAGTCTTAAGAACAAAAATGTATATTACTTACAATAATTTATAAATTATTTTATTTTCAGAAATCAAGATGACCACGTGAATTTGTTTAATATGTTTATATGTTAATATTGATGTTTTTTATTGTATTAAACTAATTAATTTATTTTTTTCAGTTCACCTCAAAAGAAAATTGAATCATTCCTATTACACTTGTACTTGTTTATCATTTGTATTTTAATGTTATATTTTTATAATACTTAATTGTTTTTGTATTGTTCAAGGTTATATTCAACTCATCTAGAAAACGCAAAACAGTTGAAAGAACTCATAGCTATAGAAACGGCCGAAATACTTGCACATACCCCTCAAGCTAGTTATTTCATCTTTACCTCTTAGCTTTAATAATTTTTACACTAATATTTGTTGAAATTTAAATTTGTTTAACCTCTCTTTTACAGATCCAAGAATCTTCGTCGACTGCACCATTGCATGTGCATGAATGTTATTGCATGCGCATGAATTTAATTGCATGAAAATTGCATATTAATTATAATTGCATGTTACGTGTAAATATTTAAAATTATCTATCATTCATTATTTGTAATTTAATATTCTGTTGAATACTATCATTTTCAGATACACAAGATTTTACCAAAGGAATTGACACTAAACTTCGGATTCCTCATAATCCTATAATCCTTCCGCATTCCGCTCGCTTATTAAATATATATATTTTTTTTATTTGTGTATTTATTTATTTGTTAATTATTTTTGAAATTCTTAAGAGTTTTTTTGTCCATATAGAGTTAATTCAAGAAAGTACATACACTCCTACAGTACCGACTTGTCTACACTGATCACCTTGTCTACCCATTGCCAGTCACATCTTCATCAGCAACACTCTCACTCGCCAAGCAGTGTTCGCTGTTCGCCTATCAGCCTACCACCACAGCAACGTTCACCCACTCACGCAGCGTTCGCTCGAATAGAATACATTCAAACACCACAGCAACGCTCACACCTTCAAGCATCGTTTGCTCCAGAAGAAGATGACTGCGCCCTACAACACACGGCCACCTTGTAGAGGTTACACACACGCCTCTCGATAACTTCCAAGCCTCTACAACTCCAGATTATCTCCCAAATTTTTCGTGCCGAAAAATTTCTCCAGGAGGGGGGGATAATGTAGTGGAAGAACGAAATGAAAAATAATAGTTTTTAAAAATAATTTAGAATATTTTATAATGTGAATTTAACTTCAAAAAGAATGTATTTTACTGTCAGGTACTGTAAATTTGGATCATTAAACAAAGGCACAAAATCCCGTTAGGGTAACTCTTTTGTATAAGAGACTTCCCCCGCAAGAGAGAGAGCAATTCCAAAGATTAGAGTCTAACATTAGCTTTCTAAGAGTAAAGAGTAAATAGTCTTAACTCAGCCTTAAAACCATACAGTCGTAATTCTGCTTCCAAAGCCAGAACACTTCAGGAATCGCCCTCTTCAAATCAGTGCCAGTTATAAGTTAAAACATAAGAGTTTAGCATTTAATCTAGATTTATTAATTGATTTATACTTAATCGCTGTGATATTATAAAGCTATTTAAATTCAGTTAGAAAATATATTTATTTTATAATCAGTGGTGCTTTCTTGATTATATTCTTATATTCTATCTCAAACAAACACAAGCCCTTTTCGCTAAAACGCTCACGCCACAAGCTACCTTCACACATCCACACCATAACATTACACTAGTACAAGTAGTGTATTTTAGTGATGGGGATACAGCCAGGTACTACAATCTAGGTCAATGCAAACCAAGAGACAAAGGACAAGATAGTTAAGGTAAAACAATAAAACTCCCTCCAGACATACCAGCACTATTTGAAAGGATTTGAACTATGGAAGAGAAGACATTTCTTCAAAAACAGTCTAAAACAGACATTTAAGCAGAACACTTGTTTTCGCTCTCTTAGAATCAGTGGCAGTTTAAATTAAAACATAAGAATTTATTCCAACTAATTTCAGTAAATTAATAAGCATATTGCTGTGTTATTGAATAGCATTTAAATATCTTTAAAGAATATATTTAATTTAATCTACCAGTGTTTTCTTAATTATTCTTATTACTTCTCTCTCTTAAAACTTACAAACACAAGCCCTTTTACTAAACCGCTCGTGCTACACCAACATACACACTGAAATAACATTTCAGTGCTGTAACCGTTAATATACAAATTGAACTGTACGTGTGAATAGAAACAAAAATCTGAAAAGAAGAACTTAAACCACTTTTTTTCATTGCATTCTTACAGTTATGGTCGACACATTTGCTTAAAAGTCGCTAGTTTTACTAACCGTGGACATACGGATTGAAGTGGAGGAGACTGATACCTAACATCCAACTACCCAGAATAATCCATAACCTCAATTTTTTTGGGAAGATATTTCAAATAACAAATAATAGGTTTTATGTGTGTGTGTGTATATATAAATATTCAGTGAAGAATAATCTGTAAAGTCGTTTCTGAGAAAGTTGTAATTTTATTATAAATAATTATGGTTAACAGAATTTCTTCAAATGTGATTTGTTTAAAATATTTAATTTGCCAATACATTAAATAGTTAGTAGAAATACACGATATTCTTGAAATAGCATATTAGAGAGGGAAGGGTAGCTCAGTGGTAGCGTGCCGGATTCCCACATGGAGGTCCTGAGTTTGAGTCACTTAGATCTTCCTACAAAAAATTCAAAATTAGAACACGCTACAGGCCACCGCACAACGCCAAAATCGGTGCCTATGTTCACTTAGCCTTGCCTACATAGTATTCAAGTAACCATCCCTGCCACGTGGAGGCGGATCTCTACATATACGTCTAGTCCTTCGCATTACCGCTACTTCGAAGCGGCGAGCAAACTCAACAAAGTCTAAACTTTATGGCACTTTTCGTCAATTCTTTACAATCTCCCGGCCAGTTCTCTCCACTTCTTTTCAGCTTGAATTCCATGTGGATCCTTGCCTCGTCGAGGAAAGGACATCGGAAGAGAACGAAATGCACCGTGTCCCGTTCACCGCATTCGCAATTTGGGGAATCTTTCAATCCCAGCTCATGGGTCTGTGATGCCGATTCGGGAAGAGCTCATACGTGGTTCTCCCTTTCTCTGCTCCATCCCAGCGTCTTTGCCACTTCCCAATCTCTCGGACCTTTTTCTTTGCAAGGGCTGGAGGCGTCTGATTGGACAGCTCCTCATCATCAAGGACAATCATTCCCCCCTTCTTATGGGTAAGGGCCCTCATCTCTACGAGGAAATCAAGCGGCATCACACCAGCGACCACCGGTAAGGAGACCGTGGAGGATGTCGCATAGGCCCTTGTAGCAGAGCACAAAATGGCTCTTTTCAGGGTACGTTGCAACATTCTCTATTACGCCTCTATAGATGGTTAGGGCCATGCCAGTCTTCAGCCCCCATTCACCACGGGCTACCCTGGTACAAGTTGAGACATCTGGAGGCAACCCATTGAATATGGGGCTTAAAAGAAAGCTTCCAATCCAGCAGCACGCCCAGGTACTCAAATTGAGTCACGTGGACTATTCTGTGATCGCCCACCCTAATCCAGGGAGGACGACTGGGATGAAGCTTGCCTTTCATTAGCACCACTTTAAACTTCTCGAACGAAATCTGCAGCTTCTCTCCCTGACACCAATTCTTCTTCCGGGACACAACAGCGCTAGCACGCTTCTATAACTCCCGGCGACAATCTCCATGGACAACTATTGCAAGGTCATCAGCGTATGCAACCGAATCTCAATAATCCATATTCTTAATATGCTCTAGCAATTCATCCATAACTATGTTCCATAGGAGCAGGCCCACCACCGAGCCCTGCGGACAACCTTTACTTATTGCCCTTGAAATTTCGCCGGCTTGAGTCACTAACACCGCCACCCTTTGGGTGAGGTAGCTTTGAATCAATTTCAGAAGATACGGCGGACAATCTCTTCTTCTGAGTGACTCCAAAACAGTCGGCCACAAACATTATCAAAGGCCCCAGCTGTGAGGACGTACTGTGAGATCTTCCTACAGTTTATATGTCCGGTAATGGCCAGTGGTGTCTGTAACACTGTCCGGTCAATTTAAAAAAAAAATAAAACACTTTGGAGGGAAACCAGAATTCATAGTTACCAGAAACCTCCAAAAAAATCAATTTTCCTAGTAAAACGTTTCAAATAAAATGACAGATCTTTTTTATATTGTTAAATATCCAAAGTTCACAGAAAACCGCAAAAATCTGGAAAAAAAAATCATTCAGTAAAATCGCATTTTCTGTGATTGGCTTTTCATAGAAATGTTTACATCAGATGCGGTGGGTGGCACTTAAACGGATTTTCGTTTTTGAAATATTTTGTTTACACACATACAAATATATACCCTTACCTGTAAACATTTTTTTTCATTATAATTGTAACTCGAAATATGTGTTTCTGATGGGAATTCAATTCTTAAGAATTTTACGTCATCGCAATATTTTCTCTTACGGTCATAAGAGAAAGTAATAAAATAACGATTATATGCATGATTATGTGTTATAATCAATTATTGAATGGAAAGAAGGGACTTGAGAATTAACACAACAAATAAGTTAACATTTTATAAACCAAGTTTATTTTCTATTTTTATATCCCTATAATTATCTTAAATTATATAAAGCTTATAATTCCGAGACTAATTTGTTAATAGTTTGATGACAAAAAAATTATGCGTTAAATAAAGTCAAGGATCTTTAGCTGTACGTGTGCGACTTTCTAGGATATATTTATTCATTTCTTACCATACTTTAGTATTATTAGTTTTTGTACTGAAAATATTTTTAAGTAGCTATTTCATAATTGCTTTTTTTCTCACTAAAAACCATCTTTGTCTTTGAAAAGTAATCACATAACATTTCATAAACAAGTAGATTTAGCTTTCTTAGGATCAAGAAAGCCAAATGAGTCTGTGAAGAATAGTAGCAGATAGGGAAGGGAATAGCTAAGTGGTTAGCGTACTGGACACCCACGCGGAGGACCCGGGTTCGAGTCCAGCTGTGCTACCCTTAGATTTTTTCTTCCTCTAGGAAGCTCTCTGTCTGTAACGAGAGAACGCTTTCCAGAGGCCGGCAGTGCACTGAGAAGGCTCCGTGTCCCAATGACCATAGATGTTGACGCGCCTTAAGTTAAAAAAAAGAAAAGTAGTAGCAGATTTTAAGGGCAACAGAAAGAGTAAGTGAATCCGAGTGTAATTGAAGAAAGATTGATATCAAACAAACTAGGACTAATGGTGTGGGAGGTATTTTGTTGTGGTATTAATAAAAGTACGAGGTCACTTTTAATAAGTAAAGAGTCAAGTGATTAATGTTTGAGTTTGTTGTATTTAAATAACCTTAAATTTACCGATTTTTCTTTATACGATCCCAGAATACTTTTACGCTTGTTTAACTCTCTAGTAGTGTTTTACTTAGTAAAGAATTCTTGCTTCAAGATCCAGGCTGTAGGATGATGTGGCAGAACTTCACAGCCTAAATGTTCTATAATTTCAATTGTTGATTGCGAGCTTTGGCTACATTAAGACTACTTCCTTTACAAAACACGTTAATTTATTAGGATCGCAGAGTTCTTCCTTCAATTTTAACTCGTTTATTTCTTGCATGTAATCATCACTATGAGAGATTTAATTGATAAAATGAAATTGATTGATCGTCCCATTTATAGAAGTTAGCGAATTCTTACTTTATTAGATTAGAAACGGAGGGGGGGGGAGAGCCTCATTCCACTGCGACCTACATTTCTTACTTTATTATTGGATAACTTACACCGTATTGCTTAAGCATTCGAGAATAATATATGGATGGTTTTGGATGAATTGGACCCTATGTTCCTTTATTTACAGCCCTTTTTAGCTTGGATAAATTCCATATAGCAGTTGTAGTTATAAAAAAATAAAATAAAAGCTGGGAAAGTTGACGTCACTACAAGAAGGATCTTCCTTCTTCTTTATTCCCTTCTTTTTTAAAGTATTTGTCGAGAGCACAAAATAGGCGGAATTGTATCTGTGATTTTTATTTCTTTACTTCCGCTAACACCGAGTTTCCTTATGCAAATCTACCATTGTAAAAGATCATAGTAACCATATTATGACATCCACTCGGAAATAAATTAGAAACTGTTTTCTGAGCGCTGTTATTCCAAAGTGCAGATGACTTGAATCTGTTCAGTGTTCTGTCCTTTTTTCTTCTCTTATGTAAAGGGATACGAATCATTAAGATTGGTGAGGATCCGAATCATTAAGATTGGTGAGGATCCGAATCAATGGGATTCAAATCATTAGTAACTCCCTACCTAAGTCAACTAGGGAGGAAGAATCCGATATATATATATATCTATATATTTATTATATATATATATATAGGAGAGGAGAGAAAGAGAGAGAGAGGCAAGCTAACCCGAGGAGAATAGTTTAGAACAGTCATTGACACCAATCAGCCAACATCATTCTACGCTGTTGTTGTGGTGGTTGGTTGCGCAGAGTGTGTAAAACTGAATTTGCTCTGTGCAAGTCTGTGTTGTTACACTATCTGAAAAACGCATCCTGAAGATGGGCGAACGCCCGAAACCGGTCGATGACCACAAAATGAAGCAGGGCTACCACAGAAAATGTCACTGATCATTCTACGTACTTTCTATTTTCAGCCAGTTTGTCCACCCACAAAAACATCACTACTCAGATATAAATATATATATATTTTTTTTACTTTCTCTTATTGCAGTAAGAGGAAATATTGCGACTGCGTCTAATTTCTAATTGATTTCACCAAAAATACATATTTTGGGCCCCTGAGTAAGAAAAAAAGTTTTTAGATCGTGTGGTCTATGTGTGTGTGTGTGTGTGTGTGTGTGTGTGTGTGTGTGTGTGTGTTTTTCTGAGTTTCTGCTACCATATATTTCTAAATTAGTTCGATGTAAGCTGATTATTACCAGACTATTCTGAACCAAATATAACCAAATTTGTAGAGATATAGTTGTATGTTTTCAATGGTTTAAGATCATATAGATTTGATTTAAGAGCAGCAAGCAAGGCGGATAAATATTATTTAAAATATTCTGGCATAACATGTTAGTTAATACTATATATTTTTGAATAGGTGGTAGATACGCAGTTTTGCAAAATATCTGATCCATAGTTAGTTTATCCGCCTTCATTAATTCACAACTTTCTACCATATAATTAATTAGAATGTCTATGAATGTAGCTATAAGTGATGTTATTCACTAATTTCCCAGAACAAAGGTGTTTTGCTCTAAACCGGGCAATTAAAAGTAAATGAAACTGATTACGAATGGATAACTGTTTCTTTCTATGATTCCTATAATAATATATAATTTTGCAATATATTTGCTTTAGTCACTCTAAAAATTTCAATGACTGTTTTGTTCGTTTTTTTTTTCTTTTTATAATCTCAAAATGGCTAGTTATAATGTGAACAAATTATATATTTAAAAATAAATGGATCATTAAAATTTATAACTTTCAGAATAAAATTTATCCCATAATAACAAAAAATATTAGAACAATATGAGTCAGTTTTTTTTTTTTTTTTATTTATTTATTATTTTAGATTTATTTTTCTATCCTGAAGGTTAACATCAATCAAGGGTAATATCTAATTTATTATAAAATAGGATATAGAAAAAACTTTGCTAGCCTAGATTACTTAATTCAAATGTTGCACATTATTTGATAATTAACGTCCACCTAACCCAATACAAAAGAGAACAAATACTAAAAAGTCAAGGATTTACTTCCCCTATTCCTGTAAATAACAAATAGATGATTGAAAGTATTTATTTTAATAAAATAACAGATGTTATGGTTGTTTTTTTTTTTTCTTTCTTGCTATTCTTGACGGGTTATTAAATTTTGATGATTCATTTACCATGGCTATTCATTAATAATCCGGTAATATTGTTTAATCACCTGTACTAGGTATGATCATTTATTGTGGCAATGAAATTTAAAATATAAAAGTTTTAATAATATTAATTATAAAGATTTTTTTTTTTCCCCTAGACCAAACCAAGAGAGGCCAAACCTCCTGACCTCGCCTAACTAGTTAAGAAAGTATTTTCGTATTTTATTTGCTTCTCTACAGCAGCACTACAGAAGAATAAAATCTTTTCATCCGTAATACTCCAACGACTTCCTCTTACTGCAGTTTATATAATTAATTATAAAATTGACAATTATTCTTCGTAATTGGCATTTTTTTTATGCTAATTTTTTTTGTTTTGGATTTGTGGTTTAGGATTGTTTTTTTTTTTTAATTTAAGGCGCTTCAACAGCTAATGGTCATTGGTGCCTGGAGCTTTCTGAGTGCACTGCCGGCCTCCGGACAGTGTTCTGTCGTTACTGAACGGACAGTGAACTGTAGGGGCTCCTAGGTAGAAAAAATCTAGCCAGCTGGACTTGAAGCCGGGTCCTCCGCATGGGAGCCCAGTACGCTAACCACTTAGCTATTCCCTTCCCTGGGTCAGGATTTCAGGTATATTTTGTTCTCAAAGTTTAATTGAGAGAGAGAGAGAGAGAGAGAGAGAGAGAGAGAGTAATGTTGGGTTACGTGTTTGTTAGCACAAATAGCACGTAATACTAAAATATGATTACATTGTACAACAGAAGACAGTGCATACAGCAAGCCTCAATAAAAATTCGAAATATAATATCACAAATTCCACCTGAAATCACTAAAATCAATTATTCATTGATCAGAAACAAATTGATATAATAATAATAATAGTGATAGGTAGGGAAGTAGCTAAGTGGTTGCGTGCTGTACTCCCACGCGGAGGACCAGTTTCGATCTACCTGTGCTGCCCTTGGATTTTCTCTTTGTAGGAGCCTCTACAGCTCACTGTCCGGTGATAGACAGTGTTGTTTGTAACGAGAGAACACTGTTCGGTGGCCGGCAGTGCACTGAGAAAGCTCCGGGCGCCAATGACCCACAAGTAAAGTGGTACTTCCGGTTGAGTAATTTTGACAGATGACCTACTGTCAGATGCGATGGTGATATCTAAACGGAATATCAAGTTTCAACTTTCTACGATTTTTTTCGTGTTTTTGAGATATTTTGTTCACACACACACACACCACACACACACACCAGAGAACCATTTGCTAAAAAAACCACTTTTTTTGGACTCAGGGACCTCAAAACGGAAATTCCCGGTGAAAACTCGATATTGAAAATTTGACCGATTACAATACTTCTCTTACTAGGAGTAAGAGAAAGTAAAAATCTGGTGTGAAACACTCACACAACTTTCTCTTACTCCAGTTCTCAAAATTATAATGACAAATTTATAGTTTGTGTACCAAATTAATTCAAATACGACGAAAACTGAAAAAACCGTTCAGTAAAAGCGCACTTCCGGTTAACTAATTTTCTTGAAACTCTGAATTTTGGCCATCCATTTATTTCTAATTAATTTTGTTTGGATGATAGAATTGTATAATCAACTATGATAGCACTTTAGAGAAAACATAACCCCACCCCTCCCCTAAAAGTGCCATTAAATGAATTTTTCCTAGAGAAATGTTTTAAATAAAAGTTGTAGATCTTTGTATGTGTAGTTGATATGAAGTTTGAAGAAAATCGTCGGAGCCATGTTTGATAAAATCGCTGAAAAAGTGGAAAAATCATTTAGTAAAGTACTAAAGTAACGCACTTCCGGTCATCCGATTTTTATCAAACATATTTAATTCTTTCTAATTAACATTATTTAGATGATAGAATTGTTTAATAAACTGAATAGCCACTTTAGATGAAAACTAACCCACCCCTCCCCCATAATGGCCCTTAAATGAATTTTCACAGAGAAATGTTTCAAATAAAAGTTGTAGCTCATTGTATGTGTAGTTGATATAACAAGTCAAAAGAAAATCGTTGGAACCATTTTTGAGAAAATCGCAAAAAAGTAAAAAAACTAACAAATAAAGTGGTACTTTCGGTCGAGGAATTTTGACAGATGACCCACTGTCAGATGCCATGGTGATACCTAAACGGAATATCAAGTTGCAACTTTCTACGGTTTTTCGTTTTTGAGCTATGCTGTTCACATACACACACACAGAAAACATTTGCTAAAAATCACTTTTTTGGGCTCAGGGGACCTCAAAACGGATATTTCCGGTGAAAACTAGATATCGAAAATTTGGCACGATTACAATACTGAGAGTAAGAGAAAGTAAAAAACTAGTTATAGGTTTATATGAGGGCAGTTAGTATTCCAAGTTCAAAGGCAAATTGTTTTTGGAGCCACTTTCGAGAGATTTTTCAAAAACTTATTATGTAAAATCACACTTCCGGTTAACTGATTTTTTTTCAAATTTAGAATTAGAGCAATGCTGTAAACATTTCTTAATATTTCATAGATGATAGAATCATATATTGAACAAATATGGCGTTTGTCAATGGAAATTCATGTTGCAGTTCCCCTACAGACCACCTAAAATCAAAGTTCCTGAGAAAATATTTCAAATAAAAGTAATAGGCAATTAGAGTTTTAGTTCGTATGCGAAGTTTAAAGAAAATCCGTTCGTTTTCGTCCATTAATTGCTTTCTCTTATTCCTAGTAAGACGAAGTATTGTAATCGTGTCAAATTTTTGATATCGAGTTTTCACCGGAAATATCCGTTTTGAGGTCACCTGAGTCCGAAAAAGTGGTTTTTAGCAAATGGTCTGTGTGGATGTGTGTGTGTATGTATGTATGTATGTATGTATGTGAACAGCATAGCTCAATAACGAAAAACCGTAGAATGTTCAAACTTATATTCCGTTGATCAAGTTTTTACCGGAACCGCGTTTTTACTACAATGTATTTTTCAGTTTTCTAGTATTTTTTTACTAATTTGCAATTTTCTCAAAAATGCCTCCGACAATTTTCTTGAAACATCTTATACAAACTAAACATACAAAGATCTACAACTTTTATTTAAAGCATTTCTCTGGGAAAATTCATTTAAGGGCACTTTTAGAGGAGGGGTGGGGTTATGATTTTCTCTAAAGTGCTATCCTAGTTAGTGTGTAAACTAGTGTGATGAATAGTGTAAATAGTGTAAACTAGTGTGAATCGTATGTAATGTAAACGAGTGTGTAAACTGAATTTGCTCTGTGCAAGTCTGTGTTGTCACACTGCCTAAGAAACGCATCCTGAAGATGGGCGAACGCCCGAAACCGGTCGATGACCACGGAAAATGTCTCTGATGCTTTCCAGCTCTGCGGAACCAACCACCACTGCAGCTGTCATAATTGATTATACAATTCTATCATCCAAATAAAATTAATTAGAAATAAATAGATGGCCAAAATTTCGAGTTTCAAGAAAATTAGTAAACCGGGATTACGCTTTTACTGAACAGTTTTTTCAGTTTTCGACGAATTTCATTAAATTTGGTACACAAACTATAAAATTTGTATTATAGTTGTGAGAACTGGAGTAAGAGAAAGTTGTGTGAGTGTTTCACACCAGATTTTTACCACAATGAACAGTTTCTTCAGATATGGTACATTTAAATGGATATTTAGAGCGATCACCGCCGCCAACTATTCTAACTGATCTTCTTGAAGAATGGTTACTGATTACGAAAATGAAAACCAATTGCTTAATTATTTGACACGAGATTAAGGCCCAGGCATATAAAGGGTATAATTAAAGTTATTAGAAGAAAAACAAAAAAAAATTATCAAATAATTGTTATAATTATTGCCCTAATACGTTTACGGACACCTTATGAAAAAATTTCTGGTTTCTGTGTAAGAATAACATTACTGTAATCAAATAAAATAAAATTTTTATAAAAAAACAGGGTGTCCAGTGTTTTTTTTGCAGTCGAATTTATTTTTAATATTAATATTAACATTGCATAATTGCCATTATTTTGACAACAGAAAATTGCATCTCAAATCACAAAATTCTAATACAACCTCATATTTTTCTAATATCAACCAGTTTCAGTTGGCATGGTAGTAGTTTTAAGTGACTTAAACAAATTAGATTATTATTATTATTACTTTTTTTTAATTTAAGGCTCATCAACATCTATGGTCATTGGCGCCCGGAGCCTTCTCAGTGCACTGCCGGCCTCCGGACAGTGTTCTCCGTCGTTACAGACAACACTGTCCATCAGCGGACAGTGAGCTGTAGAGGCTCCTAGGAAGAAAAAACTCTAAGTTGGTTGGGGTGGTTGGTTCCGCAGAGGTGGAAAGCATCAGAGACATTTTCTGAGTAGCCTGCTTCATTTTGTGGTCATCGACCGGTTTCGGGCTTTGCCCATCTTCAGGATGCGTTTTTCAGACAGTGTGACAACACCGACTTGCACAGAGCAAATTCTGTTTACATACTCTCATTTTTTGGACTCAGGGGACCTCAAAACGGATATTTCCGGTGAAAACTTGAAAATCGAAAATTTGACACGATTACAATACTTCCTCTTACTAGGAGTAAGAGAAAGGAAAAAGATAAGATTTAAGATTAAACCAGATGTTTAAAAAACGATCGAAAAACGAAATTACCGAATGAAACTTTTTAATTTAAAAAAAAAAAACGTACCTAAAATATAAACCGCGAATTCAAAACAAATTATTAATTTTGAAATGCACAATAACATCAAATAAGGATGTAAAGTATAAATCATTATGAAGTTTTTGTGTTAAAAAAAATAATAAATTCAGTAAAAAGGAGAAACAAAATTTAAAAAAAAAACTATAAACGCAATTACATAATTTTAATGATTAGGTTTACTTTATTTACCGCATGTATCTATAATTAGATGGTTCGGTTAGAAATAATATTTATTTTTCAGATTAATTTAACGGCATAGGAAATCTATTGAATGTTAAACAAGAAGGTTGGATAATGATAAAAAAAAAAAAAAGTGCGCTCTCATAATATTATATGTAACGTGCAATGTTGTGCATGACTTTTTCAATCGTAGAAATTATAAAGGAATGTTCTCATTTAATAGTTGACCTCCACCTTTCAAGGAGAGGTACTCTTGTGAGTATATTAAATAATTGATTGCTTCAGTTTTAGTTAATTCGTATCGGCTGCAATTCACATATTAACCAAGCATAAATATATTTTTTAATAAGGTGGTAAATGTTCCAAACTTCCTATTTTACAGAATTGAGTTTATTTTTAATGCTTATGTCAGAAATCGTATAAAAAATTTGGATCTGAAATATTCACCCACTTTCTATGGTGTACTGGAAGTAGGGACGAAACTGAATTGGGCGCCATTTTGTCATATGACGGTTGGCAGCAATGTTTTTTCATGTTTGTTATCTGCTATCCTTTCCATTAGAAGCCTGATAGCGTTTGTGTGGTGAGTATTGTTGTTTAATGTTTATTTTCTTCATGGAGCAGATGACAACTCAGCAACGTATTCACGTGATAAAAAGTTTACAAAAACAGTGGAAGCCCCACAGCAACCGTTCGTGAATTGCGTGTGACACTCGGACGTAACGCTGCACCAACCGAAGCCTCAGTTCCTAAGTTGATCCAGAAGTTTGAGACCACGGGTTCTGTTGCAAATGTTAAGAAAACAGGACGACCGCGTTCTGTTCGAACAGAAGAAAACATAGCTGTCGTGCGTGATAATGTGATCGTAAGCTCCAGAAAATCGGTTCTCCGACGAGCCCAACAACTGAATTTATCAGACCAAGTTAATGGTTATTAATGGCATCCCACCAGATGTTTGTGAACGCGTTGCTCGTTGCCGCGCGGCCTTGGGTGGTCATATGAAGGATATAATTACTTTCTCTTACTCCTAGTAAGAGGAAGTATTGCAATCGTGTCAAATTTTCAATATCGAGTTTTCACCGGAAATATCCGTTTTGAGGTACCTTGAGTCCAAAAAAGTGGTTTTTTAGCAAATGGTGTGTGTGTGTGTGTGTGTGTGTATGTGAACAGCATAGCTCAAAAACGAAAAACCGTAGAAAACTGAAACTTAATATTCCGTTTAGGTATCATCATAGGATACGAAAGTGGTCATTTGTCAAAAATTCCTCAACCGGAAGTACCACTTTACTAGTTGTTTTTTTTTACTTTTTTGCGTTTTTCTCAAAAATGGCTCCAACGATTTTCTTTAAACTTATTACATCAACTACATATAGAAGGAGCTACAACTTTTATTTGAAACATTTCTCCAGGAAAATTGATTTAAGGGCCCTTCTGGGGGGAGGGGTGGGGTTAGGTTACCCTCTAAAGTGCTATTTCAGGTTATTACACAATTCGGTCATTTAAATAATGTTAATTAGAATTAAATATGTTGTTGAAATTCCTAGTTTGAGAAAAATCGGAAAACCGGAAGTGCTTTTGTTTTAACACTTTACTAAATGATTTTTTTTTTTCTTTTTCTCAAAAATGGCCCCGACGATTTTCTTGAAACTGGGACATATGAACTAAACATTCAAGATCTATAACTTTATATAAAACATTCTCTGGGAAATTCATTTAAGGGCACTTTTAGGGGAGGGGTGGGGGGGTTAGATTTTCATCAAAGTGCTACTCCAGTTTATTATACAATTCTATCATCCAACATGATTAGTTAGAAATAAATGGATGGCTGAAATTCCAAGTTTCAAGAAAATTAGTAAACGGAAGTGCGCTTCTACTGAACAGTTTTTTCAGTTTTCGACGAATTTCATTAAATTTGGTACACAAACTATAAAATTTGTCAATTATAATTTTGAGAACTGGAGTAAGAGAAAGTTGTGTGAGTGTTTCACACCAGATTTTTTTTCATACATAAATGGGAGATGTTACTTAATGTTTTTGTAATAAAAAATTACATTTTCAATAAATTTTGTATGTTCTATAGCACTTTAATTTTCCGTCCCTACTTCCCGTACACCCTATATTATTGCAATTACTAAGTTCTAACTTGGAATTGAAATATTGGAATATTCTCGAAAACTTTTACTACG
Source organism: Triatoma infestans (assembly GCA_011037195.1). Lineage (NCBI taxonomy): Eukaryota > Metazoa > Arthropoda > Insecta > Hemiptera > Reduviidae > Triatoma > Triatoma infestans. The sequence goes on from JAAEAF010000519.1 coordinate 229,780, forward strand.
ATTACCTTTAAACTGGGTACGCTAACTGCACAGATGTAAACGTATTACTTTTATTTAAAACATTAAAACAAAACAAAAAAATTGATTTTGAATTGATGTTCTCTACTAGGCCAGAATATAATCACTTCTCTACCTTCCAAGTACAGAAGATAAGTATTTATTCCCCTTCCATCTCTGGTATCTATGTTAGGAGAAATATGTAAAATTTGCCATTTTATATAGAAGTGTACTAACAGAGGTAAACAAAAGTCGTGTGAGTGTTTCACACCAGATTAAAAAAAAAAAAAATATTTGTGATTATTTACAAGTAAATTTCAGCCAGTAACTGAATCACTCAATTATTTAATAAACTCACACAAACGTAAGAGGCCCATCTTTCTTTAGGATGCGTTTGTCACAGACAGTGTGATAACACAGACTTGTACAGAGCAAATTCAGTTTACACACTGAGTGTACTTGTAAAGTGGTACACTGAGTAAAGTGGTACTTCTGGCTGATGAATTATGCCAGAAATCTTCGTGTCTATGCGGCGGTAGTACATAAACGGAATACAAGTTTGAGTTCCCTGCAACTTTTCGATTTTAAGATATTCTTTTTACACACATCCACACACACACACACACATACACACACAGACCATTTTCAAAAAACCACTTTTCCGATGAAAGCTTAATTTTGAAAATCTAGCACGATTGCAGTACTTCCCTCTAATAGCAGTTAGATAAAGCAGTAATAACTTATTTTAACCATATCTTATTTCCGGTTCACTCTGATTTATATAAAGCAGAGACCTAATTATTAAAAATTCGCGACAAATTTCTAAAAATATATTTTCACTGGAAATGTTTGAAAGCTCATTGATTTGTTGTACAACCTTTCAGCTTTCAGCTTTGTTAGGGCTGTTTAAAAGGGCGAAGCTGGAGGACAGGCTATATCCACAGAGGATCAATAGATCTCCTAGTGTAGGTCGCGGTGGAATGAGGCTTAGCCATCTATTAATCTATCTATGGGATTGGTTCAATGCTATTGGACTACAAAGTAAACACTTGTTATACCTGTCTGGATATTTATTTAACCCCCACCACCTCTATATTTAATGTTAAAATCTGAAGTTTAAAGAAAATTTACCATTTTACATATAATTGTATCAATAGCAATATGTCGGTTTCTGACAGTATGTCAATCGCACACAGCAGACATTAATCGAACTAATGAACGAATGCCAATGCTTGCATACTATAATGGGTTTGAGAAGGAGATAAATTGGGTTAGATAGATAAATAAACTAGAAGTAAAGCTGAACATTGTACAAATAGAAAAGTAGCACAAACTGCCTGGACTTCACACTAAAATATATAAAATGATAGAGGTAAAGAGAAAGGTTGATGACGCGTTGTGACTGCTGTATGAAGTCTGCTGCAAGACTGTCGGTAGACTCCCTCCTATGGCTGGCTCAGCTCTATTTAAATAGTTTCTCCCACTGTAGTCTGGCCTAAACTAGTGAGTGATCCTGTTTTTCTCTCTCTCTCTCTCTCTCTGCTTTGGATCGCTCTCTTCGGATGACACTACACATTCTTATATGTAGATGGTGTCAAACTTTATACACCTCAACATTTTACAAAACGTTGAAATATTAACAGTAAACAACTAAAACCTGGATCTTTACGGTCGCATACAAAATGCTGATTACTTTGCCACGGATTTTCAATGTTAAAATTGTGATGGATGCAAGAAACTTGAAATAATATTAAATTATAAAAAAAAAATCAGAAATGTGACATTCCCTTGCAAAAGGGCTAGCCAGGTATACAAGTCCAGTTACTGGTACGGTTCAAGAACAATTATGGCATTGTACTACCCCTTCTCCTCACAGGGGAGGAATTGAAGAAACAAAGAGAAGAGATATTTTAAGGACAGACTTGTGCTAGAAATCAAGGTGAAAGCATCAGACCAGTATCCTATACCAGTATCAAGTTATAAGAATTTATTATAAGATTTTATAGTGATTTTCAAAGTACTTAATTTCTCTTAGAGAATATATTTAATTTAATCTACCAGTGTGTACTTAATTATTCTTAATACTTCTATCTCTTAACCGTATATACATACAAGCCCTTTGCGCTAAGACGCTCGCGCCACAAGCTACCTATACATCAAGCTACCTATACACACATCACACCATTATATTACAAAATCTTTTAAAAAAAACAAAATTTGTTTATTGCATTCAATAAAAAAACTAAATTTGTTTCTCTATCAATATGATCTTTCTGTTATAAATTTCTTAAAAGTGGAAAATTATATTTTTCTTTTGGATTACATTTACCCTCTTCAGGGTGGTGCGCATTTTATTTTATTTTTAGCTTGCAGTATATTTCTGAAGAAGTCAATTTCAAAAAATCTTAGTCAAAAAATATGGAAAAGATGAATGATTTCTTGTTAATAAAACATTTTTTATATTTTCAATAAAAAATTATAACATTATATATAATTAAAGGACAGATAAGTTTAACTAAAGTTATATGAATAATAATTAAGACATAAATTTAAATGTTATATAGTAACTACATTATTATAACAATAATTTTACTGTTATTAACATTATATTATATTATAAGGGAATGTTTTTCATTAGAAGGTATCATATAAATAAGATGTTAATTATTAGATAAAATATTGCACTGTTGCAATAATGTTATAGAGAAGATGACAAGGTATGGTTTATTGTTATTGATATATTTCATCATAATAATATTTCACTATTCAAATAAAAAAAAATAATTGATTTGATCTATTTAAGAAACAAATAATGTTATTAATATATCACTTATTATATAAAGTAGTAGGAAGATGATTTTTATAATTTTAATCTGGTTAACAGTGATATGCATCCATTTGTACCGTTTGAATTACGTGATCTAATATTGTTATAACTTATAAATTACAACAGTATCAATGTAGTAATTGTTAGAACATTCATAGCACAATGTAACTTTAATGTATAAGGTATATTACTAAACTTGAACAAGTATACTTAACAATTATATAAACTCCAAGATTATAAAATAGAAAATTGTTAATCTTAAAAAGTTACATCTTCATATTGGCTAGCTAAAGAACTATTTTACAGTCCAGTAATTTATTTCATTTTATATCTGCTATTAAAAAAAACTGTTATTAATATTATAAACCATGACTGTCTGTTTGTTTCTGAACATGTTTATAACTTAGTTTGAAAAGGAAGAGATTAGCTCAGTGGTTAGCGCGTTGGACTACCACGCGGAGGTCCCGGGTTCGAGTCCAATGCTGCCCTTAGATTTTTTTCTTCCTAGGAGCCTCTACAGCTCACTGTCCGGTAATGGACAGTGCTGTCTGTAATGAGAGAACACTGTTCGGAGGCCGGCAGTGCACTGAGAAGGCTCCGGGCGCCAATAGCCATAGATGTTGACGCACCTTAAATTATAAAAAACAAACTTTGTTCAATCTAGATAAAAGATGGTAATGTTCTAACAGAAAGTATAAGCTACTTATTGTTTCACTAAACAAATTTCCAGGGTTGAAACTAAAAAATTCTGAATAGTCTTTGATGTTGTTTTACGAAAGAAATTTATTTTTTATTAAATCGAATGAACATAGAATTTATTTTTTTGAAAATGTTGATTAAAAAGAAGTTTTCACTTTCATTTTTTACTCTCTTTTAATGCTAATAAAGATTCTTGACCGATCTAATAATAACTAAGATCTCGAGGAGCGGTCAATAAAATGTACACTTTTTTTTAAAATTTTTTCCAACGTTTCGACAAATTTATTGTCTTCTTCGGGGATAAAATTAAAAAAAATTGTTAATCGGTGTTTTATATAATTTCCAATTAAACAAACTAAATACAAAATATGTACTAAACAAAAACTTGATATAGCAGAGAGAGTTGCTAACTATATGAGCTACATCATTAGAAAAGACATTTTCTATATGTTAACTATATGAGCTATATTCATTTTCTGATGATGTAGCTCATATAGTTAGCAACTCTCTCTGCTATATCAAGTTTTTGTTTAGTACATATTTTGTATTTAGTTTGTTTAATGGAAATTATATGTAACACCGATTAACAATTTTTTTTAATTTTATCCCCGAAGAAGACAATAAATTTGTCGAAACGTTGGAAAAAATTAAAAAAAAAGTGTACATTTTATTGACCGCTCTTCGAGATCTCTCTTTTAATCCTAATAAGAGGGATTAAGAGATCTGCGAGCTTGTCAAATTTTCGAAAAATTGAGTTTTCACCGGAAATCCATACTACCGGAAGTTTCCTAAATAAGAAAAAATTGTTTTTACCAAATGGTTTGTGAATGTGTGCGCGCATATATAGGTGCATGTGCAGAGAATACAACGAAAATAAAACGAAAAATTGTAGAAATTCAAACAACTATGTTCCGATTTAGATACCACCACCGCTTCATACTGCTTCAGTTTCGGTCCAAATCCGTTAATCAGAATTGCAACTTTACTGACCGATTTTTAAACACAATAAGCCTCTATTAGCTGCAGTGACTCGGATTTTGACTCATCCAAGGTTCAATCTACTCACTGATTTCCTCAATTTTTCACGATTAGCATTTTTCCAGGGAAATTGTATTTTTTTAGTGATTTCCTGAATCAAAAAAAAAATCTAAAGTACCACTTCAGTAAAATATATGGTTCTACCACAATATAATATAATCTAGTATTTCTAGGTTTCTAAGAAAATACGATAAACGATACTATGACTTTACAGAAATGTTTTTAAGTTTATGTCACTTTCTCAAAAACCGGCTACAACGATTTTATTACTTTCCCTTACTCCTAGTTTCGATATCGAGTTTTCACCTTAACTATTCGTTTTGAGGTCCCCTGAATCCAAAAAAGTGATTTTTAGAAAATGGTCTATGTGTGTGTGTGTGTGTGTGTGTGTGCCTATTTGTATGTATGTGAACAGCATAGCTCAAAAACAAAAGACCATAGAAAGTTGAAACTTGATATTCCGTTTAGGTATCACCGTGGGATCTGATAGTACGTTAGCTGTCAAAATTCCTCAACCGGAAGTACCACTTTATTGTCTTTTTTTTTTTACTTTTTTCCAATTATCTCCAAAATGGCTCCGATGATTTTCTTGAAACTTGAAATATAACTACAGATACAAAGTGCTACAACTTTTATTTGAAACATTTGTCCTGATAATGTCATTTAAGGGGCACTTTTTGGGGGAATGGTGGGGTTAGGTTTTCATCTAAAGTGCTATTTCAGTTTATTAAACAATTCTGTCATTTAAATAATGTTAATTAGAATTAAATATGTTGTTGATATTCCGAATTTTGAAAAAAATTGCTCCGACGATTTTTTTGAAACTTCGTATATAAACTAAACATATAAAGATCTACAACTTTTATTTAAAACATTTCTCTGGGAAAATTCATTTGATGGCATTTTTAGGGGAAGGGTGGGGTTATGTTTTTCTCTAAAGTGCTATCATAGTTGAATTATACAATTCTATCATCCAAACAGAATTAATTAGAAATAAATAGATGGCCAAAATTCCGAGATTCAAGAAAATTACTAAACCGGAAGTGCTCTTTGATTTTTGAGGTTTCGGAGATATGTGAGATTAGATATTCCAAATTTGGTAGATCTAATCAATGTCATTGGCGCTCTATTTTTTACTATAATGCAATCATTTCAAGTAGCTGACTTGGTAGGTTCAGGTACCACCTCCCTACTCTATATTTATAGAATTATTATAGAGCAAATGAGTAGAATTATAAGTTGAATGAAAATTTGTTAATTTTGTAATTGTATTATGTAATTGCAGTAAGTATGTGTGTACGTGTGTATGTGTGTTTTTCATAGCAGATTTTTAAAATATAATACAAAATCCTGATTACAATTGTTAACTTAGCCAACCCAAAGTTGTAATTTTCAATGAACACACGCTCCTATTGTAATAATTAGAAATAATGATTTCCATTTTTAAAAGTTGCGCAAACCTCTGATCATTGTTACTACATTAACTGTCTTTTTTTTTTAATCATACATGTGTGATAACATATATTCAAATTACAATAATTTTATTAATTTTTCCATTTTTGGTTTGCGCACTCGCCTTTGGTCCGGGAATTCAGGCTTCGATTGCCATGAAGGCGAAGACAGTGTTGACCCTGCACCGTGAGAAATAGTGGGGATCTACAAGTAAGTAACGAACGGTAGCGAAGGCCGGAACTAAACAACGATGGGATCGCGGCTTGCTTAAGAAAATCGTTGCCTGGTAAGTCTTAGGCCTTCATGGGCTGTTGCTCTAAGTCTTTTTTATTTTTACTTTTTCTAGGCGGCATCTTTACTGAATTTTTTTCAAGAGTTAATACAAAATATTATTGCAGTCTAATGCTTCGTTGCGATAAATTTCACACGTGTTAATAAAAGAAATGTTTAGCAGATGATTAGAGCAATGCAAGTTACTGATGGTAGGGATGTTTAAAAAAAAATATACATTTAACTGATTAATTTTCCATAATTTGTAATTAGCTACTACAGGGAAAACATCAAAAATAATTCAACTAAAACAAATTCCCATGAACTCTTTCGTAAATTAAAAATAATGATTAATGTTTATTCTCATGAAATTTAACAATAAAAAGCTAACAATTTTATTCCCACGGAGAAACTCATTGATCAGATAAACATTTGTAATAATTAATAAATAGAAAAGTATTTTACTGATTTACGAGCTAGTATTTACGCAGAGAGGCAATAAGGGGAGCCCCGTGAATTTAGTAGTATAACTTTTTGTTGCAGGCATTCGTGAAATTCTTATCAGGTAAATAAAATGATTGTATGAAAGTAGTTAGTGAATGAATGAAAGCTTTTTATAGAATTAAACAGGCAGGTTTTTGGCAGGGAAAGCGATATGGTAATTCTACCATTCATCGCGAGATGCTTTTGTAGGTTTCTATTACAGGTTTTTCCTTCTGATGGAAGATCTTTTGTTTTCGAGCATTCTTACAGTGTCAAGTTAACTTCTAGGGAAGATTGGTTAAGATTGGGTGCGTCTGGTGTGATACCTGATAATTACCTCCATGTTATACGGACGGTTCCAGAATGGATGGTAGGTCATGGAGCTGCGGTCTATTCTGAGATCGGGGATCATTTGGCAGTATCTCTTGGTGAATAGACCACAGTTTTCCAGACTGAGGTTTATTGCTATTCTTTGTTGTATCTTGGATGAGAGGGTACGTAACATTAACTTAAAAGGTGTTTGTATCTTCACGGACAGCCAAGATGCGCTGAAGGCGCTGAGTTCATGTGTCTTCACTTCCAGGTTGGTGTTAGAATGTTCTACAAGACTGGAAGAGTTTTCTTCTCTGAAGGATGTGCTTCTAGTCTGGGTATCAGGTCATAAGGGAATTTTTGGGAATGAGGAGGTGGATAGGTTTGCCAAATTTGGCGCCTCTCTCCCTTTCATTGGTCCCAAACCTGCTATTGGCGTGTCTTCTGGCACATGTCTGTCAGGTTTCTAGTCATGGACAGCTTCACAGCATTCATCCTTATGGATGAGCACACTTGGTTGTCGGCAATCCAAGATGCTCATCGGGGTCTGGACAGGGCTATTAGTGAGGCGTTGCTGTGTCTTTCATGTACCTCTCTCAGGCATCTTGTTGGATCCCTTATTGGACATTGTGGTTTAAGGAGACATCTCTACTTAATGGGGCTCATGCCGGATCCATTTTGTAGAGTCTGTGAGAGACAGAGGAGGAAACACCCATCTACCCTATGACAGATTGCTCGTGTTGTGAGGAAATTAGGTTCAGGACTTCTGGTCGAAATAGGATGTCTATGGAAAAGCTTAGGCTATTTCCGATTTGTTCGAATTGCAGTGAATCTTATATGGATTAGACCCGGGTCGAATATTTATTCTAGACCCGGTTTGTTGTTGTAGCTATATGGGCCCAGTGGGGATTTGGATAGCGCAGGATTTGGTCCCTCCCCAGACAAATAATAATAAGTAGATTAAAATACATGAACCAAAACATGTTTATGGTAAAAGTCAAGATGAGGGCAGCACTGCTGGACTCAAATCCGGGTATTCAGCGTGGGAGTCTAGTGCGCTTCCACGGAGCTAATCCCTTCCTTTTATGTAAAAGAAAAATATTTCAATAGATTATATTTTATGGTAATTATGAGAACTTGATTCAAAAGAAATATAAATCCAAACAAATATTACAAATACTTACAAATAACACATTTTTCACACTAACCGAAAATAATAAATAATCATTAATTTCAACCCTGACCTTTATTTTGTTTACAAAAATATTGTTTCTAATTTATTATTAATATATATTTATTATTAACTGTTGTAATGGAAATTATCTGTATCTGAATATTGAGGGGGGTAAAGAGAGTTTAATTTATTTATTTATTACAGCATAAGTGTCTTAAGTAAATGTTTATGAATACAATAAAAACAAAATAAATAAGAGAGGAGAAACTACCCATGGTAATGATAAATGCTCCAGTAAATATGTTCTCAATGTTCACTCTGTTGTGGGAATAAATGTCATAGCCAAGGCGTTCAGGCGTTGGGAAGGATTTTCAGGATGGATTCGGGACGAAAGACGACGGACAAGAGGATTATGAAGAAAATATGGGGAATTTCACGGTAAAGAGAGCGAATGTTAAACATTTATTTATTTGAGTCTTAATAATTAGAAACAATAATAGCAAATAGATTTATTCTGTAATAGATAAAATATCTAACTAATTTAATAATGTCCACAGTGGTAAATATTTGAAGTTTAATAATAAAATCAGTAGAATTATTTGATAAGAGTATAATATTAAGGCATTTTGAAACCCCTATGAAAGTATTTTATATTAAATTAGAAAACCATCTGATTATCAGTGCAAGTCAATGCAGTAATTAATAAACAAAATGGAATGGAGGTAAGCTGTTTAGTAAATTTTTATTTGCATTATTCAATTCATAATAAAATCTCTATCACATTTTCAATCTAAAGTTGGTATTTGTTGATATTTGAATTGTTCATGTTATGTTTTTTAAAACGTTGATGGCATTTTTCCTTCCACAATGTCTTCTCTTCGTATTACAACTGACAATAAAGTATAAACAAGTAAAAAGTTATCCCAAAAAAAGTCAAGAAGTGATTTAAGTGAGACAAAGTCAAATTCACCGCGAAAGGAGTGGCGTTGCATTGTGTTTATATTTGTATTGCATACTAGATTCGTTGTAAAGTATATGGGGTATACAAGTCTGAGTGAATGTGGATAATGATCTAGAGTTAACCTTATATATAGTAAAGCTTATTTCTGCTTTACAATATAAATAAATAGAATAATAACACAAATAAATAAATATTATAATAATAATACATAAATTTTCATTTAAACTATCGTAACGTTTTTCAAACTAGCTACTGCAACTAGTTGCTAACTGGGTTCGGTTTAGATAAAACACATTAAACTTCTAACAACACCAGTTTATCTTCAACACAATAAATTACAAAGGAAACACTTAAATGTACTGTATAAACAAACAAAAGTTCTCTCAGCTCACTTTGTATTCACTTGTAACAAGCTCGCACTCCATTTGTAACAAGACTCACTCACTCGAGCTGTTCTTCTCCTATTTATATCACCGGAGAAGGTCCTGGAAGGTTTTAGAATCTTCCAAGCCGCGGTGGACCGGTGTAGAAGAGTCCAGAAGCGGCGCCTCGCTAGCGCTTCCCAGCGCCCTCGAGGAGAACTTGAGGTGCCGGCTTCTTCCCCTAAATGGCTCTAGTGGCTGCGTTACACTGTTAATCGTTAAGTCCTGAAGAAATTTTGGTTTTAGTCATCGCCGGACGCTTTTCTGTCCTAGAGGTAGTTTTTCCAGATTCTGTAGCTTCTAGGTTGATCAGAAATACTGCCTTTGTTTTTTTTTTATGTTTCCAACTCCTTATGGATTTGTTCATTCCGTATGAAACAAAGTGCTCCCGAAGTGAACCGCAGTACATTGTTTTGGAAAACTTACAACCTGTTCATTACAGTCTTATTAGCCCTCATCCATACGGGGCTGTATTGGCCTAAGTATAAATGTATAGAGAGGTCTGGAGCATTGCGATTCCAGTGGAGTCCGTCGGTTAATTAGAGTATAGAGCCAGTGGTGATATCCAACCGGTTCGCGCAAACCGATTCTTAAAATTAGAAAAATTTAGTGAACGAGTTGTTAAGTTATCCGAAAATAATTTTTTTTTTATTCTCCTAAAAAAGAGTTGAATTAAGAAATTACTTAAGTTTTTGAATTTTAGTAAAAGTCACAAGTCAACACATTACGGAGCCACAACATTTTCATTACACATTTTAAATATCTTTAGCCTTGAAATAGATACCACGAAACATCGGTGAAAATGCAATTTGTTTTCACTTTTGGCCGTACCTCACAACATTTATGGATATTTAAACAGAAAAAAAGAGTATGACTTAAGTTCATCAAATTCAAGAAATAATTTTCATGAATGAAAAACACTTCCGAGCTTCCGGGATGAGACCACGTCAGTGGCTAGCTAGGAAACCGATGTTTCGCCCATATTGCAATGAATTCAGGGGTCATTTCACCTTGAAAGCTATTGCTATATGGGCGAAACTTTGGTTTCTAGGAAACCACTTTCGCGATCTCAACCCAGAAACTTGGAAGTGTTTTTCAGATATCTAGATATATGGAAAAACATTAGAATATGATATTCCCCAACACTTACATAAAATTATGTATTAAATATTTTAAACACAATATCTTGGAACATTATCGAAAAATATAATTACCTACATGTACGAGTATAATACAGCAAAATGAATTGTATTCAATAGCTTCTAAAGACTGGCTGGTTCTCATTTTTGAAATCACTTTTTTTACACTTTATTGTAAAATTTATTTGTCAAATGGAATTATCATAACACTGATAATAATTGCAAAAATTATAGGTAGAGTTATACATTTTAGTGGCAATGAGATCTTTTTTGTATTCACAGTTCGTGATGTGAAATTTCCTTGGCCTATTATATATATTTAAAACTCCGGGCTATTTTGTTTTATAATCCCTATCGAATTGACTGTTACTATTACCTGTATCCTACTAACTTTCATGTAGGAAACACTATTTACATATGTATAGCAATCATTGTGAGTCATTTTGTATGTTAAGTTTCTATCGGCATGATCATAGAGTTTAGCAATTAGTTAAATCATGGTTACTATTACTGGTACTTATGTGGCCGGCACAGCTTCAATTGTTACATATACTTCCCACTCTGTACAGAAATTATTTTGAAGCGAACGTAATTATGTTAATTCTAAACAGCACATTGGATCAGTAGCAAATGTGGTTACTGAATTTACTGTTTGCCCAACTTGCTTACGTGTTATATTCTAAGCAAACAAAGTTGTGTATATTGCGTTTTGTAAAGCCATGCCTATATGGGGGGCCTAGTTTGGGACCACATAATCTGTTTTAAAATATAAAAAGTCTTGTCTTTCTCAAGAAATCTATTCTCTGATTTAAAAAAAAAAAAAAATTAATTTTTTTGTGTATAAATGACTGACTGGGGAATGCTAAGTTGATTCTGATGATAAGAAGACGAACCTTATTATAATTGGGATTTTATATACCAAAAGCTGAATGTCCAGTTCCAAAAATCTTTTAACTATTGAACTGAAGATATCTAGCCAGTTTATTAACCCATATTGTTGAATCAAAATGTAATTGAACATTCTAAGTAATTGACTTTTTTCATAATTTTAAGGTGACATTGTGGTTTAAGGAGACATCTTCACGTAATGGTGCTCATGCCGGATTCATTTTGTAGAGTCTGTGAGATAGACACCCATCCATCTTATGTCAAGATTGCTTGGGTTGTGAGGAAATTAGGTTTAAGACCTTTGGTCGGAACAGGATGTCTGTGCTTAGGCTATTTCTCTTTAAGGTTACTGTCCGATTTGTTCGGACTGCGGTGAATCTTAGATGGATTAGACCCAGGTCTGGATATTTGTTCTGGATCCAGTCTGTTGTTGTTTATCTTGGGGTAGCTATATGAATGGGCCCAGTGGGGCTTTGAATAGCGTAGGATTTGGTCCCTCCCCACAGACAAATAATAATAATAATAATGATTTTTTTAAAACTTGAAATGCTTTAGACAGAAACGTATCAATTTTATTTGAAACAACATTTGAAATTTGCACATGTTATCTTGGTTTTGACAAAGTGCGCTCCAGATAAGGCCGCTCAGTTATACAATTAAAATCCCCACCACCATTTTTATGGCCAGCTAAATTAAACATTGTAACGTTGCAATTTTAAGGAAAATTTCTTGATTAATGTGTATTAATAAATTAGAGTAAGAGAAAGTCGTATGATTGTTTCACATCAGATTTTTCTCGTATTAAGGGACCTTAAAACATGTATTTCCGGTAAATGGTGTCAATTTCGAAAATCTGACGCTCTAGGAACGAGAGAAAGTAATACTAGTGAAAACCAAAATTTGTTAAAACGCTAAATTGATAGGCATTTCTTCGTTTAATGGACAATTATCTTAATTTCAGTCATACAGCTGCTCTTAAAAGAAATTGAATTTCGCTTTCATAACGATTATAGCACTCGATTATGTTTGAATTTATTGGCTTTATTAATTATTTTGTTCCTTTCATTCTTTATTTGCATTCATTTTTCAATCGTTTTTATCACTACCAGGCAATATTAAAGCTGTTAAATCTTCATGATTTCTTACTCGAAGAAATTATTAAATGTTTTGAACTATATATCTTAGATGCAATGATTAAAAACAAAAAATAAATATGTAGGTATGTCAAGAATTAAGGTCAACATATTAAGTATAATGCTGTTTAGGTGAGGTAAGTAAATTCTCCAAGGAAATCAAGCCACTTGATTATTTAAAACTGAAAGACGTTGACTTGGGTTGTGGATATAAGGTAGTCCATAATGGTTATAGAAGGCCCTCTTATGATATTAATAACTGACAAGGTACATTGCGATCAGTTTATTTAATTAAGCCTTTTCTATAAATAAATGTTTAACAGTTACAAATAATATTGTATATTTAAAGCTTACAATAAATTCCTTTCTGCTAGAAAATGCTGTCATTTAATTTTTACTTTCTTACTACTAATAAGAAAACGTATTGCGACCGCGTCAGATTTTCGAACTTGAGTTTTCACGGAAAACACATATTCTGGAGCCTCTAGAATACAAAAAAAATCTGGTGTGAAACACTCACACAACCTTCTTTACTCCAATTTTCAAAATTGTATCTAATTGACGAATTTTATAGTTTGTGTACCAAATTTAATGAAATTCGTTGAAGTTCGTCGAAAACTGAAAAAAACTGTTCAGTAAAAGCGCACTTCCTTTTTTACTAATTTTCTTAAAACTCCGAATTTTGGCAATCTATTTATTTCTAAGTAATTCTGTTTGGATGGTAGAATTGTATAATCAACTATGATAGCACTCTAGAGAAATACCTAACCCTCTACCTCTCCCCTAAAGTGTCCTTAAATGAATTTTTCCAGAGAAATGTTTCAAATAAAAATGTTAGATCTTTGTAAGTGTAGTTGATATAACATTTAAAGAAAATTGTTGGAGCCATTTTCGAGCAAATTGCAAAAAAATCTGGTGTGAAACACTCACACAACTTTCTCTTACTCCAGTTCTCAAAATTATAATTGACAAATTTTATAGTCCGTGTATCAAATTTATAGAAATTCGTCGAAAATTGAAAAAACTGTTAAGTAAAAGTGCACTTCCGGTTTACTAATTTTCTTGAAACTCGGAATATTTCTAATTAATTTAGTTTGGATGATAAAATTGAATAATCAACAACGATAGCACTTTAGAGAAAAACATAACCCCATTCCTCCTCCTAAAGTGCCCTTAATTGAATTTTCCCTTAGAAATGTTTTAAATAAAAGTTGTAGATCTTTGTATGTTTAGCTTATATAGAAGTCAAAGAAATCGTCTGAGCAACTTTTGAGAAAATTGCGAAAAAGTGAAAAAAATCATTCAGTAAAGTGGTAATAAAAACTGCACTTCCGGTCACCAGATCTTTTTGAAACTCGGAATTTCAACAAACATATTTAATTCTAACTAACATTATTTAGATGATAGAATTGTCTAATAAATGAAATAGCACTTTAGATGAAAACTTAACCCCATCCCTCCCCCAGAAGTGCTCTTAAATGAATTTTCCCGGAGAAATGTTTCAAATTAAAGTTGTAGCTGTTAGTATGTGTAGTTGATGTACCAAGTTTGAAGAAAATCGCGCAAATGTAAAAACACCAACTAGTAAAGTGGTACTTCTGGTTGAGGAATTTTGACAGATGACCCAGTTTCGGATCCCATGGAGATGACTAAACGGAATATCAAGTTTCAACTTTCTGCAGTTTTTTGTTTTTGAACTATGCAGTTCACACACGCACACACACACAGTTTTGCTAAAAACCACTCTTTTGGACTTAGGGGACCTCAAAACGGATATTTCTGGTGAAAACTCGATATCGAAAATTTGACACGATTACAATACTTCCTCTTACTAGGGAGTAAGAGAAAATAATAAAATATTTCTTCTTGATTTTTTGGTGAAGAAGTCCTTGTTTTATTTACGAGTTGTGATTCACTCCCTTCCCTTCTTGAAAAATTTCAATTTACACCACATTTTTCTAACATTCAATCATCATTTTCAAACCCTACTACAAAGTTGTTTTTATATCTGGGTATACCAATGATGAAGTACATTACAGGAAGGAGTTTTTGTTGAAATTTTACGAGTTGTATTTTTTTTTTAAAAAAATCAGTAAATGTACAATATTTTTCACAATTACAATTTTTGAAATTTTCAAAAGTTTTAACTAATATTGGCCAACTTTGTAAGTGATACTGAAGATTGAAAACAAGATTTTTCAAACAGGAAATCTACTGGTCTTTCGAATGGTGCAATTAGATTTGTTGTAGTCTCAGCACATCGGAAATTATTAGCGATTTAATGCGGTAAAGTAGTGAAAAGTTGCTAAATTATACAATGTGAAATATGCTCTGGAACAAAGGTTTTTTCAAAAAGTTTTTACTAGACATTTTTTTGTTGCACTTGAAATGTACAATTGATTTCCAAAGTTTGTCTATCAGGAATTGACACACCCTATATAATTAAATTCATTCGTCGGCAAAACTAAATTATTTAACTAATTAGAACATTAGACATCATGGAAGAAATTTGTTTAAACGAATGAGGAGCTTTTTAAAACTTTTCGTTTTTGAGATATTCTGTTAACACACACACATTCACATACCTACATACACCATTCGATAAAAACATTTTCTTCGCGTTCGGGGAAACATGTATTATATTTGAATACTCAATTTCGAAAATCTGGCACCAAGGTAATACTTTCTCTCACTAGAAGAATTCTCTCAAAAAAAAGTTCGCTACTTAGGACTATACTTGGACCGACGCCTTACCTGGAATCCACATACCAGACTCAAACGACAGGCACTACATCAACGTTACAAAATGCTTACTAACACATTTTAATCTACAAAGTCATTCTTAAACCTATTTGGGCTTACGGCGCCGAACTGTGGTGTTCAATCAAACAATCTAATTATAATCTTATCCAAAAACACTCCAATCCAAAATCCTCCGCAAAATCGTTTCAGCTCCTTTCTTTGTCTCCAATCACACAATCCATACAGACTTAAATATACCATACGTCCGTCAAGAAATCCTATTCCGTTACAACAGATTTCACAACAGTTTATCTTCTCATGTCAATCCTCTCGTCCGTGATCTTGCTAACCCTATAAATTCAACAAGAAGACTGAAACGTCAATAGCCTCGTGATCTACTTACTGAATAACTCGGAGTTTCACTACTGAGTGACTTCTCCGCTCCTGTTTCTATGAATTGTCCACAATTAACAAATTTACTATTGTTAAGCTCATAACAGGTATCAGGTATAACAGGTATCAAAAAAAAAAAAAAAAAAAAAGTGAGAAAGTAAAGAAAAAAATTATTGTAGATAGTTGTTATGGAATTAGTAACAATAAATTTCAAATATTATTTGAATCGGTTCAATGTTATAGGTGCATCCTTCTGGACTACAATGTAAATACTTCTCTAACTGGTAGGTTGGTGGATTGGTCCATCCATCAATATTTTATCTTAGGACAAATGAGCGATATTTGCAGTTTTGAAACAAATTGTTATTACAAATATGAGTGGGTGATTCACTTTAGATTTTTTTTATGAAAGCAGGATATATATACATATATATATATATAGAGAGAGAGAAAAATATTATCTATAAGAAACATTAATATGTATGCAATCTTGTGCCATCATTCTGATGGCAGATATAGATATAGCAGGGGGGAGGATATCAGATAAGAGAAATGTGATACGATCAAAGAGGGAGGACCTCCTCTGTCACACAATACAATGGAGGTGCGCGTGCTGTCTGCTTAACCTTTATTTTATAATATATATATATAAAAAAAAAATCGGTTATGCTAATATAATACACCTGTTAACAAAAACATTTAACTTTCTGAAGAGTGGAAAAATGATTTGCTATTTATACGGGCTAAAATACTTGATTGTATAAAGAATTGTTGCATCTTTCATTCCAAGCAATATATTAAGAGGGCATTTCGTTGTTTTCTACTATCCGTTTGTTTACTGCTGATTATTTACTTTAAATCCATAATTTAATAAGCATAAGCTCAAATTCATTTCATTAAGTACAATATAAAATATAAATATACTTTATACAATTAAAGTTGAATGAATTTATCTTTTATTTCTTTTTTATTGATTCAAAAATTAGTTTGTAATTTTTATTTTTACTTTCTCTGACTCCTAGTAAGAGGAAGTATTACGATCGTGCCAGATTTTCTAAAACTGAGTTTTTACCGGAAATAAGCGTACGGTTAACAGAATAGGTATTACAGAAATGAAAAGTCACAGGAAACCCAAAAACATGGCATTTATTCCGCACTTAGACACAAGGATTTCGGACAAAATTTATCTACCAGAAGGTATTTTTTTTTTTTTATAGGTTTTCGTAAATTTTCTCAAAAACGGCTCGAATGTATTTCTTTAAACTTCGTATGTTGTCTACCACATACCTATAAATTTTATCTAAAACATTTTCCCGGGAAAATTGTTTTGGGGGGGGGTTCTGAAGGATCAGTAGCGTAATAGTAAGAGGAAGTATTGTAATCGTTTCAAATTTTCGATATCGAGTTTCCACCGTTTTTTGAGGTCCCCTGAGTCCAAAAAAGTGGTTTTTAGCAAATCGTCTGTGTGTGTGTGTGAACAGCATAGCTCAAAAACGAAAAACCGTAGAAAGTTGATATTCCATTTAGGTATCACCATAGGATCTGTCAAAATTCTTCAACCGGAAGTACCACATTACTAGTTTGGTTTTTTAATGTTTTTGCGATTTTCTCAAAAAAGGGCTCCGATGTTTTTCTTTTAACTTGCTATATCAACTACATATACAAAGAGCTACAACTTTTATTTGTTATCAGGGAAAATTCATTTAAGGGTACTTCCGGTGGAGAGGTGGGGTTAGGTTTTCATCTAAAGTGCTATTTCAGTTTATTAGACAATTCTGTCTTCTTAATAATGTTAATTAGAATTAAATATGTAGTTGAAATTCCGAGTTTGAAAAAAATTGGATAACCGGAAGTGCGTTTACTTTACCACTTTACTAAATGATTTCTTCACTTTTTCGCGATTTTCTTAAAAGTGGCTCCAACGAATTTCTTGAAACATCTTGTATAAACCAAACGTGCAATGATCTACATCTTTTATTAAAAACATTTCTCTGGTAAAATTCATTTAGGGCACTTTTAAAGGAGGGGTGGGGTTGCAGCCTCCTCTAAATTGCTATCATAGTTGATTTTACAATTCTATCATCCAAACAAACTTAATTAGAAATAAATAAATGGCCAAAATTCGGGGTTTCAAGAGAATTATTAAACAGGAAGTGCGCTTTTACTGAACAGTTTTTTCAGTTTTCGACGAATTTCATTAAATTTGGTGCACAAACTATAAAATTTGTCAATTATAATT
>JAAEAF010000519.1:261029-361108 GCA_011037195.1 Triatoma infestans
TAAGAGTAAGTAAAAATATAAAATGTTGAGAATATATTTTAATTCAAGACAATTACTTCCACCTTTCTTCTATAACTGCTCCTCTTTGGTACAACTTCAAATCCGTTGCTTCCTTTCTTGTTTTACCGTATTGCCGCTAGATTTCGGATTAGTTAGAATTGAATAATATTACTTTACGTCACTTGTGACAAAAAAGTAATGGCTATTTTTACTTTACATCATTGTGATTGTCTATCCACACACTATATACTTCTAATTTAATAATTGGTCGCAGAAAAAAATAAAAATATTGCATTATGGCGGCGGCTGTGATTGAAATATGATATACTAATTATTAATAAATAAATAGTATTTCAATATTAAAGTATTCCCTCAGAAAATTATATTTTTATTATTTTTTTTATTCTGTTTTCACCAAATAGATGGCAAATGGAGTTGCATGTACACTACAACATTGTAAAATTAAAATAAAATCAAGATTAAAACCACTGAGAAAATAAATAAATAAAAAGTAAAAACACTTGAAAAAGAAGTGAAAAGAATAATGGCAAATACTTAAGAAAAAAAATAATATGACTAGTGACGATGTAATAGAAACCTTGCGTTTGACGTGAAATCTCTGCACAAACTTGGTGAATTTAACTGTGAGGATGGAGGGCAATGTCCGAACCCGTCAGGAATAAAATAAATATGCATATATAAATAACTAATAATAAAAAAAAGCAATAAATAAATAAATAACCTTAAACAGTCACTGAAACAGTCTACCTTTTGTTTTTACAGCTGCATTACGTTACTTAACGTTTAATATTATCATTAACATGGATGACTGCAACATATAATACATTTTATAAAAAAAAATTATAGATATCAAACAATCAAATTTTGTCGAACTGGAAACTACCTAACAATAAATAATTTTTTTTTTTTTTTTTGTTTTTTTTTGTGCTAACAGTAGATAGTTGAGATAGTTGAGGAGGTGAATGATTTATTCTTTTACAGACATACATAAATCGGACAAGTAATAAATAAATGAAATAAGTCTTCATTTTCATAAAGATTACACAGAATGCAAAGCTTAGGTTTTATTGAGTAAGCTATTGCTTTATGAACAATTTTTAAAGAAACATTACTGCTAATTTTCGAGTTGAAATATTATGCTAGTCACATGACAGAAAATTATATTTTTATAGTAAGTGTTACTACTACTTGGTAACAATTAGAGCTTTCCAAAATCAGATTGCTTAAGAGGACATGAAATAATACTATGAGTTTCGTCTTATATTTCGTAATCAATTATTAATAATAATTTTTCGTTTCCTTATAGCGCAGATTATATGATAATCAATATGTTTAATACAAAGAAGAAGATATCACGTATTAGGTATTTACTACTTATTATACACTTCTCTTCAACCAAATTGAAATCAAAATAAATTAATACTCTGAGATAAAAAAAATAAAAAGAAATATGGCCATCTTGAAATGGTGTTATATAAAACAGTAACTTGCCGGACAAATGCAATATTACAAAGATGATTTATGAACATTCTATCGTTTATAAAAGACTTTCCAATGCAATAAAATAAAAGATACTTTAAAACCAGTTTTTTTTTATTAATTTAAGGCGCGTCAACAGCTATGGTCATTGGCGCCCGGAGCCTTCTCAGTGTTGCACTGCCAGCCTCCGGGCAGTGTCCTCTCGTTACAGTCAACACTATCCGTCACCGACAGTTAGCTGTAATTGGTCCTAGGAAGAAAAAAATCTAAGAACAGCAAAAACCAGGAATTATAATTATTATTATTATTATTTTAATTTTATTTTATAAAATTAAATATGATATATTTACTGGGCTAACGGGTTAAAAAATAACGTAAAAAAAAAAAAAAAATATGACCCATCATTTTTGTTAAACATGTTAAATAAATTCTAAAAAGGATAACATTCAGTCTTTGGTAAAATTTGTTGAATCTGAATTTAGACTCTATATTATATTATATTGTTTGTTCTAAATTGGATTTACAATCCATGTATTTACAATTTGTACAGACCCTGAAGAAGGCAATAAATTTGCCAAAACGTCGGTAGAAATTTAAAAAGAGTTCTTTTGTATGACCGAACCTCAAAATCCAATTTAAAACATTGAATACAGCGGTCGTAACGAACACCAATAACATTATATTGTTTGTTACAGGGGATATTGCACTACGTCCTAAAAGATCTATAGTGCTCCCCGAAGCCTTCTCAGGCGAAAGTAATAGCTATCACCCGGCAGTGGGCTGTAGAGGCTCGTAGGAAGTGTAAAATCTAAGGGCAGCCCTGCTGGTCTCGAAGCCAGGACCTCCGTGTAGCTAGTCCAGTGCGCTACCACTGATCTAATATCTTCCTTAATTTAGACTCTTATGTTAATCAATTTATTTCGATTATAGAAAAAAATTACTATTTGATTGTAGTTGCATTATTGATATTTCTGACATAATTAAACAAATTTAACGAAGGTTTGGTTTATAACATTGTTTAAAATCGCATCTTAATGCTTACTCTACATTTGAAAATCGTTAAAGTCTTTCTGTAACATTTTTATTCAAATTTCATCATAAATGATCTTTTAAGTTACTCGGGCCATTTTCATGAAAAAATACTTGAGTTTAGAGTTGAGTCTGTTTTGCCGATATTACAATGACCTCCATCACGGTCGTTACTCTTTGAAAGCTAATGAAGCTCGATTTTTTAATGCTTAATTTTTCTGGCGGGCTTAATGTCCAACTACCAAATTAGGGGTCATGGGCGGGGACGGAAGCACCTACTTTTTTACATTAACATTTTTTTCAAACGAATATAAAATTTAGCAGTTATATGCGGGACTCGAACTGGGGATCTCCCTCTAACAAGTAAGTCCATGCTCATAACCACTACACAAATACCGGCCCCTCCGTTTTTTAGTAATTTTCTTATAAATTTCAAATAGTAGTGATAAAATTTTACATGTACAATTGTGCATACAAGATCTTTGAGAACTATCTTTGAGAAAACTGTATAAAACTGAAACCAGATTCCATAAAATCGAAAATTCGGTTGGTGGATTTCGCATGGATTTTTCATGTCGAATATCTTGCAAAAAAATGTCGCCTGCAAATTGCGTGCAAGTTTAAGAATGTTCAGAATTTGAACTGTACGATCTACTTAAATATTTCAAACTTGGGAGAACATTTCAGAACAGTGGTCGGTATTTTATGACACGCGTAAACATTTCTAATCCAACCTAATGTTCGTCGCTGAAGTTTAAAGTTTTTAGTTTTTATCTGAATTTTAATTTTAGTATAAATTGGAAAATAATAGTAGTCGCACCCACGCGCGCAATCTCTTGTTTGTTGTGGCTGTGTCTAAATGAGATTATCAATATTTTCATTTAGTGTGCATTAAAAATATGTTTACTATTCTGCCCTTCATTCAATACGCAACACATGCCAATTTTAATTAGTGTGTGATTACATTGTGCTTTTTTATACAAGTAGTTTTTTTTTTTTTTTTTTTACGTTTGTACGATTTGAAAAATCTGATCTGGAACAAAAATAGCTTGTTGACCACTGTTTTAGAGGATAATCTATATTGAATACGTAATTCAGTCAATGATTTTAATTAAAGTGAAGTAGAAAGGTTTCATTCCATAAAATAAAAATGCCATTTCACTGAACTTATATTCACATATAGAAAGGAACAACTATTTTATTTTTACAATGATTTCAATTAAAGAGTAAGGTAAGAAGATCTCTTCGTATATTTCATGAAATAACGTACGCTAGACTAAACGTCACACATAGTAAAGAGCAACTCTTATTTACTTTCTCTTACTCCCAGTAAGAGGAAGTATTGTAATCGTGTCAAATTTTTGATATCGAGTATTCACCGGAAATATCCGTTTTGAGGTACCCGGAGTCCAAAAAGTGGTTTTTAGAAAATGGTATGTATGTTTATGTGTGTCTGTGGGTGGGTATGTATGTATGTGAACAGAATAGCTCAAGAACGAAAAATCGTAGAAAGTTCAAACTTGATATTCCGTTTAGAAATCATCATGGAATCCGACAGTAGGTCAGCGGTCAAAATTTCTCCACCGGAAGAAGCACTTTACTTAGTCTTTTTTTTTACTTTCTTGCAATTTTCTCAAAAACAAAAAACTGCAGAAAGTTGAAACTTGATATTCCGTTTAGTCATCACCATGGGATCCGAAACTGGGTCATCTGTTAAAATTCCTCTACCGGAAGTACCACTTTACTAGTTGGTGTTTTTACATTTTCGCGATTTTCTCAAAAATGGCTCCGACGATATTCTTCAAACTTGGTACATCAACTACACATACAAAGATCTACAACTTTTATTTAAAACATTTTTCTGGAAAAATTCATTTAAGGACATTTCTGGGGGAGTGATGGGATTAGGTTTTCCTGTAAAAGTACTATTTCAGTTTATTTTACTTTCTCTAACTGTTGTTAGAGAAAGTATTTGCGATTGGGCCAGATTTTCGAAACTGAGCTTTCACAGGAAACACACGTTTTGAGGTGTACCCTGCGTCTAAAAAAGTAGTTTTTAGAAAATGGTCTTTATTTGAACAAAATATCTCAATGAACGAAAAGTTGCAGGAAGCTCACACTTGGTATTCCGTTTACATACCACCACCGCACCAGACACGAAGATTTCGGGCAAAATCCATCAACCGGAAGTGCCACTTTACTGAATATTTTTTTTTTTTAGTTGTTTGTAATTTTCTCAAAAACAGCTCCAATTCCTTCAAACTTGGTATATCAAGTAAACATACAAAGAGCTACAACATTTATTTGAAACACTTCTCCAGGAAAATACATTTAAGGGTATTTTTAGGAGAAAGGTGGGGTTATGGTTTCCTCTAATGTGCTATTTCAGTTCAACAATGTTCTATACAATACTGTTAACTAAATAATATTAATTAGAATTATATAAGTTGCTGAAATTCCCCGGTTTGAAGAAAATCGGTTTACCGGAAGTGCGACTTTACTGAATAGGTTTATCAGTTTTTTTGTTTGTGATTTTCTCCATAAAAATGCCGACGATTTTAAACACTAATAAAAATTGTAAGTGTGAAGAATGTTTACCATTTCGCAGGAAGAGTAAATCGTGTGAGAGTTTCACACCAGATTTATATAATAACGATTGAATTTTTAACGAAATATTTTTTTTGAATTATTCAAATGACATTCTCTTAATGCAATTCATATAGTTCCTAGTTACTAAATTCTTTTCAAACAAGGACTTTTTATTACATGTTTAATTGCCTTCAATATTATACAGATTTGGGGGGGGGGAGCTACACTATAAAGCCTAACAGCTCTAAACCCCTGTTAGATTCCCCAGAGCAGAATATCAAGCTTAAACATTGGCTATTTTTCGTTTGTGAGCTGTGCTGTTTACTATGTATATTTGTTTTTCATATTCTCAAAAAAAAAAAATTTCTATAAACAAAAGAGAAAAATCAACAGAAAGTTTAGCTTAAAAATAAACAATTACAATTATACTAAAAATTATTATCGTAATTAGTAATAGTAATTTTATTTGATTCTTAGAACAATAGCTATGAGTGACCCTTTGAGCTGGATCTCGTTAATGCAATCACGGTGCAAACTGGACCCCCCCCCCTGGCCTTTCCTTACTTCTAGGTATTCCACGCCTCAGTAAAGCTACAAGTAAAAATAATAATAATGCCCGTTAAACTGAAGGTTGAAGTAAATCATAAACTTGTGTTTAAAGATAATGAATAGTTCAATGGTTTTATAATTCACTTTAACTAGGAAAATTGGTACGATATCTTTTCAAATACCATAATATTCTTTTTTCATTCTAAAATTTTCATCATGTTCTTTTGTAGATAAAAAATATATCCGAGGGTCATACAATAAGTAACGAGACAAATCGCTGTAGTTCAGAAATTTAATCTGAAATATTTTCTTTAATATAATAATATTTTAATATAAAATTAATATAAATTTATAATTATAATTATAATATAAATTTAATATAAAAATATTTTCTTTAATCAATACAATAGTTTCAGTGCATCAAGTTGGCATCCTTGTACTTAGGTTCTCATCGGCTGTTCGAGTATTTGGTAAGCATAACCTCAAATGTATTCGGTTAACAATGGCGAGTCCGCTCGACCATTGCACTTCGGAAGAACAACGCTCAGTGATTAGATTTTTAGTTGCAGAGGGTATCAAAGATAGTGAAATCCATTAAAGAATATTGAAAGTGTACGGAAATAATTGTTTGAACCATTCGAACGTTTACAAATGGGTAGAACAGTTTACAAGTGGCCGTGTATGTGTCTGTGACGAGCAATGGAGTGGACGATCGGTTGAAGTTGCAACTTCCTCCCTCGAATCTCGCATTAACGAGTTAATTCAGGACAACAGGCGTATTACTGTTGAACTAATAGCTGAAGAAGAGCACGCGAGAGTTGGAACTGTTCATAACATTATTCAGAATAAGCTGCAGAATAAGATTTTGCTTCATGACAACGTGCGCCCAGACACTACACATTTAAATCAAACACTTCAAAAAATAGGGGTGGAGATTCTTCCACATCCCCCCTCAGCCCCGACCTCACCCCATTTGGACTTTCATTTGTTTGGACCTCTTAAGGAAACTGTACGTGGGAAAAGTTTCCAATCCAATGCAGAAGTTAGAAATCAGGTGCAAAAGTGGCTTTGATATAAACTCAAAGACTTTTGTGCTAGAGGCAACACAAATTAGAAGAACGATTAGACAAGTGTATAAATTTTGCTGGGGATTATGTTGAAAAGTAGCCAAAGTTTTGTATTGATTAAATACATCGTATTTTGTGCTACAGCAATTTGTCTCTTATTGAATGACCCTTGTAGATAATTATTTATAAAATAATTATTGACTTAAGAGCTTCTTTAATTGCGGTTTCAAAATAATGAAAGAATAAGTGAAAGAAATAAAAATATAACTTAATAAAAACGAATTATTATATTTAATAATACAAGTTAATCTTTTGCAGTTAGTTTTTTTTTTTTTTTTAATTTTAAAAAAGATGTTATTTAAAAAATGGTTAAAAAAGTAATGTTAAGTGTAATGAACTAAAGCAAAGGCCGACATAAAAGGAGGTTGTGATAAATGTCAATATATAATATATATATTATAAGAATGTGGTCCACATTTTACATAATCTAATGTAAAATTTGTTTACATAAAAAGAATAGTGGGAGACAAGCTCAATAATGACCCAAATATGTCTTTAATAAACGTTTTATGAAACAATGAACTCTTTGAATGAACTAGCTTTAAGGAAAGGTCTTGCCTGCAGTAATCGTCGTCGCTAAAGTTCAAGTTTTTGTTCTTTAGCTTGATGATATTTTTATTTTTAAAAATTACATATTTTGTTTATAATAATATTAATAAAAGAAAAGAAATAAACCAAATATGTCAATGATAACTGCAAGAATTTCCATTTAAGGAAAGTAAAAAGCAACGATGCGATTTATCTTCGAAAAGCCTTCAAGAATAAACCAAATTTTTATTATCCAGAGTTAAAAGAAATTATAAGTAACAATGGAGAATAGATAGTAACAATAATAGGAACCAAGTAGTCCAGTATTACTTCAAACTTCATTTTCTTGTAAGATTAATGAATCAAAACAAAAAATCACATAGTAACTAGGCTTTGAGTATCTAAATGGCTCAGGCAAATATGAAAAGAGTTTTTAATATAATCTAGGAAGATTACTGGATTGGCAGAGATCTAAAATCAAAGTGAACAGACGACTTTTTCAAATTAACATTATCACAACAATTTTTGGCAATTTTTTACTTTCTCTTACTCCTAGGAAGATCAAGCATTGCGATCGTACCAGATTTTTCAAATTGTGTTTTCATCTGAATTACATGTATTTGGGTCCCTTGAATAAAAAATCTGGTGTGAAACACTCACACAACTTTCTCTTACTCCTTTTCTCAAAATTATAATTGACAAATGATAGTTTTGTGTACCAAATATAACGAAATTCGTCAAAAACATACAAAACTTTTCAGTAAATGCGCACTTCCGGTTTACTAATTTTCTTAAAACTTGGAATTTTGGCCATTTATTTATTTCTAATTAATTTTATTTGGATCATACAATTATATAATCAACTATGATACCACTTTAGTGGAAGCTGTGAAAGCCCTAAAAGTACACTTAAATGAATTTTCACAGAGAAATGTTTTTAATAAAAGATGTAGATCTTTGCATGTTTAGTTTATATACTAAGTTTCAAGAAAATCGTCGAAGCCATTTTTGAGAAAAACGCGAAAAAGTGAAAAAAATCATTTAGTATAGAGTTAAAACAAACGCAGTTCCGGTTATCCAATTTTTTTCAAACTCGGAATTTCAACAACATAATTAATTTTAATTAATATTATTTAGATGACAGAATGGTTTAACAAACTGAAATAGCACTTTAGAGGAAGCTGTAACCCCACCCCTTCCCAAAAGTGCCCTTAAATGATTTTTTCCCTGAGAAATGTTTCAAATAAAAGTTGTAGCTCTTTGTATGTGTAGTTGATATTACAAGTTTAAAGAAAATCGTTGGAACAATTTTTGAGAAAATCGCAAAAACGTAAAACAACTAACTAGTAAAGTAGTACTTCCGGTTAAGGAATTTTGACAGATGACGCACCGTCAGATCCCATGGTGATACCTAAACGAAGTTCATCAAGTTTCAACTTTCTACGGTTTTTCGTTTTTAAGCTATGCTGTTCACATACAAACAGACCATTTGCTAAAAACCACTTTTTTGGACTCAGGGTCCTCAAATGGATATTTCCGGTGAAAACTCGATATCGAAAATTTGACACGATTACAATACTTCCTCTTACTAAGGAGTAAGTAAAAAATAAATGTTTTTACCGAATGGCGTGTCTGCGAATGTGTGTGTGTGTGTGTGTGTGTTTTAGCTCAAAAATGGAAAAATCGCAGGAAGCTCAAACTTGGCCTTCCGTTTAGGGTACAATCCCTGCATCATACACAAAGATAGAGCAAAATCTATCAACCAGAATTGTGACTTTACTGAATTTTTCGTGTTTTCCAGTTTTTCGTGATTTTCTCTAAAATGGCACAAAAAGATGACATTCAAACTTAAATGCTTGAACATAAAAAGTTCAGTCTCACTGTATTTGAAATTTATTAGAAAGTTTTAGATATTTTTTTGCTAATTTTAAGATAATTTAGCGCCCGGAATCTTCTCAATGCCCCGCCGGCCTCCGGACAGTGTGCTCTCGTTACAGACAACACAGTCCCTCACCGGACAGTGAGTTGTAGAGGCTCCTAGGAACAAAAAATCTAAGGTCAGCACAGCTGGACTCGAACTCGGGACCTCCCCATAGCTATTCCCTTTCCTTCCAGATATTTAACTTATATGGTGTGAAACACTCACCCGACTTTCTATTCTTGTAATTATATAGTTATAATTGACTCTTCAAACATAATTCTTACTAGACGTTTAGGTATCTTTAAATGTAGATGAAATGGAAAAAAATTGAAATAATTTTGGACAAACAATTTAGTGAAGTTTAACTTAAAATAAAGTGCATATTAGTGCGGTGAAATAAACTTAGAACTGTTAGGGACTATCCAGGTACCAGACGCCTTTACAAGAGATGTCGGAGAACTCGGCCACTCTTTGTCTCTTAACCCCTTCTAGAAATCAAAAATAAAAGAGCAGGTTTAACTACCAAGAGAAGCATTATTTTACCAGTATATTCCAGGAATTCAACCAGCATTCATTCGAGAGAGAAAATTAACGCCAGTTATGTGTCAAACATTTGAGTTTAAATCAATCAAGTGCAAGAATTTTTGTGCAAGGGAAGGATGGGGCTTGTTGTTAACATTTTCTTTAATTTGTTAACAATTAAAGAAAATGTTAACAAATTTCAGTTAACATTTTTTTTAATTGCTGTATGTTGCACTCAAAATTGCTGAAAATTGATTAATTTCTTGTCTTATTTATTTCTACTAATTATATATATATTTTTTTTGGATTTTTCAAAATGAAGTAACATCTAAATAATTCAAATACTATCAACATGCGCTTACTGTAACTACGTACCCTTCGGTGGGGCTTGTTGTTATATGCGAAGGGCAAGATGTTACAATATATAAAATACAGGTTTGGTTATTTATTTTAAGGAAATAAAACTGAAATATGTTCAATAAACAAATTATCAGAACTTTATTTTAATAATAATAATAATAGCAGCTTATTATGATCTAAACATGGATTATTACCAACTTAAATGCTTGAACATTCACTCTCTTTGTATTCACTGTCACCACCCATCTCTAAGTCCGAATTACAATTGTGGCAAATATATCTAAGGTCATTTTTAACACATTTTGAATGGGTGCGTCCATCTTTTGCACTGCATGCATTCAACCCAATTTTCTCCATCTTTTGACTGCCACCATGGTTTTAGACATTTCAGCCAGTCCTCATCTTCTTCGCCGGAACTTGATGGTGGCAAATTATTTTTTTTAATTCTTGTTCGCAGCTTTGGAGACACAGAATTTCTTTTTATTAGAATTGCCAACTTTCTCGTTTTTCTTGTTTGTTGGCTTCATTTCTTTTAAGATCTGCCGTGATTTGATTTGAGATATGCAATGGGGCAAGTTTTGCACTCCAACTAAGTGTAAGAACTAACCCCACTGACACGATTTCACTAATTAATCCATCCGTAAACACATAGGCCAAAGAATACTAGCGCAAACATATTGGATTGAAATTATTGTTAAGGCTGTATGAATTAACAGCATAAGTATGAAAGCTTTATCTTTAGTAGTTTTCAGATCAGAGCTTTTGGTTTCAATAACAAAATGTAGCTTTCAATATGATATTTCGAGGAATGGTCACACAATGCCGCCATATGCAACAGAATCTTAGCGGGAACTGGTTACAACAAACAGCACTCGCATATCTCTCAAATTTGACCACTTAAGAAATACTTTTGTCAGCTGATTTTTTTAAAAATTACACTGTAACAACAAGCTCCAACCTCCCATAATTTATAAGCTTAATTCATTATTCACAATTAATAAATATGAATTACTATTTGTAAAGTTATTAAATTAATATATAGTTAAATTATTTATTTAAACCAGTGGCGACTTCTTAATTTTATCTTAATACTTCTCCCTTTTCTAAAACATAAACACTCTAACCTCCTTTCAAAACCGTTCACGCTACACATTACAACAAACAACGCACACATATACCACAATAACATTACAAAAGTATATATACTTCCACTCCCAAAACCCTCTTGAATGAATTTCAAATGTTCTCTGCATGTGTAGTTAGAATATCAAATTCTGTACGATCTGTCGGTGTTTTTATTAGAGATAATTACAGCAAAACTGAAACAACTGTTCCACTTCCGGTCAACCAATTTTTTCAAACACGAAATTTTGGCATTATATTTAATTCTAATTATAATAGATTAATTAAATATAATAAACTAAAATAACACTTTAGAGGAAAGCAAAACCATATCCCTTCCCCTACCATATGAATTTTCCCGGAAAATGTTTCAAATAAAAGTTGTCGCACTTTATTTGTGTGGTTGGTATAGCAAGAGTTTGAAGAAAATCGTTACCATTTTTGGGAAAATTGCAAAAAAAAAAACTGAAAGATCTATTCATTAAAGTGTTTTTTCTGGTTAAGCAATTTTAAAGATTTTTTTGTTCTTCCTGTCAGATCGTGGTGATACCTTAACAGAAGGTCAAGTTTGAACATTATGCAATTTTTTCGTTTTTGAGTTGTGCTGCCTACATACATGCATGTTATACACATACACACAAACACACACACACACACACACACAAGAGAAGAGAAAATTTCGTAAAAACTCAGACTCAGGGGATTTTTAAAACGTAGGTTCCAGAAAAAATCCAATATAGAAAATTTAAATTTAAATTTCCTCTTCCCACCAGTGAAAGTAAAAATGTGTGAAATATGAGTGATAACTAGGGAACGGATTCGTATGTATTTACATATTTTTTTCTAGGCACTTTACAGACGTTTTTCAACTAGAAGTATTCATACTGATACTTTTTAAGCCGTTTGAGTCTACTTTTATTTCACATATTTCCACATATTTGGATGTTATCGCATATTTATACATATTTGATCAAAATAAATAAATATTTCTACATATTTAATCAAAATATGTACATATTTTTTCATATTTTTCATTTTGGGCATATTTTCATTAATTGGGTGGTTGACAGGAACTGTGAACCACAGACTGTAGGGCTAAACTATTTACACAGAGTGCTGCTAAACAGTGACGGGCTCTTGTTAGTTCTTTGAAGTTGTCTGACGTTGTCTGTTCTTTCAGCTCGTTCGTTGAAGTGTCCAATTCATTTCGTTCGGTCACTTAGTGTATTCTTTTTTGGGTGAAATGCCACGAACATCGGCCTCAAACAGACAACTGGTTGCTAAATATCTTCGCGAGTTTCCAGCGAACTTTTTCGAAGTGATGGAGACATTTTGTACTGCACAGCTTGTGACAAGCGCGTTTCTTGCTCTCAACGTTCCCAAGTCACCCAACATATTGCCACCGGATCGCACATAGAGAATAAAAACAGAAAGAAAGAGAGGACGTCCTATCAAGCCTTCCTTACATCTTCATCATCAAGTAAGTCTACTCTGAGTACAGATCTGTGTCGGGCTTTGGTTAGAGCAGATATCTCTTTCCACAAACTTAAAAATCCTCATTTCAAAGGATTCTTAGAGACCTATATTGGGAAAAAAATGCCTGACGAGAGCACTCTGCGGAAAAACTACCTGGAAGATATCTATAAAGATACACTAACCAAAATTCGAGAACTATCAAAGATGGACCGATTTGGGTGTCAATTGATGAAACCACTGACATTGAGGGCAGGTATATTGCCAATGCAGTTATTGGAAAACTTGACAGTGATGCTGATGGGGATTCAAAGCCATTCCTTTTGAACTGTGAGGTTCTCGAAAAATGCAATCATTCCACCATTTCACGATTCTTCGATGCCTCAATGCATATCCTATGGCCTAGTGGAGTTTTGAACGAAAAAGTTCTTTTGTTTCTCTCTGATGCTGCCCCCAACATGGTCAAGGCTGGGCAATCTATTCAGTTATTTTATCCTAAGATAATTCATGTGACGTGTATTGCTCATGCCTTGCATCGAGCAGCAGAAACTGTCCGATCTTTGTCCAGTGACGTAGATTCCTTAATCTCCTCGGTTAAAAAAGTGTTCTTAAAAGCACCAAGTCGCATTAAAATGCTAAAAGATCTCTATCCAGACTTGTGCCTTCACCAGAACCAATATTGACAAGATGGGGTACTTGGCTGGAAGCAGCTCAGTATTACTATGAAAACTACAATAAAATCAAGAATGTCCTTTCACATCTCGAAGACGAAGCAGTAGCGATAAATACAGCCAAGTCTTTATTCGAGAAACATAATTTAAGGAACGACCTTGCATTCATTTCTGACAATTGCGTATTTCTTGCACAAGCCATTACCCAACTTGAGTCCCAAAATGTTCGACTGACAGAAAACGTGTCCAACGTTAAAAAAGTCATCGAAAAGGTGGAAGGAATACCTGGGAGTAAGGGAGATCTGATCAGATCAAAACTG
This sequence comes from Triatoma infestans, assembly GCA_011037195.1. Lineage (NCBI taxonomy): Eukaryota > Metazoa > Arthropoda > Insecta > Hemiptera > Reduviidae > Triatoma > Triatoma infestans. The sequence continues at coordinate 274,741 of JAAEAF010000519.1, forward strand.
GTAGAAGTACTGAGCAAGAACAAAGTGTGGGAGACCATCTGCCAGATTTCTGATATTATCAGTGGAACAGAAGTCACCTCAGAACATCGTGTACCCCTTACAACCAACGAGATAACTTCTTTCAGCAAGGCACCTATAACATCTGTAGATGTTGAACGATCTTTTAGTCGTTACAAGTCCATCTTACGCCCAGATCGTCGTCACTTTACGTTCCAACATTTGAAATTTCATGTGGTTGCAAACAATTTCGAAGAGTGAAGTTTTCAAAATTGAAAATTTAACACATCTTTTTATAAATAGTAAAAATGTTCTTTGTTGTATAAATCATTATAACTTGTAAAAACAAATTATTTTGCTCCTAATAAATTATTATCAATTGTAAAAATGTTCTTTTCTTGTATAAATAATTATAACTTGTCCCCCCCCAAAAAAATTCCATTTTCATAAAAAAAAAATGTCCATTTTACTTAAATATTCCAGAAAATATTTTAAGAAAATCATATATTTTCCACATAATTGACGAAAATAAATGCATATTTTAATTAAATATTTGGCATTTTTTAATACATAAAAATCCGTTCCTTAGTGATAACCATGGTGGTTAGATCCGTTAGGCAATACTGAAAAAACTTTCCGAGATTTACTCCATGATAGCCTGCTTCATTTTTGTACTTATCGATCGCTGTGTGGCGTTAACCTAACTCCAGGAATGTCTAGATAAAACATATGGTTATCATGGACATAGCATCAGCAAAACCAGTTTACAAAATGAACGGTGGATAACCATAAAATCTCTGATGAATATCAAATACGTATACATATGTCTTTTATATAAAAGTTTATATGTTGTTTGAAGTTCATCGAAAAATTTTAAAAACGTTTTTGGAAAAAAAAAATCCCACAAAAGAAAAAATACATTTTATACAACCATACTACCGATTAAATCTCCTATATATTACATATTTAATAAAAACCATACTTTATTTTAAAATAACACTTTAGATAGATGTTTAGACGATCAGTTTTTGAAATAAATCGCGAATATCTGTAAAGATCAATCAGTAAAATCGCATTTCCGGATAAGAAATTTGAGCCGAAACCTTCATGTCGGTTTCTATGGTTATATCTAAATGGAATATCCAGTTTCTAGTTTTCTGGATTTTTTTTTTTTTTGACATGATCACAATATTTTCTCATATTTGCAGTAAGAGAAAGTACAAAATAGTTGGAAATACTGGGCCCTAAAGGAGAGCGATAAAAGCCGACTGCAAGCAGCAGAAATGGGATACTTGCGGAAAAATAGAGGGCAAAATCAGGGGATAGACCGTATTAGGAACAGCACTATTAGAGCGAATTTGAAGGTTGTGAATCTCTAGGGCAAATGATTGAAAAAATGCAGATTGCCGAACTGCGATGTTTTCGGTCATGTTAACCGAATGGCTGAGAACAGAGTACCCGGGAAGGCATATGAGATGAGGATATCGGGAAGAAGATCCAGAAGTAGGAAAAGAAAAACGTGGGAAGAAAACATAAAGGGCATAGTTGAGAAAAGTAGCCTTACTTAGAATACAATAGAGAAGAATGGCGAACTTTTTGCAGCTCCTCTACAGTCACGGGTAGAAGAGGACCTGGATTAAGTAAGTAAGTAAGAAAGTACAAAAGAAAAAAAAATCGTCACGAGTTTCTCTTACCGTAATTAATACAATTATATATAAAATAACGCATTTTCTTCAAACTTTATATTTCACCTCATTTGTCCTAACATATATACAGGGTGGCCCAAGGTATATGGATAACGACTTTTTCTCGCAAGCTAAGATAGCTCCAAGAAACTACGCGTCCCCGTAGTTTTTTGTTAGAAATCCAAATTTGTTTTGGTGCTTTGAGAAGCGAGATACAGGCACCAACTTCATTTTTTCAAATGGGGAGGTATGGTTTTATTTAAGAAATAGATTCCTCTAATTTTTGTAAGAAAAATTTACTTGAACGGTTTTTTTTCTTTGAGCGATATTTTACAAGTTATGAATGAAAACATGATTCCTATAAGAAATTTCAAAATGATATTATAACGGTTTTTTGATTGAATAAGAAGAAAAGTACTATTTTATTATAAATTTTACTCCTCATTAATTACAGATCTTGCTCGAACTGGCCTCCACCATTAGAGATGTATTTGTTTGGTCGTAAGTACGTACAATTGGCAGGAAAAAGCATGTGTATGCATCTCTAATGGTGGGGGCCAGTTCGGAGCAAGATCTATAATTAATGAGGAGTAAAATCCTTACAAAAAAATAGAGGAATCTATTTCTTAAATAAAAACCACACCTCCCCATAAAAAAAAAATGAAGTTGGGGCCTGTATCTCGCTTCTGGAAGCACCAAAACAAATTTGCAAATTAAATTTGGATTTCTAACAAAAAACTACGGGAACACGTATTTTTAGTATTTTTCTAGCTATCTTAGTTTCCGAGAAAAAGTCGTTATCCATATACCTTGGGACACCCTGTATAGAGGTAGTGTGCTAATAATATCTACCCGGGCATGTGGAAAAATTATTACATTGAACTAATCCCATAACAAATTCGAGATGTAATGCCACAAAATTCTGCGGAACTATTTTTTTTTTTTTTTTTTTTGAAAAATGCTATCAATTAAAATGACAGGTTTTCAAATTGTACAGTTAGCATTAGATGTAGATTTTTATAGAGGATACTGTACTGCGACCTGAAAAATCTATTATGCCTTTCCCCGGAGCCTTCTTAGTGCACTATCTGCCCATCACCGGGCAATAGGCTGTAGAGAGGTTCCTAGGAAGAGAAAATCTAAGGGCAGCACTGCTAGACTCGAATCTGTGACCTCATGTGGGAGTCCAGCACGCTAACACTGAGCTTACCCCTTCCTTTGTTACACTTAGCATTCCCAAGTTTAAAGGAATTCGTTATAGTTGTTTTTGTGAAAATTGAAAAACAAAATTCAAAAACCTCTTCTGTAAAGCCGCCCTTTCGGTTAACCAATCTGCCTTTAAATTAAGAACTCTAACAATGTTTCTGACGTATATTTATATTATATAGGTACTAATACCTGCACTGGTGTGGTACTTTAGTGAAATGCTTAATACTACAGTTTCCCTAAGTACCTCCCAAAAAATCATTCTCTCCGGAAAAATGCTTCACATAAAAGTGATAAGTATTTATGTTTATAGAGATATATAGGAAGCTTAATGAAGATCGTTGAAGCCATTTACGAGAAAACTCGAACAAACAAAAAATTTAGTAAATTTACACTTCCTGTTGATGGATTTTGCCCGAAACCTTTATGTCAGATGCTGAGGTAATATCTAAACGGAATAACTAACTTGGATATTTCGTTTTAAAGATATTTTGTTCACACACTCATACTCGTATAGACCATTCTTATTCATTGTTTTTACTCTGGGGGACACCTCGAAACATTTAATTAGAGAAGATAATAGGGCACAAAAAAAAGCTGCTTGGGAAAGCCCTCAACCACTTGATGAGGGGGTTTCTCATACTAGACCTACAGGGGTAGGTACAATTGGTTGCAGTGCCTGAAATCGTGACAAACCCACCCTAAGGATCAATCTAATCTGCTCAGGAGACCTTAAAACATGTTCCTGTGAAAAATCAATTTTGAAAATTTTACACGATCGCAACACACTTCCTGATCCTAGGAAATAAGAGAAAGTAAAAGAGGTTTAAAATTGGATAAAAGAACCCAAAGGGATTGACTATTTTTAAAATATTTTATTCATGAAACAGTTAAGATTTTAGTGGAAACATACCAATCAAACTGTTATTATTTATCCACATCTTTCGTTGACGACCTTTTCGAGTTATATCAAACACTTTTGAAACCATCAGAGATATTTTCCGTGATAGCCTGCTTTGTTTTGTGGTCATCGACCGGTTTCGAGCGTTCCCCCATCATCAGGATGCTTTTTGTTAAACAGTGTGATAACATAAGACTTGCACAGAGCAAATATAGTTGATACACTCAATGTATCAATTTATTAGTGTCTTGCAAAAATCTATGTTATCACACTGTTTCACAAAAAGCATCCCGATGATGGTCGAACTTCCGAAACTGATGACCACAAAACGAAGCAGGCTATTACGGAAAATATCTCCGATGCTTTCCAGCTCAGCGAAACCAACCACAACAACTTTTGAGTCCTTTGTCTATGCGATCCAGGGTGGATTTGGGCCAGAAAGAAGAGTCTTTTATACAAATGTGCAATCGTCCATTCTGATACAACTGATGGATTCTGATGTATATTACACAGTCCTGTAATATTCATCATTGCCCATTCTTCAAGTCACGTCTTTAATCACTAGGAACCATAACTGCCAGAAATGGAATAGAAAATCAATCCGCATAAATAAAAATAAAAAATAAAAGTGGTTTCCAGCCTTCAAATTCGCTGAAAAGCAGGACTCAATAGTTCCACTAGCAGCCGTACCGAAGAGTCACTATTAAGCCTCCAAGCGCACTTCTAGCCTACTCCCTTGTCAAGCCTACTGCAATTTGTTGGTGAAAGAGTTTCAATTTAAGCAGCCAAGTATCCAGTAAACTGTTTCTAGTTGTGAGATAACAGCCGAAAATCTGAAGGGCATAACAACAGTCGCCAGTTTAACTTTAAGTAGTTAACAAGTCTCAAGATGAAACTTGAGCATTATGAATTACAATTCCTATCTCGTCAGCTGACCATTTGCTTTATCCTAAACTACATTGAAATAAAAAGCTTATTTGAACACCTACAGAATACCTAAACATACTGAATTATTCAAAAGACAGCTAGACTGGTTGAGAAACCTCAAAACAAGCACTGCAAAACAGACGATGATCGTGTATATATATATATATATATATCCATCCTAGCAATGATGATAAGGACAAAAAAAATGAATTTTATGGAAAAGGTAAAAGTTCGCATTCAAGAAAATTAAATTGCATTCTGAAATTTTGCTGTACGTGTTATGTAGATAACATAATTTAAATTCTATGTGTGGCCTAAATTCCGCTACAAAAAATTCCAGCACAATCTAAAATCCTGCAGCGTTCAATAGAATACGAATGCAGTTAACTATCTCCATAAACAATAAACCTGTATGAAACAAAAATTAAATGAAACAATAAAAAAAATTCCTTGTTTTTCCCTATCATCATTTTAGAATATTCAATTACTTCAAAGTCAACGTTCGTATTTGATAAAAATGTAACACGGAAATTATTTTAAAATTATAACATTTAATAAGCACCTTAAACGGATAAAGGAAAAGAGTAGTGCACGAATAACATTATAAAGAAAGAGTTTAAAATAAATAAATAAAAAAAAAAAATGTAAAACACGTACAAACAACCGATGTAGCGGTACTTGATATTTGTTTGGTACAATTTAAATTATTAGCTGTTGAATTGAAATATCAACAATAAATAACAGAAAAAAAAAAAATTACTTAGTTTTGCTAAAGGCGTTGTTTTGAAAACCTTCTAGCCTGAGAATAATAGCGGGTAAAGTTTATGCAAAATAAATGGTTAGGTTAGTTCTTTTTTTTTTTATATTATTTACCTATCCCAATTTTTACAGATAAAAGTAGCCAAAATACTTTTCGGGGTTTGTCTTAATACAGTTTTGATCGTAATCAATTTGTTTTCATTGCACTAGTTAAGAAAAAAATAGAAACTATTTAGCAAAATCAAATTCTAAGTCAAAGGATAAATATTGAATATGGTTCGAATACTTAAGATTTTTTTTAGGGTTATTACAGAATGTTTTTATACCATAAAACAAATTTTTCAACCTAACTTTTCCACTAGGTAATGAAACACAAAATAATACCGAATTTTTATAGTTGAAATTGTTATAATTCTAAATTAGTCTTACCGTTATTATATAGGAATATAATCTACATTGTAATGTTTGTTTTTAGGATATACGAACTATCTGAATGTAACTACTTTGTCGATCGACAGACATCGCTTCTTTCAATTCTAACAAAACTAGCGGTCAACCTAATGACATAGGTCCCCTAGAACGCCTTAAAATCACTATGTTCCAAAAAAAAAAAAAAAAAAAAATTAATAATAATAAAGGTAGTATAATATATGTAAGGGTTAAATTCCAAAGTAAAAATAACCCAAGGAAATATTTTTTTGAGAAACTTTGGAATTTACCAGAAAAAAACAACTTTATTTCGTAAAGGGGCACTTCCGGTTAAACGAAATGTTTATTTAATCGGAATTTCAATCAGTGCGCCTAATTAACTTAATATTTCATATGTACTGTAAGTAGAAACGGTACATATTTCTGAAATGACGAAAGACTTGCCGTGCACTCTTCAGGAATCCCAAAAATTAATTATAACAAAAGTTTCAAAAATTAAAAAAAAAAAGTAGATCCTGTTATAGCGGAATGAAGAAGAAAAAAGAACCATAATATTTAAGGCTCTGTTTAACATAACATTACATTTTAAACTTACAACATACTTTATCAAACTTCAATCCTTACAAAGTTTTCAGTTTTGAAATAAATAGAGGTTCCTGACAAATATTTTTATGGTTTCGTAAATTATAAAAATGATACAACCGGATTATTACAAGAAAAACATAACAAAAAAAAAACAATACGTTTTTGCCGAAACAATAATATATATAATATAATATCATGTAAGGAGGAGGATCATGAGTTTGATTGCAAAGTCGGAGTTAAATAAATTGATGAGTTGGTATCGTAACTTTTTTTATTATGGAATTTAAGAATATCAAATGTTTATGGAAATCTCTAAAATAATTATTGGGGGGAGAGTATATGGTAGTTACTTGTAAAGTATTAATGTAAATTTAGATAAATAATCGATATTTTTTTTATAATAATTCAATAATTTTTATTAATTAAAAATTATTTCAGAAATAAAAGAATTTTAACTAAGAAATATAGAATTTTCTAAAATCGAAAAAATAAATGAAGAAAACTTGATGACTTTAAAACTTAAAAAAAAAAAACGTAAACAGAAAAAAAAAATGGAACAAAAAAAAATATTAAAGACTTACCAAGAGGAAGTCCATATCTTGTGAGAGCCGATGATAGACTGAAGGGATTTCTAACCTTGGTTTGTTGCAGTTCTCTCCAGACAACAACACAGACACTCACTCACACAATCAACAAAGTAGTAGTAATACTGTATGTGAAGGAAGATACCAAAGAGTGAATGTACTTATTTTATCCCTGCCACTATTACCAATTTACCGTATTATAACTACCCTACCGCTATCTATAGCCAACAATATAAGTACTTGGTTTATTTACCCGCAATTTTTATATATTTAAACTTTCATAAAATTATTGTTCTACCAAAACAATCTAATTCTTCTCATTGAAGTAATTTTTTTTTTTTTACCGGAATTGCAAAAGGAACTTTGCTTTTTATCTGAAATAGAAAATTATCGTCTTCCTTTTAGTTCTAGTAAATTCATAATTTACAAAAATTTCATGACTGGAATTAATTTTTACATAATATACCATTCAAAACTTCTGAAATTATTTTTAAAAATAAAATCTTTTAGGTATTAGAATAAAAGGGTGGAGCAAATTGAATAAATGTATTTTTGCCTTCACTAATATCTGTAGTCAGAGAAATCAAGAAGGGGTGTGAGATATAACAATATAGATTCGTATGCAAATTAATATCGCCTTAGGGGTTCACCACTTTCTTCTTTATTTTTTTTCTAGAAAGGATTCCTTCTTTTTAAGGAGATATCTTTAATCAAATAATAGTTTAAAATAAAATAATTCCATAATCAAATCAGGAAATATTTTGGCACAATGTAGGAATAATACCAATATATTGATGGGCAAAAATTTTATTTATTTATTATCTATTATTTATATTTCAAGTTACATTTACTCATTTTGCATTGAGGACTCGAAAAAACCCGTATAATGGACTTTAATGACTTCTGTTGGCAACTAAATCGGTTGAGGAATTTTGACAGATGACCTACTGTCGGATCCCACGGTGATACCTAAACGGAATATCAAGTTTGAACTTTCTACGATTTTTCGTGTTTAAGCTATGCTGTTCACATACACCTACGTACACTCTCACACACACACACCATTTTCTAAAAACCACTTTTTTGGTCCTAAAAACGGATATTTCCTGTGAAAACTCGATATCGAAAATTTGACACAATTACAATACTTCCTCTTACTAGGAGTAAGAGAAAGTAAAATGAATAAATTGAAAAAAGAGAAAATTGGAAATATATATACATATTTTTCAATTCGAAATTGATCTAGTTGCAGGTTGTATCTTTAGGTTTCTATCACGAAGTTGAAAACAGACAGGTATGACATGATCAGCAAATATACAGAATGATGAATGAGAAGTTATTATTAGCTGGGCTGTTACATACATTCGTTGAATTAAAAATTATTTTTAAGGAAGGGATTAGCTCAGTGGTTAGCGCACTGGACTCCCACATGAAGGACCCGGGTTCGAGTCCAGCTGTGCTGCCCTTAGATTTTTTCTTGCTATGAGCCCCTACAGCTCACTGTCCGTTGATGGACGGTGTTGTCTGTAACGAGAGAACATTGTCCAGAGACCGGCAGTGCACTGAGAAGGCTACGGTTGCGAATGGCTAGATGTTGACGCGCCTTAAATTAAAAAAAAAAAATTATTCTGTTCTATATGAAAAACATTTATACCTTTAACGGTTTTGAAACTTCAAAAAAATATTTCTGGTGCTAACTTAAAATTTATTGTAGATAAAGAAAGAATCCATGAAAATAAACAGCTTCAATTGTTGTTTTTTTTTCCTTTGAACAAAATTTTTGAATTAGTTTTCGCAAGAAACAAAATTGCTGATCCTATAAAATTACGACACCACTTACTAAAAAAATAAATATAAAGAGAAGGTTATGTCAAAATAAAAATGTCAATAATTTATATCTTAATGATTTAGTTTATAAGATCTATAAAAGTGTTAACGGATAAATCTCAAATCCCTCGTCTTGTTTTTAAATAATTTGAGAAAGATTTGAATATATTATATTCTCTCTGTTGATGACATTCTTATATTTTTGAAGTCATATGTTTTCACAAGTGTAAGAATCTAAAACTGGTTATACAAAATAATGTATTAAGTGTAAGAGTAGGAAGATAAAGCACCCACATGAAAATCACGATGAACTAAATCAAATTCAGTATACTGCAGCTGAGAGAATGGCAACCTTCCAATAAGGAAGAGCCATTTGTTAAATTTTTTTTTTTTTTTTTTACTTTTTAGTTATTAACAAGAGCAATTCGTAGTGGTAGGGGAATAAGTATCAACCTACCATCCCACCCAGGCAGATAGAGAATTGGTTTTATTGTTCCCCAGAAGAGTGCTCTAATAACATGTACATATGTAACTTAACTGTAGAACATTTTGAAATTTTATGCCATAAACTCTCGCAACTAGGTAAAATCAAGTTTATTGGAAAAAATATTTCAATTAAAATCGATTGGTTTATTATTATTATTATCAAAACGGGTGCCCAAAGGCGCTGGACCTAAGCCTAAGTGGCTCTTATCCCCCCGATACCCCCCGTAACCCCTTATTTAATCTCCCCCGGTAATTTGCCTTTTAATCTGCAATATCCCAAGATATCACTTAACTCCAACTCGCCCAGGTAATCCTGCGGGAATGGTGTCCTCCCAAATATACGAAACCTAGTTCCAGCGAAACGGGGACACTGACATAAGTAGTGATATACCGTTTCCCTAACTCCGTCATCACAGTTCTGACAAATGGGACTCCGCGTCCTCCCTATGTTAAACAAGTGACTGGACACCCAAGTGTGTCCCTACCAAGGTTCTCAAACCCGTCCTACTAAGAGACAGGAGATACTCCGAAATTCCTGCTTGCTTGCCTTTATAAATATTTAGCTTGGAGGCACCCCTGCGTGTCCCCCCAGCGTTTCTCCAAAGCTCTCGTCTCCCAAAGTCTAATCTGTTTGTCGCGAAACGTCTTTGTAACGGCCAGGGCTGGTTCAGGACCACAAAATGGTAATGATGATCCCTCCCTGGCCAGCCGATCCGCCCTCTCATTGCCCTCTATTCCCGCATGTCCGGGTATCCAATAGAGATGCACCTTACCCCTCCGAGCCAAAGCGTTAAGCCTTCTCCTACATTCTCCCACTAATTTCGAACTCCACCAAGGCTTACTCAAAGCCCTTAGTGCGGCTTGACTATCGGAGAAGATCCGCACTTCCTTAAACTCTCCTAGCCACTCCCCCACAAGGTGGCAACATTCAATGATGCCCACCACCTCAGACTGGAAAACAGTGGCCAAACCACCTAAGGCCACCGAACTCCCTCTATCCAACTCCTGAAACCATGCTCCCGCCCCCGACAGGTCAGTACCCTCCTGCCTAGAGCCATCTGAATAGCAGCGAATAAGATTGGTTTATAAGCTGGGCAGTTGGCATTCTAAGTTTAAAGGAAATCGTTGCAGTCATTTTCAAAAAAACTAAAATATAAAAATAGAATTCCAAAAACTTAAAAATCTATTCTATTGAATCGCACTTCCGGTTGGCCAATTGGCTTCTAATTTGGAATTCTAGCAATGCGTCTAAATTAATTTAATGATATATAGGTGCTAAAGTGATACTTAAAAAACAAAACTTAATGCTACTTTATCACAGAACCAACCAAAAAATGGAAAAGTTTCAACTAAAAGTGTTGAAGTGTTTATATATATAAAATCAGAAAAAAAAATCGTTAGAGCATTCTTTGAGAAAAACGCGAAAAACCGAAAAAAAAAGAAGAGTAAATTAAAGTTTCGAAAAATATTCAACAATATTCAATTCATATGGGATAAAAAGTCGGGTCCAGAAGCCAGAAGTCAAGAAGGTCCGAATCATGTCTCATCTCTTTCCGGGGTTTCCACTAACCAACATTATTATTGATTGCTTCTTTTAACTAGAGGGAAAGTGTGAACTAAAATCTACTTTCCCAAAAAAATGATTCAAATAAAGGTGGAAAACTTATTAATATTATTATAAATGTTCCAGTATTTATCATATTTTAGTTTATTTTATTATATTTTATATTGTCAAATGTCTTCAAAGAAATTTATTAAAAGGAGGTTTTTTAAATCATTACAACTAATTATTATATGTATGCGTAATTTCTGCAACTTTATCTAAAATCTTAGATATTATCATTACATAATTTGATTCTCATCTTTTAAGTATTTGGAAAAATCGCCGTAGAACATCAGTTTGGAAATTCATTGTACATTTGCAATTACTTTGAATCGATCGTTTCTTTTTAATATGTAAAAAAATCTGGTGTGAAATACTCACACAACTTTCTCTTACTCCAGTTCTCAAAATTATAATTGACAAATTTTATAGTTTGTGTACCTGATTTAATGAAATTCTTCGAAAACTGAAAAAAAAACTGTTCAATGAAAGCGCACTTCCGGTTTACTAATTTTCTTGAAAATTGGAATTTTGGTCATCTGTTTATTTCTAATTAATTTTGTTTGGATGATAGAATTGTATAGTCAACTATGATAGCACTTTAGAGAAAAACATAACCCCCCACCCATCTCCTAAAATGCCCTTAAATGAATTTTTCGAGAGAAATATTTTAAATAAAAGATGTAGCTGTTTGTATGTTTAGTTTGTATAGAAAGCTTCAAGAAAATTGTCGGAGACATTTTTGAGAAAATCTAGAAAAGTGAAAAAATGATTTACTAAAGTCGTAATGTAAACGCACTTCCGGTTATCCGATTTTTTTGAAACTCGGAATTTCAACAACATATTCAATTAGAATTAACATTATTTAGATGATAGAATTGTTTGATAAACTGAAATACCACTTTAGATGAAAACCTAACCCCACCCCTCCCCCCAAAAATACTCTAAAATGAATTTTCCCGGAGAAATTTTTCAAATAAAAGTTGTAGCTCTTTGTATGTGTAGTTGAAGTATCAAGTTTCAAGAAAATCGTTGGAGAGGTTTTTGAGAAAATTGCAAAAAAGTAAAAAAAAAAACAACTTATATATGGTACTTTCATCTGAGGAATTTTGACAGATAACGTACAGATCCCATTGTGATGCCTACACGGAATATCAAGTTTCAACTTCTACGGTTTTTCGTTTTTGAGTTATGCTGTTCACATACACACACACACACACACACACACACACACACACACACGGAGAGAGAGACCATTTGGTAAAAACCACTTTTTTGGACTCAGGGGCCTAAAAACGGATATTTCCGGTGGAAACTCGATATCGAAAATTTGACACGATTACAGTACTTTCGCTTACTAGGAGTAAGAGAAATTAAAAAATTGTTATTTCATCGAAACAAACAATAAATTTTTCTAATAAATTATCTCTACTTAACAATCTATTGTTGTTATAGATTACTGGTCCACTACATTCAGAGTTTTTATCCGTTACGAGTCTATTAAATTTTCTTTTATTTAAAGGATTTGATGCTATAAAATACACTATTTTAGTCACTAAATTAATAATATGATTGAAAAAACCCGTTTTTGCACGAAAAACTTGTTGGTGAATAATATAGTGAAATCCCAGAACAGAATGACCAACTTGTTTTTTTTAAAAATAAATTTGCAAAAACCAGATTGTTAACCAATCATGCTTTGATGTACCGTTAGTAGTAAGGGAAACAACATTACACAAATCAAGTTTCTTTGACAGATGAAGAATATTTAAAACTTCTTCGCAAATATCAACACATTTTGTTGTTATTTTTTAAGGATACTAAATTATTTAATTCTTCATTAATATGATCTTCATTAAATATATTGAGCAAATATTGCTAAACGTGCCGAGGAGCCCATAACGTCTGTATTTTCAACCAGGTAAAGAGAAAATAAACCTGCAGATTTCAAACCTATTATTTTGTTATCTCTAATATTTGAAGCAATTTTTAAAGATTCAATCTTTGTTGGTGTTCCTAGCAAGAGGTGAATTCTTTATTTTATTTTTTTGGATAATTTCCAGAGTCTTCAAACAAATATGGAGCGCAATCTAGCCAGGCTTCTTTTAAATATTCTCCGTCGCTGAATGGTTTTTCCATATTTTGCACTTTATTTGATGCCGGAAAACTAGCAACATCAAATATGAGTCCTTACTAATGTATTTAAACTAATGACGCAGATTGTTTATTTTTTCCTTAATTTTTCTAAGAAATATACTCTTTTTGTTTTGCTTTGCTTATTGCTAAAATAATTATTTATAGATTGTTTCGTAATGTCATTTTACTGAAGATGTTCTGCACACTACATATGCAGAACATAAAATACATACTAGTTTATCATCCTTCTTTAGCATCCTACAATTCTCGGTCCAATAGTTTTGAAATAGTTCTCTGCAACTACTTGCTTCCGATGAAGATGAAATTAATTACGGTCTTTTTGTTCTCTTTAGCCATGGTGGAAATTCTGTTTCAAAATTGTAATAATTTAATAAAATGATTCTACGATTGTGATACAATATTAATTTTGATACAATTAATTTACTTACCTATACATGCAGATAATACGAAAACAATGTGTGTTGTTGCAAATCAATATTAAAGTAATATTGAATCTGGATAATCATAAAGTATAAGTAAAAATGTTTGATCTATGTGTGCAATTAGGGACTTTCAGCGGTAGCGCGCTAGACTAGTAAAGCGGAGGTCCCGGGTTCGAATCCAGCAAAAACTATATCCATGCTGCTCTATATCTCACTGACGGTGATGGGCAGTGTTTTATATATAGCTAGAAAACACTGCACGGAGGCTTTCAGGTCACAGTGTATAACCCTTTTAAAAAAAATATAGAAGAAAAAAAAGTGCAATTCGAAATGTTTATATTACGTATATATATGTATAATGTTCGTTTTTATATAGGCTGCGTACAAAGATGCTGAGGCGGCGCGGCGAAATGAAACAGCAGGCGGCACATTCAGCTTCAAAAGGTATTATTTACAATTTATTAGTCATTGCATAATCCGGATAGTTTCGAAACAAAATACATATAGGTACTTTATTTGAATAAATGTATATTTAATGTTATTAATTCATTATTTAAAAAGAGTATGAAATTAACAAAAATTTCAGAAAAGCAACTATTTCTCCCGCGTGTCAATAAAATTTTTCTACGTACCATAGGTTCGCCGCCACCGCTGGCATAGATGATGAGGCCCTAAAGAGATTCCTCCATTCTTCCCTATCCCTGGCCAACTTTTCCTCACTACTCCACTCTGTCACTCTATCCTGCAGACCTTCCGTCACATCTTGGCCACAAATTCTTCGGAGGTGTCTTGGTCGCCTTCTTCTCTCCATTCTGGCTTCAAGAACTACTCTAGCTTTCTGGTTCTCGGATATTCTGATCACATGACTGACCCAGCGGAGCTGACCTTCTTAAATCTTTACCATGGCGGGCTCCAAACCTAGTTCTTTTCTTGCTGTTGTAATGTGATGGTGATGTTTGTGTATAGGTAGCTTGTGGCGTAGCGTTTTAGCGAAAAGGGCTTGTATGTTTGCTTGAGATAGAATGCAAGAATAATTAAGAACATACTGGTAGTTTAAAACAATATATTCTCTAAGAGAAATTAAGTTAACAACAATATGCTTATAAATTAATTGGAATAACTCTTAAAACTTGATACTGGCTCTGATGTTTTCACTCTGGTAGCTAGAATGAGTCTGTCTTAAAATATCTCTTCTCTTTGTCCGTTTAGTGCCTCCCTTGTTAGTAGAAGGGGGTAGTACAATGCTAGTAACTGGACCTCTTCTACCTGGCTTGCCTTTTTGCAAGGGTATGTCACATATTTTGATAATTTCGATTTATTTAAAATTAATATATTTTAAGTTTCTTGCATCCATCACACTGTCATATTGCTAAGCTTGTCTCTTCTGATCTTGCCTAACCACCTTTCTTAGGTATCGCATTTCTAATGTTTGTAGCTTACTTTTTAATTTTGCAGTTAGGGCCCAAGATTCCAAGAACATGTTAAAGCGGGCAAAAATACGCTCTTATAAACAGGCTTACGAGGAGACTTCCTTCTTTTCCAGAAAATAGATTCGGTACACCACATCTAGCAAGAAGGCTTCGTTCAATATCTATCACCTAAAAGTGACTTTACTGATTTTATTTTTCATTTTTTCGGGATTCTCTCGGAAGAGGACTCCAAAGGTTTTCTTGATACTTCACATACTAACTACACAATAGATGCCAATCACTTTTATTTAAACATTATTCCGGAGAAATTGATTACTGATGTGTTCTGGGGAATCTGTAAGTTAGGCTTGTATGATACGGTACTGACAGACAATGTAATCACATCTGCCCTACAAGACCCTACAAGGCACATCCCTAAAATCCAACAAGTATAAACCCTACTACTTGCAATTATAAGTCGTATTTTAAACGTTTAGTAAATATGCTGTTTGAGAAAAATTTGTCACTTGAAATTGTAAAGGTGCAGTAAGAGAAACTGGGGCAGTAAGTGTGGAAGACATATCAGATTAAAAAGAAGAAAAGAAATCGTAGCTTTTTATAATAGAAATTAATGAACTGTTATTAATAAATTGTGTGCTTAAGTAAATCATTATTTTCACAAAATGAGAATTCATTTAATTGTTTTACTCATTAGTGTTAATAATTTTTTCATTAAGTAAAGAATTTTAACAGATATAAAATTTAAAAAGTTATTTTTATTATGCTGTTAATTGATCTAATTATTTGTTTACCTTAAAAAGTTGCTTGAAAAATACAAAAAAAATAAAGATTTGTTAGACTTTAATTATCCTTGAAAAAATCCTCAACACCTTTGCTTAATTAAACGAGAAATGAAAGATTATTACAAATTTTCAAATCGACGATATCTTAAATAACTTTATATGTGTTCCAACTAAATAGAAGTATAATTATATTAACAAATTAACGACTGAATTATGTTACGAGCCTCAGAGAAATGAATTTTGTAGACTGCGCCAAGGTCTTTTAAGACTATTGGGCCATATTTGGCGGTCAAGGACATCACAAGGGTTTACTATATAAAATTTATATGATTTCATTTAGAAAATTATGTAAAACTGCATAATATTTTAAGCTAACCAATTCAAAACAATTATTTATAAAGAAAATTAAATGATATAACCAGTGATGTGGAATATAAAAACATTTTAGCTCGCATAAAGTCTCAAGTTGCAATATTACATGTACACGGTAAAAGGGATAACAAAAAAAAAAATCTGGCGGGAATCATTCACACAACTTTCTCTTAACTACTTAATACTATTACTGAAGGAGATAAATTTTTATTCAGTTAACGTTGACGAGTTGATTAACACCAATGGCAAATATCACTTGAACGTATTTACATTTTAAAACACAGAAAACAGAGGGAAGGTATTAGCTCCGTGGTTAGCCCACTGGACTCCCACGCGGAGGACCCGGGTTCGTGGGCAGCATTCGTTTTTTTAAGAAATGCTGTAATGCTTACATACATATACACAGTCCATTTTTTAAAAACCACTTTTTTGGACACGGGACCTCCAAACGGATATTTCCGGTGAAAACTCGATATTGAAATTTGTATTTCTACTTATGCGTGCAGGACAATCTTCACGATTTCTATTCTATAAGAAATTAGATCTGAGTGTAAGGATTTTTTCATTTGAAGCGGACTGTCCTTCTAAGCACTTGTCGCTGAACGATTTGCGATGGTTATTAAAAATGAGAGGGGAATTATTATTTTTGAATTTTACACCCTGGGCTGAGCGAGAGATGGAACTCTGTTCACTGTGTAATCGTAGAGCCAAAGAGGTTATACTGCCATTTCTTGCACAATGTCCTATATTAGCGGAGTTTCGCTTGCTCTACTTAGGTGTGAGGTCTCTTTCGCTACAGTCTCTTAGGTGCCTTCTGAATTCGCTGAATTGTAAGGGGTTAATTAAATACGTACGCTCTGCATGGTTTTATAGATATGAATTGGTTCAAGAGTTCAATTTTTAGACAGATTAATTGCAACAAAAAGAGTACTATTGCAGTTTGTTTATTTTTATAATGTTTAGTACATATCTCGTTCTGCTTCTCAATCTTGTATAATCATATCATTCTTTCCATGTTCTACTCAATTATATTTACATCGAAACCAAGAAAGAAATTAATTTCTTCTATTTTATATTAATTTTTCTTAGTTGCCTTTTGTATTTTTACTTTTGAAGCTGAAAATTGATCGCATCAACCTCCGGCTGACGGATACTTATCCAAGCCGTCTATACTTTTGTTTTATTAACAGTTGTATATTTGATTGTTTTTTGTATTTTTGAATAAAGTATATTATTATTATTATTATTATTATTACAGTCCATTTTTTAAAAACCACTTTTTTGGACAGGGGACCTCCAAACGGATATTTCCGGTGAAAACTCGATATCGGAAATTTGATACGATTACAATACTTCCTCTTACTAGGAGGAGTAAGAGATAATAATAATCAACTTTGAAGAACAAATATATTACATTTTCTTTTTCTGGGTGGGGAAGGAGAATATTTATATCTATTAAAATTGACTTTTCAAAATAGATAGAAACCTCAAGGACACGTAATTTTTTTAATATTCTGTGATTATTAGAATCAACTTCGTGTAGTGCATGATAAATTACTTAGATTTCACTTAGATTATTGCTATTTAAAGTAGAAAATAATTGTTACTCCACTATGATTAAACTTACAATTTTACACGCTAATAGGCTTAATATAAAGATAGAATAAGTGAGAAATGAGAAATAGAGAAATTAGAGCAAGAGAGAGATAGATGGACGTGGCTTGAGCGTGTACTGCAGAGTGGTGAAGTTATCAACTGGTGGACAGATTGGTGATAGAATCCCTATTGTTGAAAGCGTCCTGATCTTTTTAAGGCAAGAAAAGCTTCTTGGGCCATGCTTGTACTCCAAACACTTAACTAGCCCAGTACTTGTGATAGTGATGTTATCTTGCTGTTTAGAACCAAGTTGGAACTTTTTTTGGCACTAGTTTGTTGACCTGAGTCTGCTTACTGTTGCATAAATTAGAGGATGCAACAGTGCATTTTATATTATTATCTTGTCTGATTCCAACTTCTTGCAGATATACCAATGATTTTGAAATTATTATCTTCCTAAGTGATTAAGAAGGATGAAATTCGGAAGCATAAATATTGTCTCCTTGAAAGATTATTCTTTGTTGATGAACAAAATTTGTATCTTGATGTGTTTCAAATCTCAAGACCAGTTAATTTAACTGGAAAATTTTATTGTTTAAATGGAAAGTTCCGGCACTAGACTTAGACCATTTCATTTATTAAGAAATAACCATTTTCTTAATTTTCATTTTTAACCATAAGATGATTGTGGTAAAATCATCTTAGTATTCATGAGAGATGTTAGAATGAATCCTCTTGGGTTTTGGTGGAGAAAAGTCTCAGAAAACCTCCTGTCTGAGTTTCTAAAACTAAACTCACTCAGCGCAAAAGCCCATGAAGTTCCAAGGTTGCCCAGATGGCCATCTTCCTTAGGTGGCTTATGTAATTCCGTTCAGCCGTGTTCCTCGCATTCGCACCCAGGACCGCTTCAGGTAGCGCCTCAATAATCACGATCTGAATACCTATTGCTCAATTAATCACCCACCTTGGGAATTCATGACACTTCTGTCAAAGGTAAGATTCCTAGACTAGGCGGGGGTTATCTACAGTTTCTAAACCAAGAACAATATACCTCTAGAATAAAAATATACTTTAAAACACTTTTATTGCAATTATTACAATTTTAATTGAAAAAATTTCTTTAAAATCTTTAATTTTTACTGCACTCATGGTTCGCTCTTTACAACAGAATGGAGAGCCAAATACATTGACTTTAGGACAAGGTGCCGTGTTCCTCGCATTGTAGACAGTATTACAGCGATAATATTAAGCCAAGAAAAACGGATTGTCAATTTGGAGATAATTCCCAACTCCTCCAGAATGTACCTATATTTACTTATATCGGTGCAATTATCATTCCTGAATTAAAGATAGCCGTTGGAGCTGAATTTGAGAACATTTTCTGAAACTCAGTAAACTATTCTGTAAAGTTGCAATTTCGATTAACATAGTTTTTCTTAAACTTTGGATTTTTAGCACTTACTATTTTAGAAACTAATCTAAACTAAACTTTAGCTTTGGATTTTATGTGCATTAAATGTATATTATATATTTTGTAGAACCATACATTGTATTAAGATTATATTTTAAAGGAAAAACGTGACGTTGCAGTTTTCTTAATATCTTCAAAATATTTTCCTGTTTTTTTTTTTTTTAAGGCGCGTTAGTCACTCTCCAAATCCAGCTTCACCAGGTGTCCCCTGTGTCGACAATGCCCTGACATGGAGTTTGTTCTTACTAAGACCGTTGCAAGCCTCCAATCTCCGTTGGTTATAGTTTCCCAAACATTTTAGCCTGCCTCAGTCCTGGGAGGGAGTTCCAGAGTTGAGACATCCTTACTTTCTTTTCCTTTTTAAGTTCTCCCTAAAGAGACTGGTCGCTGACCCCACAAAAGGATTCAGGCCCTAGATGCGAGGATGCAGCACCTATCTTTGCCAGCTAGTCGGCCATCTCATTCCCTGCAATGTCAACATGCCCTGGCAACACAAAAAGGTGACTTTGTTCTTCCTACCTAGATCATTAAGTTTACCTAGGCATTTCCCAAACCATTTTAGAACTGATAACAAAAGCGCTCGATGGCTGCCTGGCCATGGGAAAGGATCACTATAATGGGGTTGTTGAGGAGAGAAATTAGGTTTGATTAAATGAACGAGATATGCTGACACTAATATAATGTAGCTAAATTTACACTAACTGCACTGGACTTTATAATGAAAATGATAGAATGAATGGTGAGAGTAGAGATATGTCACGATGCGACGACTGGTGTACCGTTGTATGGTTGTATATGATAGATCCCTTTAGATAGAATCCCACTGGCTTATATACACAGGTTCTCCCACTCTAGCCTGCCTAAGTCAGAGAGTAGTCTCTGTTAACCAGAGAGGGCCTCTCTTCTCTCTGCTGTGGTTGCATTCTCTTTGCTGGTGATGGGTGCTTATTATAATCACAGTCTCCTGATTCCTATACCTCCTAGTTACGTTAAATTGAACGCATCTTCAAATCGCTGTTATCTTCACTTGGAAGATGCTGGGAAATTTAACCATGGGTACCGAGTGCTTGGTGTTTGGGAAACTTTTTCCCGAGAACGTACATTTGAGGGTGTTTTGGCGAAGGTAAGTTTAAGTTTTTCTCAAAAAAGTGATTTTGTTATGTTTAGATTCTTTCATTGATTTAACAATGAAAGTAACTAATCGTGCAATAATAATGAAAAAATAAAATCTGAAGAAAAGAAAACATTTATAATGTACGTATACTAATGCTACAGTCCAAATTCTTATGACTGCCGGCCTCTGGACGGTGTTATCTCGTTACAGTCGACACTGTCCATCACTAGAATGCAGTTAGCATTCTTAATTGATTGAAAACAATTGTAGCTTATTAAAATCATTGTTTGATAACTGATAATATCGTTCAACAATTACTCAACAAAGCTTGTTTTCTGGGCAATTCACATGCTATTTAAAAGTACTTTTCTTTCTAATTTAGGCGCACAAATAAGAGACTACGCGCATCAATTTCATTAGTATTTTTTTTTTAATTTAAGGCGTCCGGGGCCTTCTCAGTGCACTGCCGGCCTCTGGACGGTGTTATCTCGTAACAGACGACACTGTCCATCAGCAGGAAGAAAAAAATCTAAGGGTAGCACAGCTGGAGTCGAACACGGGTCCTCAGCTTGGGAGTCCACTCGGACTCAACTAGGAGTGTATCAACTAAATTTGCTTTGTCGTTATTTACAAATCTATGTTATCATACTGTTTGACAAAAAGCATCCTGATGATGGGCGAACGTCCGAAACCGTTCGAGGACCCAAAAAGAAGCAGGCTATCCCGGAAAATAACTTTGATGCTTTCCAGCTCTGCGGAATCAACCACAATAACAGGTTGCAACAACCTGTTCGATAATATTATACAGAAGAAACCCGCTGTCTTCCCTTGGAATTGTACCTCTAAAACTGAACCAAATTTCCCTAACTTGATATTATTACCTCTCTCCATGTTGTTCGAGGAATTTCTCCTTTAAGTAGGGATGCACTACTTCTCAAAGTGTAAATTACGATTTAAGAAAATCGTTGGGAATATTTTCGAGAAAATTGTGATAAATGAAAAACAAAAAACACTCAATAAAGTCGCACTTTATTCGATTGTAGAATATTAACCGAAACCTTCGTGCAACGGTGTTGTCTGCGATTGTTTTTTCTTGCACATTCATTTTTAGACCTGTCGGTAAAAACATTTCTTTTCATATTTAGGAGAGACCACAAAAATGTATTTCCGCTGAAAAGTGAATTTTGAAATTTGATACGATTACAATATTTCTTACAGCAGAAGAAAAACGAAAATGTTTTGTATCTAGATGTTATACTTGTAGGAATTAAAATACAAAATTAAATGTATTTCTGGATACCTGTGGACAAGGCTTTAGGGGGAATAATTATTTGTTTTTACTTGCATGTACAGGCTTCGAGAAAAGGTGCTGTGATCTATCGACCTTGCCCCAAAATACGAAACACAACAAGAAGAGGAAAGATTTCTTTGTTTATTTTAGAAAAAAAAATTATCAAAAAATAAAAAAATAAAAAATATACATAGGAAAACGATTTCCTTAATTTTCACTAGAAGAAGAAGAAGACAATGTATTTCCCTGCTTTTAAAGTTCATAAAAAGGTGAGAGCTTAGTTTTTAATGGCTTTATTAAAACTATTATTTTTATTATTATTACATAATAAAATACAGTGCAATAGTATATAGTGACCAGACATTCTTTTATTCCCTTACCCCCTTTCAAAAATTGGTAAACTTTATGTGAAATGTTATATTTGCAAAAGAACAACTACTAACAAAATACACAAGGATATGGGAATTTTATCTAATTAATACCAAATTTTCTATCTAATGTATTGCACTTTTTTCCTCCTCCTTCCCCCCCCCAAATAAAGTAAAGGTTCATTAGTAAACAAATTATAATTTGAATAAAATGGTATTTTATTGTGTAATTAAATTAAAATAAAATAATTGATTTTTATTTTAACTAATTTATAATTAATGGGAGAATATTTTTTGTTTTTTCTTTCTTTCTTTTTAAATTGCAACTATTTATTATATGGCCTTAATTAGTTTATTAATATAGTTAATTTTTGTTATGTTTTAATTCTGCTTTACTCATAAATCATCTGTGTGTGTATGTGTATTTAATATGCACGTAGGCTCATAATTCACATAACAAAGACTATTTAAAATAATTTCCATATCATGTTACTAATAAATAATAACCATTAATTTTTATGAATTAATTTTTTCTATTAAAATTTATTATAGATCCTGCTAACATTATATTTTTAAAATAAATTATATTTATTTTCTATTAAAATTATATCTTACGATCAATCAATTGTAAATAATTATTAATTTTACGCCGAAATTATATAGAACATTTTTGTAATATATTACTCTCTTTTACTCCTAGTAGGAGGAAGTATTGTAATCGTGTCAAATTTTCATTATCGAGTTTTCACTAAAAATATCCACTTTGAGATCCCCTGATTCCAAAAAGTGTTTTTTTACTTTCTCTTACTCCTAAGTAAGAGGAAGTATTGTAATCGTGTCAAATTTTCGATATCGAGTTTTCACCGGAAATATCCGTTTTGAGGTCCCCTGAGTCCAAAAAAGTGTTTTTAGCAAATGGTCATGCAGCATAGCTCAGAAAAAAAACCGTAGAAAGTTGAAACCCTGATATTCCGTTTAGATATCACCAGTTGGAACACTTTATCTGTCAAAATTCCTCAACCGGAAGTACCACTTTACTAGTTGGATTTTTTACTTTTTTGCGATTTTCTCAAAAATGGCTCCGACGATTTTCTTTAAACTTGAAATATCAACCACATATTCAAAGAGCTACAACTTTTATTTGAAACATTTCTCCGGTAAAATGCAATGAAGGGCACTTTTGGGGGGGGTGGAGTTAGGTTTCCATGTAAAGTGCTATTTCAGTTTATTAGACAGTTCTGTCATCTAAATAATGTTAATTAGAATTAAATATGTTGTTGAAATTCCGAGTTTGAAAAAAATTGGATAACCGGAACGTTTACTTTACCACTTTATTAAATGATTTATTCTCTTTTTCGCAATTTTCTCAAAAATGGCTTCGACGATTTTTTTGAAACTTCATATATAAATTAAACATGCAAAGATCTACATCTTTTATTTAAAACATTTCTTTGGGAAAATTCTTTTAAGGGCACTTTTAGGGGAGGGGTGGGGTTATGTTTTTCGAAAGTGCTATCATAGTTGATTATACAATTCTATCATCCAAACATAATTAATTAGAAATAAATAGTTGCTGAAATTCAGTTTCAAGAAAATTAGTAAACCGGAAGGGCGCTTTTACTGAACAGTTTTTTCAGTTTTCGACGAATTTCATTCAAATTTGGTACACAAACTATGAAATTTGTCAATTATAATTTTGAGAACTGGAGTAAGAGAAAGTTGTGTGAGTGTTTCACACCAGATTTTTTTTTAACAAATGGTGTGTGTTTATGTGAACAGCATACTCAAAAACGAAAAACCCTAGAAAGTTGAAACTTTCTATTCCGTTTAGGTATCACAATGGGATCTGACAGTACATTATCTGTCAAAAATTCCTCAACCAGAAGTACCACTTTACTAGTTTTTTTTTGTTTTTTTACTTTTTTGCGTTTTTCTCAAAAAATGGCTTCGACAAATTCTTTTCAATCTTCCGACATCTACTACACATACAAAGAGCTACAACTTTTATTTAAAAACATTTCTCTGGAAAAATTCATTTATCCGAGTTTCAAGAAAATTAGTAAACTGGACGTGCGTTTTTACTGAACATTTGTTTTCAGTTTCCGACGAATTTCATTAAATTTGGTATACAAACTTTAAAATTTGTCAATTATAATTTTGAGAACTGGAGTAAGAGAAAGTTGTGTGAGTGTTTCACACCAAATTTTTTTTTTTTCTATTTAAATCATGTCTTAGAATCAAACAATTGTAAATAATTAATTATATGCAAAAAAATTATACAGAACATTTTGTGTTATATTTTAGTGTGGAATAAAGTTGGTTAATCAATTCTGTTCGTTGTTTCGTTGTCATCTGCGTTGGTTTAGCAATATCAACATCATCATGAAAGACACCTTACCTTGCCACTTTCTTGTCACTTTGAGTTGTCTTCCTATTAATTTATAAACAACAACCTGTTCAGAATTAAACAAAGAGATGAAAAACTCATGAAACGGAAGGCTAGATATTTATGAGCTTTATGAAAAAAACTTTTTTCAATATAGGAAACTAGCGAAAGATTTAAGGATTCATAAAGATTTAAGAAGATTCTATGAATCACAAGATTAAAGAATGAAGTTTTAAGAAAAAAAAAAAAGCGTCAGAAGTTCGTAACCGGTAGTAGCCTGTAGAAAGGTCTGATGAAGTAGTTTTTTGTGTTCCGAACAAGTTCCATTCAAGGTTTCTTGTAAACAAACAAAAAAAAAAGTAACAAAATAAATAAATAAAAAAAGCGTTGTCGTGTCCTATAAGTAAACAAAAAAAAAAATATGTTTTGAAACACCCACAAAACTTTCTTTTACTGAAGTTCACAAAATTGTCATCAGAGACACTTTCCGTGGTCATCGATCGGTTTCGGGTGTTCGTCCATTATCAGGATGTTTTAGCCCTTAGATTTCTCTCAATAGGAGCCTCTACAGCTCACTGTCTGGTGATGGCCGGCAGTGCTCCGCGTATGTATGAGAATGAGTAAATGATCATAGATGTTGACGTGTCTTAAAATTGAAATTAAAAAAAAAAAAACGGTTGTAGCTCATTGTATGTGTAGTTGGTATACCAGTTTAAAGAAAAAAAAAAAAAAATCAATATAAAACACACAAAAACCATTTCTAATAACCATGTTTTCTGACTCAAGGGACCTTATGTGTATTTCCGGTGTACACTTGATATCAAAAATTCAACACGATTATAATATTTCCTCTTAATTCACCGAAAAAGAGAAAAACTGATAAAAGTGAACTTTAGCAATTACTTGTTAGTGAATCAGAAATGGCACACGAGGGAGGGCTACGCAAAATTCTCGCACAATCAATCAACATTATATTGTCAAGCATTTAGGGTAAATGATAAATTTAATATCAGATTTCTTTTTCTGAATATCAATGATTTCAATAACCTATTTAACGTTGATCCAGAAATCATAAATAAATTATCCAATTTTGATATTACAGCGATATCTGAAATTTGGAAAATTAACGAAAGCTTTAAAAGCACCTTGTTATTTAAGTAATTACAAAATTCTTACTAGCCCAGCAATTAAAGACAGTTCTTTTGGCCAAAAGTGGTGATGTACCTAGGAAGGTTCATGTACCTAGTTAAGAAAAATAGTTCTCTTAATCTGTGTATAACTTACAAGGATACTTCCGTTTTGATCATTAAAAATAATACTCTCCATAACAATCTTTTAGTTGGCGTAATTTACTGGAGGCCGGGAACTTTGTATGAGATGTATGATGTAACACTACACGAAATTCTGAAAGAGATCTCTGTATTATATGGTAATATTACTGTAATTTCTCGTGTTGGAAATTTAATTCAAATTGATGTACATATAGTTGAGAATACTCTATTGTATCCTGTACGCGAAGTTTGGCATTCAGTTATTAATAAACGAGGGAGAGCCCTTATTGAGTTCATGGAAGAAAATGGTATTTAGTTATACTCTCTAGGAAGTAATTTCTATCATTTGTTGTAATTATTATTATTCAAATTATTGAATTATTATAATAAAGTATCATTATCAATTTTAAGCTACGCCAGGGTTTTTTGTTAAGTTAATTTTAAAATTCAATAATTGATACTGACAACCGAAATTTTTGCACATTTATTTACATTACCTCCCTCTCTTTTTTATTCCTCTAAATTAAAATAAGTAATTATAATTTTTCTTATTAACAAACTGTTATTTGACAGCTTAAAAACTAACCAATCAAATATTGTGTTTTGTTTGCTATAGTGCTTTAACTTTTGGTAGATCTAATTTGTTTAATTATATGAATTAAACTCTTATGAAATGATATTATCTCTTATTTTAGTATTAATTTTTATTTTTTGTAAACTTTATTACTATATTTTATGTTTATATTTTGTCTTTGACATTAGCCAAACGTATGTTAACTTTGTAAATCCAACTCCTTGCTAAAGGGTTTGACTCTATAAACAATGTAGTCAATAAATAAATTTAAAAAAAAATATTTCCTCTTACTTAGGAGTAAGAGAAAGTAAAAATGTAGTGGGAAACTGTCACACGACTTTCTCTTACTTGAGTTCTCAAAATTATAATCGACAAATTTTATAGTTAGTGTACCAAATTTAATGAAATTCGTCGAAAACTGTAAAAACTGTTCAGTAAAAGCGCACTTCCGATTAACAATCACAGTGTAGAAGTGAAGGTATCAAATGTGGGCGTGCTCGACATGATAATTCTAAGTTTCTGATTGCCTAATATACCCACATTTCACACTGTGATTGGTTAATTATTTATAGCTAATTATTTCTTTGAAAAAAAAACAGTTCAGAATTTTTTTTACTAATTTTCCCAATAAAATGGAAAAAATCAATTTATTTCTAACATAATATTTACTGTTTTATATAATTAATGTGAGCTATAAAGTAAAGAAAAAAATGTAGAATTCTCATTCCATTGTTGAAAAAGTAGACTTAAGATAATT
Organism: Triatoma infestans; assembly: GCA_011037195.1. Classification (NCBI taxonomy): domain Eukaryota; kingdom Metazoa; phylum Arthropoda; class Insecta; order Hemiptera; family Reduviidae; genus Triatoma; species Triatoma infestans. The sequence continues at coordinate 301,721 of JAAEAF010000519.1, forward strand.
ATGCAGAACTGCCAGTTGCAATGTAAGTCCGCTATTTTGTATTTGGCCATGTACAGTAGAGTATACTATACTGTACAAAATAAAATTGATGTTAAACACCCACAAAATTTTCTCCAAGGAATTTATAATATTAAAGTTTAAAAACTTTTCCTAGTCGGAGTTTTTTTAGCTATTAATTGTATTGTCCTTAATTTTATGTATGTGCTCAGTCCACAAGGTTTTGAAAGAGTATATTATACTATAAAGATGGATATCTACGCATGAGTTATCAGTCGCTACGCAATCAAAATCTTGTTTCTCGCAACAACACAAAAAAATGTATCGAACTAATTATTAGTACAATTAAAAACAAATAAATTATAAAAGACGAAGCGTTATATATTAATCTTCGATAATCGACGTAAATTGGAGTAAAAGAGAGTCACACCAGATATTTCTTTCTGCTATAAATATTGCGAACTTTGTATTAATTAAACGATAAATTCAAGAGCATTATAAAAAATGCTGAGTCATTATTTATTTCACTGAAGTTTCAAAAGCAACTGGAAACTATTATAGAAGAAGGATGGCATACTAGTAGGCGATTGTTGTGGGCTATATCCAAATATACTCTGCTTTAAGAGATATAGCGTAGGAAATATACTCCTTTCACCGGACTTAACAACAAATCCATATATGCACTAAGACAATATGACACATAAATGTTGACTAACAAATAAGCCGATGAACTAAACAAATTGTTTATCAAATTTGGCTGAAAGGCATTACTGTCTGAACATAATGTAGATCATCTATAACCACATGTGTTGGAATCTTTAAAACAGTAATGCTTAGATAAACTCATGCCGCAATATTTACTTTATGTTACTACTGTTAAGAGTAAGTATTACAATTGGATCAAATTTTCGATATCGACTTTTTACCGGAAATACACGTTTTTGAGGAGGCTCCTGAGTAGGAAAAAGTGGTTTTTAGAAGATGGCATGTGTGTATGTGTGTGTATCGTCAACCTCGATCAAACCTGAAGTATCCATGTTACTACTGAATGAATTTTTTAGTTTTGTACGATTTTCTCGAAAACTGATTCAATGGTTTTCTATAAACTTGGTACATCAATTACACACCAAAAGTGCAACAACTTTTATTAGAAACATTTTTTTGTGTGGAAGATAAGAGGCCATGTGCGTTATGTACATCTGGTGGGCAACAATATCCCTCATTTTTGTAAAGAAAATGTCCAAAGTTGTAAAGCTTGATATTAAATACTTGAGTTTTTCTAATATTTCCGCTCTCAGATTGTTCGGCTGCTGTACTCTCTAGAGTATCACCTTAATTTCTGTGAAAGGGAAAAGAGTTTTAGACTTCAAATACTCCAGGGATTTAACTCTATCATTTCTAGCTAATATCTATACAATTACAATTATTTTAACAAGGAATGCTTTATTTTATTAATGTTATTGTCTTGTTTTGCTGCCGCCATTATAACAATACTATAGGTAATTTCTTATAATATTCTACAAGGATTTGTTTTTTTTTGTGCTTATATATATATATATATTGAATATGTGGATAACACCGCAATGCTGGATAACATCTGGTATTTTATCCGTCTTAGCATGCAGCCAACAAGTTTGAGTAACAAGTAACAGAAACATTACGTTGAAGTGAACTCTCTACACGAACTTGGTTAATTTGCTCTGACGATGGATGAAAATCCGAAACCTGTCAGGAAGAACATAAATATGCATGCTACGACCGATAAAATACCAGATATATATATACATATTATTATTATTTTTTGCAATCTGTAAGCAACATTTTGGAAGCGTTTTTAATGACTGTTTCTGTTCATTATTATTTCTGTTGCCAATATAATTAATGGTATCATTATTATATTGGAATCAGATGTCTTGGTATCGGGAGTTGAAGAGAGGAGTAAGTGTTGTTAGTTAGAGAATTTTAGAGAGTTGTTATTCGAAATGCGAACTACTGATTTATGAAAATAAACTATATTTTAACAAATAATTTAAGTGTATTGAAATAGAAAAACTAAGATGCACAATTGTAAAAGAATATAAGAATTATGAAATGAATATAAATTATTAAAGAAGTAGTATTAAAACCTTAAATAGGGACGCGCTCGCGATGTGTGATGGTGCTTCTAATCTGGAACTGATGTGAACTTCTTTCGTACTGGCACTTAACTGATTGATACCTCGAACTTAACTGATGTATAACTCGGACTTAACTGATTGATAACTCGAACTTAACTGATTGATAACTCGAACTTAACTGACTTGGAACTCCAGTGGAGCGACGTTTATATTTGCTCACTCACACATCGGCTGATGTGTAAGTACGTGCCACACTAAGACATCTCTCGTAGTATATTGACCCTAGGGGAGGTCGGTAGTTAACAAAGGCTGTTTTGGCCGGGGTGGCGACGTGACCCCTGTTTGAAAGGGTTTTGCCGCGGTTCTTGACCTGCAGATAGCGGCTGGCTGGATCCTTTTCCAAATTCCTTTTTCAGATTCATTCAAAAATCATATCCTCTTCTTCTTCCTGCCATCACATCACATTATTATAAGTTGTTTCATTGTTCACATTCCTACTATTATTTGCTTCATTTATGTTTCAACACCCTGCAGACGGCTATTAGCTATGTATATACTTTTTTATAACTACTGGATTATGTGCTTATTATATTGCTTTCTGTTATTATAAATAAAGATTTATTAATGCTCACAAACACAAACAACATATATATATATATTATATACTCATAAAAAAATGTATCCTAAATCCAATTGCTAAATTTTATTTCGTATACGATGGTACTTGTAATTTCTTTCAGGTGGAAACTATGTTTTGCAAGTTTAGTGGGGTTTGGTGAGAGAAAGATGTAATAGAGAAAATGTACACTGATTGGACACTTATATATTAGTTGAGAAACAAAACACTGCAAGAACTTTATAACAATGGATTAGAAAGTAATAGAATGAGAAGGAATTGCAGACAAAACTGGCAGAGTGTTTGTTGTGACGGATGATTTTTTTTAAGAATGTGTAAATGTTTGAGTGTAGCTTATACTTATGGAAAACTTCTCTATTTTTTCTTTCAATCTATTAGGGGTAGCCGGATCCTCCTAAGCTCTCCCCTAGCTTGTGGTAGGAAGATCCGTAACGTCTCATATGACATGGTAGATGACGTAGCAATTGGGTGGATTGCCAATATAGGCAAGATATGCTGCCAACAATCCATTACACAAACTTGGTCTTGCTCTTACAACGGTAAATGAAGGTTGTGCTCTCTATTTTATTACTTTACTGTTACTTTATTGATACGATTGATTCCTTTTCCATTTCTGCACACCTATAGGTTTACTTTTAGAATAGATTATGTACATATTTGTATACTTGACAAGTAAAAAGGTTATATGTTTTAAAAATGGATTTTTATAAAACGTAATTTATATAGTACAAGGCTAAAAATTTTATTATAAAAAGTAATTCATTATATGTATAAAAAGGTGTTAAAAAACAGCAACAGCAAATAAATTATCTTTTTAACTTTTGGTGCAATATGCGATTTCATACATTAAGTGTTGTTACATTAGAAGGTGGTTCAAAGAAAAAAAGAATAAAAAATAATTCATAAAAGCTTTTTTATTTGATAATAATTGCTACAATAGAGGAAGAAAATCTAATAAATATTAAATATTACATGTCATAATTCATTACTCTATAAGGAAGTAAAATTTACGTATTCAAGTACAGCCAAGCTTTACTTGCAATGAGGCGTAGCTTTTATTTTATTAACAATAATTTTTGATCGGATAATTAGTATCATATATTTTTGAAATTAAAAAAAATTTTAACTAATAATTCTTACATTTTTTTCCATAACTATACCAAAAATCCTGAAAAAGTTTGTTTTGAAGTGATATACTGCCACCGTAAATAAAACAAAGAATATAAGAGAACCTAGCCAAAAAAATGGAGCCAAAATTCTTCTCCAGATAAATCTCCATATAATCCCGGTATCACCAACAATGTTGTTTACGCCTGAGTCGGAATCCAATTCAAAGTTGATCAACTTATGCTTTTTTTTTTAGATGGCAGTGTTCTCTATATTGGTAATTATCTTTCTTACCTCCAGAATTTAGCCAGCTTTTGTTTGAGCGCGTATTTCTTCTAATAATTAGATCTGAATGTCTTGGATCCTTGAGAATTACTGTGATATAGAAAATTTGTATTACGAAGGAGATTTTCAGAAAAACCCCATTCAGTCAGTAGAAAGTGTTTTAAGGTCTCTTTGCTAGACAAAAAAAAAAAAAAAATCTGGTATGAGACATTCAAATGAATTTTTCTTACTGCAACTTACACTGTTATAATTGACTTTTCCCATCAAACTTGGAATTTTTCTTTCTAAATTTAAAGAAAACAGAAAAAGAAAATCTTCATTAAAATCACATTTCCGGTTTTCCCCGATTTTCTTAAAACTTGGAATTTAGGGGCAATATATTGTAACGTTTTTCTCTCTAAACTAGCTACTGCAACTAGTAGGTTCGTATGGATAAAATATTCTAAACTTTAATAAAGAAAACACCAATTTATTGTTATATACAATAAATTACAAAGTACAACACTTAATAATAATTACTTCACAGTTTAAACCACAAAAGTTCACTTTGTTCACTTTTTATACAATTTTCACAAACTAGTGACTTCGTTTGTACCTGGAAAAATCTCTCAACTCTCTTTTGTCCCACTATTTATACCGGTGGGGAAACTTCTAGAACTTCCTCGATTCTTCTAGAGAGAACTAGAGCGCTGCCAGCGCTTCCTGCGGCCACTAGGAGAACCTTAGGTACCTGCCTTCTCTCCTAGATGACACCACTGGTTATAATATTTATCACCACAACCACCACAGCAATTATTTAATTCTTAATAATATATAGATGATAAGAATAGTAAAAATGGCACTTTAAAAGGAAAGCCCCAAACACACCGCCTGTTCAAAACTCCCCTACAATGAAGTTTTCCGGCAAAAAAGATTTCAAATAAAAGTTTTAGCTCTTATATTACGGTAGTTGGTATATACCAAGTTTAAAGAAAATCGTTGGTAAAACTTAAAACACGAAATATCAACTACACACACACACACAGACCAATTTCTGAAAAACACTTCATTTTTCAGACTCAGAACACGTATAATTCCGACAAAAACTTGCCAGCAGTAAAAGAAATAGTAAATTTTTGTTAATATTTATATTAAAAATGAGTCTCAAACGCGATTTTGCAAGAGATAATGCAAAATATTTCACGTGTTTTGCATTATCCATGAAGCTTTCTCTTTTTTGTCAATCGGATCAGACGATGGAGAACTAATAATAGAATACAAATATTTTTTAAATTGGGCTGAAAAAATACATAACACGGTCAGTAAGAAATAATAAAGACTGCTTAATGTTTATCTACAGCGTAAGATAAAAATTCGTCGGATTGCTATTTGTGAAGATGCTTTCAAAATTGTTGTAGTGGTTGGTTCCGCAGAGCTGGAAAGCATCAGAGACATTTTCTGTGGTAGCCTGCTTCGTTTTGTGGTCATCGACCGGTTTCAGACGTTCGCCCATCTTCAAGGATGCGTTTGTCAGACAGTGTGATAACACAGACTTGCACAGAGCAAATTCCAGATAGTGTATAAACTGAATATGCTCTGCACACTGTCTGACAAACGCATCCTTGAAAATGGGCGAACGCCCGAAACCGGTCGGTGACCACAAAACGAAGCCAGGCTACCACGGAAAATGTCTCAGATGCTTTGAAATTTTTTTTCAAAAATATTCTGTTACAAAGGTCCAGTAAATAAAATCATAATAATTATGATTTAATTTTTAATCACATAACATGCACACAAAAGTGTAATATTGCACACAAAAAATTAGAATCGCTATTCTAAAAAGAACCAACCACGAATTACGAGACCTGTACAAAGACCAGGATTTGGATGGATTTATAAAGAGGGGAAGGCTTAAGTTGATTGGACACGTGGAGATGATGGAGGAGGACAGGATCCCTAAAAAGATATGTGCCGGACACCCAGGAGGACAGAGAAGAAGAAGAAGAAGGAGGTCGCGATGGTTGGAAGGAGTGGAGCGGGATTTGAGAGAGATGGGAGTTAGGAGATGGCGTAGATTGGCCTAGAACAGGGCGGAGTGGGCAGTTGTGATTGAGGAGGCGAAGATCCTTCAAGGATTGTAGAGCCAGAGAAGAACAAAGGTTCTAAAAAGAATTAGTTACATTTAATATGTATAGAATGTATTTTAATAGATTTTTGATTATTTTTTTAATTTAAAATTAACTAATGAAACTTTTGATATTGCACCTTCTAAGCTAATTTACTTCAATCTGGATAATATATCTTGACTTAAATAGTCATTCGGCTTCCAAATTCCTTATTCCTATAATTACAATAATAACAATTTATTCCTATAATTATTTTTTAATTTAATTCATTGTAGAGTATTAACAATTCACCATAAACGATTCACTTATTCTTTGTGAAATTCCAAGAATTTGTAATTTTTTGTAAATTTTAAATCAGTTCTTGTAGTTTTTAAGCAGTTTTTTCCTTTGCTTGAAACATGCACATTTTACAGAAATACTCACATGAGCTGGTTATTATGAATTTTAATAGTTCAATCTTTTTCTTTTTCTTTTTTTTTTTTTATAAAGGATATTAATGTCAATTGCGCCGGCAAGCAAAAGATCCTGGTGATAAAAATTACAAAATACTCGTTTTGCGCCCGAGGCATCTCTCCCCGCTTACTTTGTGTAGACTGGTTATTGTTATGTTGTCTGCCATATACTACTGTTAGACATTAAAGATCTTTTTTCTTTTTGCCGGTAGCTTTCATTCTATATCTAAGTAGTTTCTGGTTTATCTTCCTTTTGATTTCATCTGATATCAGTCGGTCGATATCCTACCCTTTAAATGGAATTCATTATTCCTTGCGGCCATATAAAGTATTCATTGCGGTAAATTAGCCACTGTTTATTGACCAAATTTTGTTTTCGTATAAAACATTACCACGACCTGGCTAAATTTTTTTTTAATTAATAGCCTATAATGCGTATTATGTAAAATGAAATCTGAAGCGTGCTGTTCAAGAAAATCTGTTTATGACGAAAGTCTTGGAGAAAGTAACAGCACCTACTCTGGCTGCAATTCTTACAGTTCTAGTTAATTATATTTTCAAGCTGGAATTTTAATAAAACTTTAATTGTTTTAATTATTTATTTATTTTTATTATTGTCTGTGGGGGGGGGGAGCCCTTGTTATTTAAAGCCCTTCTGGGCCCCCATATAGCTACCCCAAAGATCGAAGCCTTCTCAGTGTACTGCCGGCCTCCTGACAGTGTTCTCTCGTTACAGACAACAACACTATCCATCACCGAACAGTGAGCTGTAAGAGGCTCCTAGGAAGAAAAAAAATCTAAGGGAAGCAGCTGGACTCGAACCCAGGACCTCCGCGATTTTTTTTGAGGAAAATTTTAATTTATACTCCATCAAAAGGGCCAATTTTTATGTTTACACACAAATACAAAAACTGGATAATTAAATAATATTCAAGAATTGCTATATTATTATATATAATTATAATTACTATATAATGAGATATAATTATAATTGATATAATTACACTGATATAATTATATTATATATAATTGAATGATATAATTTCACTATAAAGAATCATTTTTTTTAATGTTCCCTTTCACCTCTCTAATTTATTATTTTGGATTAACAACTTGTTAATCTTAAACGCAAACTTAATTGGCTCAATCTTGTTTATACCTTTCTTAAAACTTGTCAGTAATTGAGTACCTTGGAATTACCCTAAAATAATAAAATGAAATAAAAACATAAGTTAAAAATAAATGCATACAGTTTTCTATACATTTATTTTTTCAGCATTGCTCATAATAATATTAAATTAAACAAGGTTGGATTCTTTGTAGATTGTTAATGTTAAAAAAGGAAAGTACTGGAGGTGTTAATTTAGATTCTTACAAAACCAAATTGTCCAATTAATGAAAAATAGAGTTGTTTTACCTGGGAAAATGGGATAGATTGTAATTTAATAGTTATCTTAAAGAACATGTGTCAGATGTTGCATACCCATCTGAGTTTGGAATAATCTTGAACAAAAAAAAAAGAGAAATAATAAATAGCGTGTTGGAGGCCAACTTGTACAGGTGACCTATATGTCGCCAGTTCACTGAGCCCCACCTACCAGTATTTATTTCCCTCTTTCTTGAATTGTAACATCTACTGAACTTAAATAAGGTGGCCAAATTTCCAAATGTTGAGGGCACCAACAAACCACACCCCATGGTCATTACCATTTATTTTATTCCATACTATTAACTACAAAAAAAAAAAAAAAATCAAGTTAAAAACATATGATATATTTATATTTTATTCAACCTTTAATGTTATTTATCTGGTTTCTTCTTTGCATGAATAATGAGAACAGAGAAATAACTAACTCGAGGGTCATTCAATTAAGTAGAGTTAAAAGAATTTGAATCAAGGAAATACTAAATAAGAATAACGTTACTTTCAATATCGTCGATTGATCATTTTGCATCCAGTGTGATCAGATTAAAACAGCTGTTTCACTACTGTGTCAGATATATAACTTCAATTATTCCTTTCAACCGATAGCAAGACCACTGGAAATCTGCACTGTTATAAAACAAAAGCGGGAATTGATGCTATTTCTGTTTACTGACAGAACCAACCAAATTTACTTCTGCCTGTTTAAGTAATACAGTGTATCTTACAGGTATCGAGCGAATTTCACAAGTGAATTGAACAATTCAAAAAAACTAATACGTTAAAGTGTCAGTGCAGGATGATAATTCGAACTTTCATTTGAAGGTACAATTTTTTGTGTTTTTTGGCAGGACAGCGTTCTAATACAAGTCAGTTCTACAGAGAGAGTATGTTGGAATTAAAGAAAAATAAATTCAATTTTGAACTAACTTATCAAAATATTCGCCATTATTGGACCACATATTTGTTATATTGTATATTAACTTACGTTATTATTAATAGTATTATAATGATAATGTTATAAAAGATGGACAGCAAAAGCAAGTAAAACGCATTTGAATGCTTCAGTTATGTTTTCTATATGTGTCTATGTGCATTCGTACTTTATTTTACTTATACATATAACATAAAGTACGAATGTACAAGCGAATCGTCGGAATTAAATTGTAGCGATGCAAACCTGTGTGAAGAAACCTAGACATAGCCTCTCGCATTCTAGTTCTCAATGCGCGCGATAAAAAGTTTTGTGTTGTACCCTATTACTAGACTCTCTTTATAATCATCATTTTATTTAACATACAAGTGTTTACCTCCTCAGTCGTTCTAATTAAACTTGTGATTAATTAATTCTAATGTATAGCTTTAGTGATGTTATTGTGCTATAAACTTCAACTTCATTGACTGCCATCTACATGAATGTACTGTTATTTACAATAAAGGTGTTTTATTATTAGACTATATTTTATTTTATCATTATATTATGAAAGGGCTTATTCTTGGAGTATATATATTTGTGTAGCCAGTAACATACATAAAAAGCTAAAACATATTTTGCCGTTTATTTAAATACTTTTTTGCCGCTATATTTCATTTTTACTTTCTCTTGCTTCCTGGTAAGAGGAAGTATTGTAATCGTGTCAAATTTTCGATATCGAGTTTTCACCGGAAATATCCGTTTTGAGCTCCCCTGAGTCCAAAAAAGTGGTTTTTAGCAAATGGTCTGTGTGTGTGTGTGTGTGTGTATGTGAACAGCATAGCTCAAAAACGAAAAACCGTAGAAAGTTGAAACTTGATGTTCCGTATAGGTATCACCATGGCATCTGACAGTGGGTCATCTGACAAAATTCCTCAACCGGAAGTACCACTTTACTTGTTGGTTTTTTTCCTTTTTTGCGATTTTCTCAAAAATGGCTCCGAATATTTTCTTTAAACTTGGTACATGAACTACACATACAAAGCGCTACAACTTTTATTTGAACAGTTCTCTTGGAAAATTCATTTAAGGGCAGTTATGGGGGAGGGGTGGGGTTAGGTTTTCATCTAAATTGCTATTTCAGTTTGATAAACAATTCTATCATCTAAACAATGTTAATTAGAATTAAATATGTTGTTGAAATTCCGAGTTTAATAAAAATCGGATGACCGGAAGTGCGTTTACTTCACCACTTTACAAAATCATTTTTCCACTTTTTCGCGATTTTCTCAAAAATGGCTCCGACGATTTTCTTTAAACTTGGCATATGAACTACACATACAAATAGCTATAACTTTTATTTGAAACGTTTCTCCGGAAAAATTCATTTAAGGGTACTTTTGGGGGAGGTATGGGGTTATGTTTTTCTCTAAAGTGCTATCATAGTTGATTATACAATTCTATCATCCAAACAAAATTAATTAGAAATAAATGGATGGCCAAAATTCAAAGTTTCAAGGAAATTAGTTAACCGGAAGTGCCCTTTTACTGAACGGTTTTTTCAGTTTTCGTCTTATTTGAATTAATTTGGAACACAAACTATAATATTTGTCAATTATAATTTTGAGAACTGGAGTAAGAGAAAGTTGTGTCAGTGTTTCACACCAGATTTTTTTATCTTGAAACTACATGATTATTTATTATTGCTTAATTATTATTAAATTGGTGGTTCTAAAAAAATTATTTTGTCGTGATTTTCTATATCTGTTGATAGTCATTCCAAATTTATTCTACATAATACTAATTTTTGTTGGGCCGACAAATGGCATGCTATTTTATTCTCAATTAACTCTCACAAAAAAACTTAAAAATTAATTGAAAAAAGTAGAAAAAAAAAAAAAATATTCTAACCAAACATAATGTCAAGTTAGAATAGCCTACGATTTTTCGGTTTTGAATCATGCGTTCATATTAATGTAGATACACAATTTTCTAAAACTCACTTTTTCAATCTCAAAACATATATTTCCAATGAATATAAATTTTGAAAATTTTGTTTGCTATAATTTCTTCTCTATAACCAGCTGTTAGAGTAAGTAAGAGAGAAAGGAAGAGAAAATAAATAAGTAACATACGCAATAAATAGTTAAAAATAAATAGGGAGTAAGAAAAAGTAAAAATATAATCAATTGATTTATGTGAGGCGATTTTTATTTCTTTGTTGTAGAAAGTAACAAGTCGGTGTAGTTTTTTGTTATTGAATTGCAGTTATTTGAATATTCTCCATATAGTGAAGGACGCCGCCCCTTTTTTATCTTACACATGTTATGGACTGCATCCAAATGTCAAACTTTGCTTCACATCGAACAGTTTTTTGTTTTTGTTTTTTTTTATATATATAATACAATAATTATTATCAATTTATTTTACGTATATCTTGTAAAATGTCAATAAATTTGAAAACGTTTATTTTTAAATAGCGTAATTTATTTTGCTGGTGGAATATATATCTAGAACAAATTAATACAAAAGGTTATTTCAATTAATTAATTTTCAAAACATATATGTATATAAAAATTGTTTTATTATTGGTGTGAGAGGAAAAGACATTGAAACACATGATAGATTGGTGGAATCAACTGTTAACAATGAAAGGAGATAGATTATCAATATTTTATTAATTCAGATTGATTTTGACACTAATTGTTTTCCTTTTAATTTGGTAATTAGTGTTAAAACATTTGGTAACTACTAGCTTTGACACCCCCCCCCCCCACCTACAAAATAACAAACATTGACGTTCTCTCATATGTTATAAAATAATAATAATAGTTTGAAAGTTTTCATAATCATTTACACGTTTGAGCGCCGATTGTCGTGGGGTCTTGTAAGGCGGAGCTAGGGCAGGTTGGAGGGATTGCTTTGGTTGAGTTATCTTTATTTATTTATTTTATTTTTTTTGGAGTTTTCCCCTTGTTGTGTTGTTTGGGCAATTGCTAGTTCTTATTAGGATATACGTTTTGGGATGTATGGTATGGATGGGTTATACGTTATGGGTATGTGCGAGGCTTTGAGTGGATGTATTTATTGCGTGGTTGTGTGTCAGTGGTTGCTGAAAGTTTTTATTCATTTTATTCTTGTGGTTCTTTTGTTGGGGTTGTGTTTGTTGTTGTTATTGTTGTTTCTTTTTGGATCTGTGGCTTGTTGTTGTGTACTCCTGGGGCTCTGCTGTTGTTTTATTTAGATGTTTTAGGTTCCTTTGGATAGCGTGTTTCCGCGCTGCCTACTTGGGTCGGTGAAGGAGGGAGGGAGGGCGTTAATTTTTCTTTAGCTCTTTTCCTCCTTCTCTTTCTGAAATCGGTGGCTTCTCTGGGCGGGTGTGAGAGCAAGCTCAGGGACCGCACGAATGGTGTGGGATAAAAAAAAAAAAAAAAAAAAATCATTTACACTCGAACATTCGTTCGATATTAATCAGTTATATTTAACAGCTCTTTTAATCTCTATTACAGATTCCACAGCCAGTCGCTAAGTTTAAAAAAAAAAAAACTAAATTTACTTTGGACGTAATTAATATACATAATTTCCAATCAGTGAAATTTTCTCTTATATCATTCTCTCGGTACAACCCTACAAAACACCGCTACACCTACTATTTAGATAAATTAATGTTCGGTTAACCACAGAGAAGTCTTTTTTAGTAAGGAAAGTTATGAAATGAAATCCAGTATGAAGTATATTGTATGGTAATCCTAATATGAAGTATATTAGGCCAGTGCTTGAGTAAGGGCAGGAACTTTTGCTGACTGCTGCCAAATCAACAACGAATATCGTAGATAAGGTACAAAACCAAACACTTAGTATTGTTACCGGAGCTGCCAAATCTGGAAATGGCTGTGGAAATGCACACAAACGCGCAGCCACTCAGTGCTAGGAAGAAGCAAGCCCCACTAATTTTGTATGAAAGGATATCCAGATTACAACTTCCTTATTGGGAAATATAAAATCCCTATAAATCGACTTGTCTCCCAAAATTTCGTTTCTTATGAGTGTGAAAGCATCATGTGACCTGGAGACACTATCAAAACAATCCATCCTATATGACACAACCGCTTTCACTCGATTGAAACCCCAGTATTCTTTAGAAATCGGGCTAGACAAGGCAAAGAAAGACTGTCTCTTGCCAGAACTTAAAGTATCAGCCCTGGAAATGATCGAGGAAAGATATAGTGGGTGGATGCAAATATATACAGATGGCTCAGCAGATAGTATAATGCAAGCTGATGGTACCTGTTGGCAGAAAAGCTACAAATTTTGATGCAGAAATGTTTGCTGTAAGACAAGCCTTTATCATATTCCATAAATTAAACCCGACCAAGGTAGGGTTGCTGGTGGATTCACGCGTTGCCATCATAGCTTTAATAAATGATAACCCCCCTGTGTACAGGAAGAAGCCACATAGCATCTCCACGAATTGCACCTTAAATGGACAATAATGATACAATGGGTCCCAACACATTGCGGAGTGTCTGAAAATGAGATAGCCGATCAGTTGGCTAAAAATCGCTGTTTCTTAAACCAACCGGTTATTCCTGTGTCGCTAAGGACTGCCAAAGCAGAAATCCAGGCGGTATTTGCCAATAGGGTGAACCATAAATGGAGGGGAAGCGCTACGGCTGCTTGTTGATGGAGAATATGCCACATTCTTTGCCACCCCCTGTGTTTGTGGCTAATTTTAAGACCCTGACAGGCTACGCACGATTACCTGTCTTGCCATTTCTTTAGGCTAGAAATATTAAACGAAATGACATGTCCTCTTTGCGAGGAGGGAGTTTCTGACGCCACTCACTTCAAGAATTGTAGTGAATTGGGGGGGTGAAAGCAAAGAAAATTTAAATTACATAGAAACTTCTACAAGATATTGGTCTGCCAGAAATTTAATTGCTGACAAGCCAATTGTATCCGGCTTAGGATAAAAAAAAAAATGAAATCAAATCTGAGGCTACAAGAAAGGCCTACTTTAAAATAAAAATAATATGAGAATTTTCCGTTCTATAATCGAACGTCTTACTTCATACGGCTTCGAAAACTTAGCCGCCTCCAAAATATTGTGGAAAAGATAAGATGTGATTTTTTTTTGGTGGAGCTCTGACTGACAAGGATCGGAGAAATGAAATAATGTGAGTGATGAAAGTAAAACAAGAATATTATCGGAAAATTAATAAAGAGAAAAGTTAAAACCTAGATTGGTCATTTAAAAAATATGAAACCGACTAGTGGGCCTACTAGAATTTATAGATGGGGGCAATCAGAAAGAAAAAATACGGGAAGACCGCTATAAATGTGAGAGCAATCTTGGAGGAATTGGCAGATCCATGGCTGACACGGGATAATGACTGGCATGTCAGAGATAAGTGGAGGAGTGCCTTGACCTTTACGGCAAGTACTAGAAAATAGAAAAGCAAAGATAAGAAGAACAAATTAAAAAGAAAAAAAGAACTTGGAAGTTGGAAAAAGAAGTTGTCTTGGATTCCCAATTTTTTTTTGTTAGGAGGCTTATTATAAGAAATCAATATCGCCGTAGCTAATGTTCCAGTTCCGCAACAGCTATCGAATTATTTTGATTAGTTCCGGTATAATTACAATAAAAACGCACAGATAGATAGATCGATAAAATAACTTGTAAAGTATTTTATTCGTCATCTAGAATTTAAACAATTTAAAAAAAACCTACAACTGTCCACGGTTACGAATCACGGACGAATCAATATTATATTGCCATTGATTGTATTTATATTATATATTACATATAAGTATTTAAGATAACTCAATTTGTTAAAGAAGAATTTTTAGATGATATTACTATTCGTATTTAGAATAAACAGTTTTTTTTTTTTCTTTTTTAATAATCTAGGTTTCAATAAATTTCCAAAAAATGTGTGTGAGCACAAAATAAAGAAGAAATTTTTACTGATTCGATGAGAAGTAACCGAGAAGTTAAATCATCTTTTAAAAAAACAACTTGTTTAGTTTTTCTCCCAATTTTGGTTTTTATAAAACAATAAGGACACACTATGTAACTAAATGCAATGCTTTTCCAACCTATTTATATACCTGTTTACTTTGTTATTGTACTTTCAAATTGGCTACCTTAATATAAAAAAAGATTTTGCTATATCTGTATGGATCTTTAAAATTCAGTTAATTTGTTTAACAAGGCTTGGTTGGGTTGTTCTAATGTACCATTAGAATGCACGTTATATGCAGTTATGTAGAAATCTGTTAAATTATTCTAAACACATAAATAAATTGTGTACTGCAACTGGTTAAAAAATCTACTTATATGTTTCGTTACTGTGATCATTTACACTTTACTGTAGATTATAAAAATAATTACAGAGTACAACCTTGGTGATCTTTCAACAGCCAATTCTGTGCTCCTCTTCAGTTACTTATAATTAGGGAACGGATTCGTATATATTTACATATTTTTTTCTAGGCAATTTAAAGACGTTTTTCAAGTAGAAGTATTCTACTGTCACTTTTTAAGCCGTTTGAGTCTACTTTTATTTCACATATTTCCACATATTTGGATGTTATCGCATATTTATACATATTTGATCAAAATAAATAAATATTTCTACTTATTTAATCAAAATATGTACATATTTTTTCATATTTTTCATTTTGGGCATATTTTCATAATTGGGAGATGGTTGACAGGAACTGTGAACCACAGACTGTAGGGCTGTGAATCACAGTGGGTACAATGGTTATTGTAATTTACACAGAATGCTGCTAAACAGTGACGGGCACTTGTTAGTTCTTTGAAGTTGCTGACGTTGTCTGTTCTTTCAGCTCGTTCGTTGAAGTGTCCAATTCATTTCGTTCGGTCACTTAGTGTATTCTTTTTTGGGTGAAATGGTACGAACATCGGCCTCAAACAAACAACTGGTTGCTAAATATCTTCGCGAGTTTCCAGCAGAACTTTTTCGAAGTGATGGAGACATTTTGTACTGCACAGCTTGTGACAAGCGCGTTTCTTGCTCTCAACGTTCCCAAGTCACCCAACATATTGCCACCGGATCGCACATAGAGAATAAAAACAGAAAGAAAGAGAGGACGTCCTATCAAGCCTTCCTTACATCTCCATCATCAAGTAAGTCTACTCTGAGTACAGATCTGTGTCTTTGGTTAGAGCAGATATCCCTTTCCACAAACTTAAAAATCCTCATTTCAAAGGATTCTTAGAGACCTATATTGGGAAAAAAATGCCTGACGAGAGCACTCTGCGGAAAAACTACCTGGAAGATATCTATAAAGATACACTAACCAAAATTCGAGAACATATCAAAGATGGACCGATTTGGGTGTCAATTGATGAAACCACTGACGTTGAGGGCAGGTATATTGCCAATGCAGTTATTGGAAAACTTGACAGTGATGCTAATGTGGATTTAAAGCCATTCCTTTTGAACTGTGAGGTTCTCGAAAAATGCAATCATTCCACCTTTCACGATTCTTCGATGCCTCAATGCATATCCTATGGCCCTGTGGGTTTTGAACGAAAAAGTTCTTTTGTTTCTCTCTGATGCTGCCCCCAACATGGTCAAGGCTGGGCAATCTATTCAGGTATTTTATCCTAAGATAATTCATGTGACGTGTATTGCTCATGCCTTGCATCGAGCAGCAGAAACTGTCCGATCTTTGTTCAGTGACGTAGATTCCTTAATCTCCTCGGTTAAAAAAGTGTTCTTAAAAGCACCAAGTCGCATTAAAATGCTAAAAGATCTCTATCCAGACTTGTGCCTTCCACCAGAACCAATATTGACAAGATGGGGTACTTGGCTGGAAGCAGCTCAGTATTACTATGAAAACTACAATAAAATCAAGAATGTCCTTTCACATCTCGAAGACGAAGCAGTAGCGATAAATACAGCCAAGTCTTTATTCGAGAAACCTAATTTAAGGAACGACCTTGCATTCATTTCTGACAATTGCGTATTTCTTGCACAAGCCATTACCCAACTTGAGTCCCAAAATGTTCGACTGATAGAAAACGTGTCCAACGTTAAAAAAGTCATCGAAAAGGTGGAAGGAATACCTGGGAGTAAGGGAGATCTGATCAGATCAAAACTGGTAGAAGTACTGAGCAAGAACAAAGGGTGGGAGACCATCTGCCAGATTTCTGATATTATCAGTGGAACAGAAGTCACCTCAGAACATCGTGTACCCTTTACAACCAACGAGATAACTTCTTTCAGCAAGGCACCTATAACATCTGTAGATGTTGAACGATCTTTTAGTCGTTACAAGTCCATCTTACGCCCAGATCGTCGTCACTTTACGTTCCAACATTTGAAATTTCATGTGGTTGCAAACAATTTCGAAGAGTGAAGTTTTCAAAATTGAAAATTTAACACATCTTTTTATAAATAGTAAAAATGTTCTTTGTTGTATAAATCATTATAACTTGTAAAAACAAATTATTTTGTTCCTAATAAATTATTATAAATTGTAAAAATGTTCTTTTCTTGTATAAATAATTATAACTTGCCCCCCCAAAAAAATAATTCCATTTTCATAAAAAAAAATATCCATTTTACTTAAATATTCCAGAAAATATTTTGAGAAAATCACATATTTTCCACATAATTGACGAAAATAAATGCATATTTTAATTAAATATTTGACATTTTTAAATACATAAAAATCCATTCCTTACTTATAATACATCTTACTATCCACCTTCAATATAGGAAAAGGAACTTTCTTAATACATTCATTCAACACCAATGAAAAATCTAAATCTTATGCAAATAATAGATTGAATTGTTCTAGTTTAATGTTCATTATTGGAGATTATTTAGAAATAATTAAATAATAAAATTTTATTAAATAGTGAGATAATTAATGAAATTTTTCAATAGAACTTCACCGTCTTGGTGAACTGAAACTTTAGGAAAAGCATATGCAAGATTTAAGGAGGCCGCACACCGGCATGCGTCAAGACAAGCAACATGAGACACTTGCTTCATTCATGTTTCAGACTCACCTCCGTACACTGAAAAAGCATGTGCGTGCGTCCTTTTAGTTGGATACCATGCCTTCTTCGAGTGAAGACGATGTTGTGATGTATACTATGTGGCTAAAATTATGTAAAAGGAGGAAAAGGAAGTGGTGGGTCCATAATTTAATCAATCTTGTGTACAGATTAACATGTGTACAGGTTTAATGTGTGCAGAAGCGCGTACGCTTTAGCTCAAGAGTTAATGAACAATCCGGCAAAATTCCCATCTTATCACGTATGAACCCAGAAACATAGAACGAACTTTTTCAGAGGGGCAATTGCTCTTCGCTCATGTTGATGATGCTTTACTTAATCGGCACCTTCAAAATATTGATGTCTTAATTCACGTTGCACTGATAAGGAGGAACATGCAGAGTCTTGCAGCGTCTGTCTGCGATATGACGCTGATGTCAGCATCATGATTCAGACCTGTTAGCGGCAATTTCTGTACTTCATATGATTCGATTGTGTTCCATCCATTGCGTCTTGTTGCAGACATTTTGTCTTGTCCGTTGCATGTCTTGACGCATGCCGGTGTGTGGCCTCGCTTACTATCTTGTTTACTGCAAGAGGAAATGCCAGCGTTCGCTATTAATTGTAACTTTTCAATTTTTACATTCAACATTGGCAACCTCTCCAACCAGAATGCTGTGACATACTATTGACGCATATTTCAGTATTAATGATTCATATCATATACTATGTAATCATTCCTCCATTTTCGCGGTTTTTTATTTATGCGAGAAATAATCCCGCTATTTGCGCGATATTATTTATATGCGGTATTACTTTTATGCGATCTCATTTTTACGCGGTCCGAAAAAATATTTTTCTTAATCTTTCAATTAATTTATTACATATCCGAGAGACGCAAATTCTTATTTGAACTTACTAGTTACATAACTCCAATCATTATGATTCTTTTTGTGCTAAAAATTTGTTAAAGAAAGTAATGCCTGTTTTATGTCCAACTTCGGATCAGATATCGTGGACAGAAGCGGATAACAAACATAACTTAACTAGGCATTGCTCATATTAATACAACAGATAAAAACCAAATCCGTCGGAAACAAACCCGATACCGAACAATATATCTCGGCTTACCCAGTTAACTGATGACTTCAGACTGAATACCAAAAACGACCAGATTAGACTTATAACCTTGTCCATTGACTGCACTTTTAACAAAAATACATGTGCATTACGCGTGAACATTTCGAACCAGTGGCATTTCATCAAGGATCTTAATAATGCTGTGGATCTCTCAGTAAAACCAACATGAACAGCATTTACAACTGACACCTATGCTCTCACATATAATTCCTATATTAAGTGTGCATTCTTCTTGGATCTAACGTTCTACAAGCAAATTCTAGTAACATTCCCACCGCACACATTCACTTAGACTTATAGACAATTATAATTCTATGCAAGAACACCTCCAAGGAACCACGATAGATCCGCAGAGGATTTGGCTTTTATATAACATCTACAATATAACCAAGGGGCATTTCTCTGCTAAGTGTTCCTGGTAAAGTTTACTCGCGCATTCTGGAGATGAGATTGCGTAAGGAAGTAGAACCCCTGCTGAAGGAGGAACAATGTGGTTTTCGACCAAACAGGAGCACTCAAGATCTAATATTCACAGTTCGCCAAATAGGGGAAAAAGCCATTGAATATGATAGACCACTATTCCTCTGCTTTATTGATCTCGAAAAAGCTTTTGACAGGGTACCTTGGAAAGAACTGTGGAATGTCCTTTGTGGAATAGAAATGTGAACAAAGCACTAATCTGTAGAATCAAGAGTTTTTATAAATCGTGCAGAAACTACCTAAGAACATGTAATTTATGCACTAAGATGGGTGTCAGACAAGGCGACATTTTGAGCCAACTGCTGTTCATATTGCTAATGGATGATGTAATGAAATGCTACAAGGACCATACCAGTACTACGCACTTTGGGTACTGGAAGCTTCAGCCAGTATGCTTCTCACACTTCGCGTTTGCCGATGATTTAGTTCTCATCGCGGACAGTAGAGATAAACTCCAAGAAAATGTAGAAATCTGGACGCGGGAACTTGAGAAAAGAAATATGGCAATAAGCTTAGATAAAACCAAGAGTATGGTTTTATCCAGATCAGCAAACATAGAAGTCAGCATCATAGTAAAGCGTCACCAAATCGAACAGGTATCCTCCTTTAAATACCTCGGGGTAAAGATTAATGCCGCGGGCAAGCTAAGAGAGGAATTAAACCAAAGGTTAAATGCCGCTGGTAAGATTTATTACGCCCTAAATAGAAGCTTTTTAGGAAAAAACGAAGTCTCTAAAGAGATCAAATTGGCGGTTTATAAGTCAATATATGTTCCTATCCTCACTTATGGAAGCGAATCTTGGGCTCTCAAAGAAAGCGAAAAGAGCCGCATTCAGGCAACTGAAATGCGGTATCTTAGGAAAGTCGAGGGTAAAACCAGGAGAGACAGAATTCGGAATATTGCGATACGAAACAGTCTTAAAATTGAACCCCTTACACAAATCGTGAACAGAGGTCAATTAAGATGGTTCGGACACGTAAACCGAATGCTGGAAAACAGGATACCGAGGAGAGCACTCGAGGCAAGACCCACGGGAAAAAGACCGAGAGGAAGAAGAAGAACCACGTGGGAGGATAATATAAAAAAGATATTAGGTGCCAAAGGAACCAGCTGGAATAAGGCTAAGGCTTTGTCGAAAAACAGAGAAGCATGGCGGAAATTTTGCAAACCACGCTCTACACCTTCGGGTAGATAAGAGGACTAGAATAAGAAGAAGAAGACAATATAACCATATTATCTGCATGTATTTGACTTTTTGCATAATACACTGAAATTGCCACATATCATGTACTATGAGAAAAACCATTATCCATTACATAAGTTTACAGTTCAGAAATCTTCTGAAAGGATGCCTGAAGTAATTAAATTAGCAGTTATACTTTTAATTATAGCATTAAAGCTGGCCATCCGATCCTGTATATGTTAGAGATTTAATTAAACAATTACAATATTCTCTATCATAAAAAAAAATAGATATTATCCACTGTGGGAACCAATATAAATATAGAAAATAACCTGCAGTAATTATGGACAATAATTATCAAAAAAAGTATTAATATTTAATTGAAAAAAATTTCTTTTTGTTTAATTGAAACAGTTTTTATTATTATTGTGTAAGTCCGAGTTGATTTAATTTTATCATTTCCAATTTTTATTGTCATCGATATATACTCGTATATATACTGCAATAATAAAGAAAGAAGATAGTATAATAAAAAGAAATAATTCAGTTACATAAACAATCAGTAATCAATAATGGAAATAGTACTTGCAATATGATTGCATTGATTTGTTTTTGTCAAAATATAATGCACATTTTATTTAATATAACATTCTATTTCTATTTTAATGAAATTGTAACTAACCATGACTTTAGTTAACTATAACTGGATCACAAAGACGAAAATTATAATTCTCTATGCTTGATTATTGCTGAAAATAATAATAAAGTAGCCAATTGAATACGGGCCAAACGTCGGTTTATTATAACCAAACACTGAGGCGATCTCAACCCGAGAAAACCTTAGTGTTTTACATAACAATGACCGCATAAGCCTCAAAGTTTATATTATTAATCTGATAAGAATATTTTATATCTTAAACAGTTGGCATTCATTATCGTGAACAAAATCTAGTGAAGATTTCCGACGAACCTAGGCGCAGTTATAAAGGGGCTGACGCCCCTTCTCATGGTCGCTTAAAATTTCTCATATTCAACAAAAATTCCCACATAGTTTTCTCAGGAAAAAATGGAGCGTTTTCAATCAGTGGCGACTGGGGTATAAGCACTGCGACACTGCAGCTCCCCCACCCTCCAGAAAATAACTACAAAAATTAATTTTTAAATTGATGATGAAAAATAATAACATAACAATCTTTGCATAATTATTATTTAAATACCATTAATAATAATAATATATTTATTGTTAAAGTAATAACTTGTACAATGAGCCTGGTTCTTTACAAAGAGAAAATAAAACAATAACTTATATTGTTATAATGTATATATATCTAAAATAAAAAGAACAGATATTGCCATTTATAGTAATAAAAAAGTAAACATGAAATTAATACAATTATCAATGTAAATCAATCTAAGCAAAGCTCTGGAAAGGTTGGTCGACAGATATATTAGGGATGAGGTCTTGTATGTAAATCTCCCAAGTGCCCACCACTACGCTTATCAACCAGGTAGGTCGGCTGAGCCGCACTGGATGATCTTAACAGGCTGCTATCAAAATCCTTGGAGGAAAAGGAAATTGCGGTAGCCACCTTCTTGGACATTGGGGGCGCATTCAATAATGTCTCGCGCACCTCGGTCATCAACTCTCTCTACAAAATAGGAGTACCAGGCATTATGCGGCTGGATGGAGCCTGGCCTAAGTAATCGAATTAACACTTCTACAATAGGTCAGACTTAGGGTAAAAGTAGGAAGGGTGTCCCCTCTGATGTAACTCTGGTCGTTGATGACCTCCTCCACCAACTATCTGCGGATGGCTTTGACTGTCTAGGCTACGCAAACGATATGGCGATTGTGGTAAGGGGCAAATACTAAGATTGCAGAGCGGGTGCAAGCAGCTCTTAACTTGGTCAGGAACTAGTGTAGGGAGGAGGACTTGTCCATAAACCCCCATAAAACCGTAATAGTTCCTCCTTTCACATTACGACACAGTTGGAAAGCCTTAGGCCACCATCACTTGGGCACCCTCCGATTCCATTTGCGATGGAGGCTGAGACCTTGGTGTTACTTTTGATCGGAGACTCACTTGGAATCAACACACTGACAAAATTTCTCACAAGGCCAATGCGTCATTTAGTAGGTGCAGACAGCTTTGTGGGAGAAACTGGGGCTTGCGCCCAAGTTTGACACTATGGATCTATACCAGGATCATCAGACCCATAGTCACATATGGGTCGGTGGTTTGGTGGACCAAGACGCTGCAGAAAGGGGCGGTGGAAAAGCTTGGTGGGATCCAAAGGCGAGCATGCCTGGGTTCCAGGGGGCCATGAAAATCACTCCGACTGTGGCGTTGGAAGTCCTCCTCAATTTGCCTCCACTATACATTCTCGTTCAAGGTGAATCCACATTGGGAATACATAGGCTCCTGCAGGGGGGTTAGTTGACCACAAAATGAAGCAGGTCACCACGGAAAATGTCTCTGATGCTTTCCAGCTCTGCGGAACCAACCACCATAACAACTTTGGTATTTTTGTTTAAGTATTTTTGTATATATTTAATTATTTTTAATGTGGAGAATATTATATTATAATCATGTTATTGTACTTTTAGTAAGTATTCAGATATATTTCAGATAATAGATGTTTCTAATTTTTTCCATTCTTTTGGTTGCATGCGTAACAATTCATTAAGATTAGTAATCCTTTAATTTACATTGATAATTGTATTAATTTCATGTTTACTTTTTTATTACTATAAATGGCAATATCTGTTCTTTTTATTTTAGATATATATACATCATAACAGTATAAGTTATTGTTTTATTTTCCAACACCAAAAAGAGATGAGCGGCTTTATAAAAAAAAAAAAAAAATAGATGAACAGCCAAAAAACTTGTTTGTCGGCCAACTGGGATCTATCTTAGGAGTAATTTCCGAACTTTTATTTGGAGAATTTTTCTTGTTCCAAGAAAACAACCCCTAATTTGACTATTTAGGGAAGGGAATAGTCCAGTGGTGCCCTTAAATTTTTCTTCCTAGGAGCCTCTTATTGTTTCTTCCTTTTTGGACCATCTTACTGTTGTTGAACCGATTTCCACTGTGTTAACTGTGTTCTTATGGACTGTCCATTGTTATATTTATACCGCTTCTCCCACTCCAGTGCGAGAGAGTGGTTGAGCTTCTCTTGCTCTGATGGGTTGCTGAGCTTCTCTTGCCGTTACAGCTCTTTTTTTTTAGTTTTGAGTGATTTTCTTTACATACACACACACACACACACACTATACAATTTTTTGGAATACTTTCCATTTACTTTGGGACATTCTAGGCTAGGTATATATATGTGTGTGTGTGTGTTTGTGAACAAAATTTCTCCAAAACGAAAAATCGCAGGAAGCTCAAACATGATATTCCGTTTAGACACACCATCACATCTGGTAATAATGTTTGACCAAAATCCTCAACAGCAAGAGCAATTTTTTTGAATTTTTCTTTGTTTTCATTTTTCGAAATTTTCTTTGAACTTCGTATACTACCAATAGTACTCATAAATGCCTATCACTCTTGTTTGAAGCATTCTTCTTGGAAAATCGATTCTTTGGGGGTTCTGGGGACAGGTGATTATGCTCCCTCAAAAGTACCCCCTCCCTATGGCGTAACAGCTCATGAAGGGCCAATGTTTGTCAGACGGCGATTTGAATAGTGGGGGCGTGTGGTAAGCACGCCGCAGTTCCCACACCGTTTAGTTCCGGCCTTCTACTACCTAGGGCGCTACTACTTTTTAATCACGATGCTGCAGCAAACCGACTTTGCCCTCACGGCGAACCCTGAATTCTCGCACGAAAGGCGAATGCGCTAGCCACTATACCAACGCATGAAGACCTTAAAAAGTACCACTACATTAAAATGCATGGTTCTATATGACCCATATACTATTAAAGTACATTAGCAGTATTGCTAGGATTCCAGATTTCAAGAAAATTGGTTAACCGGAAGTACGACTTTGCAGAATAGATTTTTTGGAATTATCTGAAAAAAGGCGACAATAATTTTCTTTGAACTTAGTATACTTATTGCACAAATTACATATACTTGTTTTGTAACATCTTTTTGGGGAAATATATATATTTTTTAAATTCCTGAAGAATTTATGATGTTAAATTCATTAAATGTTATTTGGGTTCTGATCAATGTTTTCTGAGCTTGGATGAAATCTCTTCAACCATTACCTGCCTTTAATAGCTACATATGCCCCTCTCACGTCTGTATTTATGCAAATGAGTAAAATGTCAATTTTACTATTATTGTATTATCTGTAGCACAACAAGTCGTGTGAGTGATTTACACCAGATTTTTTTTTTTTAGTTTTGCAGAAGAACCATGTATCATGTTGATAACGATCAATTACAAAAAAAGTGCGATTTAATTTAGTTTTATTTATTGTAAATAAAAACATGTTCAATTAAAGCACATTTAAAATAACAATAGGGGCTGAGTTTTCGTTCCCAAAGCTTTATCAAGTAGCCGCCTGACACAGACAATAGAAGTTCGTGATAAGAGATGGATAATAGTCTCCATAGTTGATGCCATCAAGTCTCACACTAACGCTCTGATGTGATTAAAACATGTCACGACGATCTATCTCACTTGCTAAATTTACTTCAGTGTGGTAAACATTTGTTTCTTGTCAGGTGGTTGATCGCACCTGTTAGAAAGTCTGTTAATGAACTGTTAAGATCATTAGTATAAATCTTTTTACATGTTTATTAATTGATACGATTAAAATAATTTTATTTGTAACTGGAAGTTTTGACACCATCATCATTACAATCATTATCAGATATGAAAGTTTAATTAGATGCGGTAGAGAGATTAATTTTGAATCATTACTTAGACGCTCTCTAGCAGTTGCATAAAAGATTAATTATTATGGTTTATTATTTAAGAGAGAATCCTCTTTAATAAATTAAATGCATAATTCAAGTATTAAGAATTTAGTTTTTCTATAAGTAAGATAAGCATGCTACTTTTTTTTATGAAATTCAAGTTACAAGGAACATATAACCCCTTGACACACCTGTAGACTAGCTGTGCAAAGATTATATTTTTGGATAATTTAAGCCGCGTCGACATCTATGGTCATTTGCGCAGTGCTGCTGGCTTCCGGACAATGTTCTCTCGTTACAGACAACACTGACCATCACTGGACAGTGAGCTGTAGAGGCTCCTCGGAAGAGAAAATTTCTAAGCGCAGCATTCTGGATTCGAACCTGGGGCCTCCGCGTTACCACTGAGTCCAGACGCTACCGCTGAACTAATCCCTTCCCTCAAAGATGATTAAAAAAAGATTCCTTAATAAAATCATTATACATTCAAATAAACAAAAAAATTAATATATTACTAGAGACTGTTCTAGACTTTTTCTGGTAAGCACCAGAGGTATTTTCCGTGATAGCCTACTTTTTTTTGTGGTTATCGACCAGTTTCCCATCGGCGTTCGCCCATCATCAATCAGGAAGCTTTTTGTCAAACAGTTGTGATAACATAGATTTGCACAGAGCAAATTTAGTTGATACATTAAATGCATAAATTTGCTCTGTGCAAATCTATGTTATCACTCTGTTTGACAAAAAGAATCCTGATGATGGGCGTACGTCCGAAACCGGTCGATGACCACAAAAAGAAGCAGGCTATCGTGGAAAATATATACGAGAAAATCGTATATACAATCATAAATTATTTGATTTTAGTATTTAATATTATCCATATTAATGCCAGCTTTTTAATGAAATATATTATTATTATTTATTTCTATTTAAATTATGTAAAAATAGAAAAGAATAAAGGATTATTTAAATTTATTTTTAACCATTATGTGGCAATTATTCAACTATTAATCATTTTTCTCAAGTTTATATTGGTAATTATATATTCTTCTCAACCTTATTGTATTCATCTAAATATTATTATTAATGGTATATCTTATTGGAGTTAAAATAAATAATATGAACATTATCAGAATAATATTCCTACTTATAAGATGAAATTTTAAATTTTGGCGAATTGACAAATTTTTCCCCATTTTAGCAGGAGAAAGATTTCAAATATTTAGAGCTCCCTTATTCATGTGAAATATCTTAAAAGTGAAGAAAATGCTAAATTCATATTTTTCATTTGATTCAAAACATAGTGAAAGAATTTATTTTTTAATGTAACTTTTCCTTATGCAAACAAAATGGTTTTACTTTTTTATTAAGAAAGAAGATTCATTATTCTCTGTTTTTTGTTTTTGTTTTAATCTGAATTGTAATGTGTTGATATAGAGTTGATAATGTAAACAACAAACTTAACAGTTAGGCAGTTTATGTCCATTTTCTACCTGTTTCATTAATAATATAAATGAAATGAACTTTTATTTGTTTAATTAATACAAATTTTTATTATTATTTACATATAATTCAAAATATTTACTTAATGGAAAAACCTTACATAATCAAAAAAAGAACATGATTGAATCTAAAAATAATAATATATAATACAATTACACAATAAATACAGAATAAACGTAAGTAAATGCAGTTTTATATTGTTGCATTTACAACAGCAGTTTAATATTTCTAAAATACCTACTACATAAGTCACGACTCACTTATCACTTCTTCAAACATTGTTCTGTTCCAGTTTTTTATATTATAGTAATTCTATCATTTTATTTTCTTCAATATGGAGCAAGAACTGTACTTTATTTAAGAGAGAAAATTTAATATAAAATAAATAATATTAATAAGTTATTTTTTTTATTTCTTAGAGCTATTAAAAAAACTGGTTTGAAAATTATTGATTATTTATATTTGATTAGAATATTGATGTTGTTTCAACTAAGGTGAAGATTATTAAGCCATAATTTATATTTGATGACAAGCATGAATTTGAATGGTGGTGTGTGTGTGTGTGCGTGTATATAGAGATTACTTTTGACAATAGGATTGGAACCTTGGCTTGTCACATAACATTAATGTGCGTACACTTATATATCATTATGGTCGTGAAACTAACAATAATAACTGTAGAATAACTTCTTCCTTTGTCATTACACTTTAAATTATCATGAAATATGCAGAATGATAGAGCATATTCGTAGTTTCACAATTCGAAGAATTTTTGTTTCGTTTTGTTTTTACTTAAATCAAGTTTATAATATTAAATTGTGATTCGTGTGATTTTAGGTTTAGTAATGGTTACACGATACGGTTGTATATTGTTGATACTATATAACTGTAATATCTCAAAAAAAAAAAAAAAAAAAAAAAAATCTGGTGAGAAACACTCACACAACTTTCTCTTACTCCAGTTTTCAAAATTGTAATTGTCAAAAATTGACGAAAAAAAAATGTTCAGTAAAAGCGCCCCTCCGGTTTACTAATATCTTGAAACTCGGAATTTTAGCCGTCTATTTATTTGTAATTAATTTTGTTTTGATGGTTGAATTGTATAATCAACTATGATAATAATAATCATCTTTATTTATTTCCATTTCTACATACACTTGTATGAACAAGACATGTCAATACATTAAACAATCTAATAACAACTTTTTTACAAAGCAAGTCTATGTAAGAAAATCATCCAAATCATATATTACTCTATCCCGGAGCATAGTTTTTAGTTTAGATTTAAACAATTTTATTGTTGGTGAAGATGAAATTTCATTTGGAAGTGCATTAAATATTTTCCTTCCCATAAATAAATAAGAAGATGTGAAAAATTAGTGGTTTGCTTGAGGAAAAGGAAAGTGGTCAGGTTCAGAGTATTATATTTATGGTTGAAGGTGTTGTAATTATTTCTAATTTTGTAGAACCATGACCAGATGGAAAAGATATAAAGAGCTGGAATTGTGAGGATTTTGTTATTTTTAAAATGCAACCTGCAGCTTTCGTTGGGTCTTGCTTTAACCATAGCACGAATAGCTCAGCTCTTTTTTGGATGTGGAAAATTATTGATGTACACGGGCTGTTTCTCCAAAACATTATCCCAAAGGAAACCGTTGATTGGAATTTTCCATTATATACTACTTTTAAGGCCTTGAAATTAAGGATTTGAGTTATTTTTCAAGAGAAATACTGTGCTCGAAAGTTTAGGAGCCAGTCAGCCTATGTGTTTTTTCCAGCGCAGATCTACAGAAATGTGGAATCCAAGAAATTTTGTCGGAGGCGGGGAGATTATGCTGCCACATTCAGTCTTAACTAAAGGAGAGTACTCTTTTCCACCAAGAGTAACTGAGTAGCACAGACCAACCGTCTTGGAATTATTCATTTAAATGCATTTATCTTTGGACCATCTAAATATGTCATCTGCTCCAACATTGGCACAATTCACAACGTCATCCTCGATTAATATCCAAGATAACACTTTAGAGAAAAACATAACCCCATCCATCCCCCAAAAGTGCCCTTAAATGAATTTTTCCATGGAAATGTTTTAAATAAAAGTTGTAGATCTTTGTATATCAGTTGATAGATCAAGTTTGAAGAAAATCGTCAGAACCATTTTTTAAAATAAGCGCAAGAAAGTAAAAAAAAATACCAGAAAATTGAAAAATACATTTCAGGAAAAACGCACTTCCGGTCATCCGATTTTTTCAAACTCGGAATTTCAACAATACATTTAATTCTAATTAATATTATTTAGATGACAGAACTGTATAATGAACTGAAATACCACTTTAAAGGAAAACCTAACCCCACCCTTCCCCTTAAATGAATTTTCCCATAGAAATGTTTCAAATAAAAGTTGTAGCTCTTTGTATGTGTAGTTGGTGTACTAAGTTTGGAGAAAATCGTCGGAGCCATTTTTGTGAAAATCGCAAAACAGTAAAAAAAAAATAGTAAAGTCATACTTCCGGTTTAGAAATTTAGATAGATAACGTACTGTCAGATCCCATCGTGGTACCTAAATGGAATATCACTTTCAACTTTCTACGGTTTTTCGTTTTTGAGGTATGCTGTTCACATACACTTACACACACACACACACACACACACAGGCCATTTGCTAAAAACCATTTTTTTTTTGGACTCGGGGGACCTCAAAACGGATATTTCGATTACAATACTTTCTCCTACTAGTAGGAGTAAGAGAAAGTGAAAAAAGAAAAGAAAAAGAAATAATCACATGAGATTCATTTGCTGCAATTCTCAAGTACTGATTGACATATTTTCTTCAAATCCGACTTTTTTACTGAATGTTTAGTTCCCTTATTCCTATCAGTTCTAGCTGAGGGTTTGGTGTAGTGGTTATGAGAAGGGACTTATAATTGGCAGAACTCCAGTTCGAGTCTCGCTTATAACCGCTTATTATATTAGTAAAAATATAATAAGGTGATGAAACACTCACACAACTTTCTCTTACTCCAGCTCTCAAAATGATGATTGACGAATTTCATAGTTTGTGTACCAAATTTAATGAAATTCGTCGAAAACTGAAAAAACTGATCAGTAAAAGCGCACTTCGGTTTACTAATTTTCTTGAAACTCGGAATTTCAACCATCTATTTATTTCTAACTAATTATGTTTGGATGATAGAATTGTATAATCAACTAGGATAGCACTTTGATGAAAATCTGACCCCACCCCTCCCCTAAAAGTGCCCTTAAAAGAACTTTTCCAGAGAAATGTTTTAGATAAAACTTGTAGATCTTTGCATGTTTAGTTTATATACGAAGTTTCAAAAAAATCGTCGGAGCCATTTTTGAGAAAATTGCGAAAAAGTGAATAAATCATTCAGTAAAGTGGTAAAGTAAACGCACTTCCGGTTATCCGATTTTTTTCAAACTCGGAATTTCAACAACATATTTAATTCTAATTAACATTATTTAGATGACAGAATTGTCTAATAAACTGAAATAGCACTTTAGATGGAAACCTAACCCCACCCCTCCCCCAAAAGTGGCCTTCAATGCATTTTCCCGGAGAAATGTTTCAAATAAAAGTTGTAGTTCTTTGTATGTGTGGTTGATGTTTGAAGTTTAATGAAAATCGTCGGAGCCATTTTTTAAAAAATTGCAAAAAAAGTAAAAAATCCAACTAGTACAGTGGTACTTCCGGTTGAGGAATTTTGATAGATAATGTATTGTCAGATCACATCATGATACCGAAACGGAATATCAAGTTTGAACTTTCTGCGATTTTTCGTTTATGAGCTATGCTGTTCACATACACACATACATACACACACACACACAGACCATTTGCTAAAAACCACTTTTTTGGACTCAGGGGACCTCAAAACGGATATTTCCGGTGAAAACTCGATATCGAAAATTTGACACGATTACAATACTTATTCAATTCATTTTATTCAATCTTATTCAATTTTATTCATCTTATTCAATTACAAATACAATACATTATCTATTCCTTAAGAGGAAGCTAGGAGTAAGAGAAAGTAAAAAAAAAAAAATGTTAATAGTAAAGTATATGCTGTTGCTAGTATGTGGTACTGTTTGTGATTGTAATAGCTCTGTGTGAAAGGTACTTGGAAAATGTAGATCCCAGAATCAAGTTCAGTGCTGCTCTGCGTTTAGATTTTCTCGCCCTAGAGGCCTTGACATCTCACTGTCTGGTGGCAAAGAAGGTTAGTCTGTAACGAGAGAACAATGCCAGAAGGCTGGCAGTGCAATGAGGAAGCTTCCCTCTAATTTTTTTTTTTTTTAATTTAAGGCGCATCAATATCTATGGTCCTTAGCGTCCGGAGCCTTCTCAGTGCACTGCCGGCCTCCGGCATTGTCCATCACCAAACAGTGATCTGTAATAGCTCCTAGGAAGAAAAAATCTAAGGGTAGCACTGGGCTCGAACCCGGGACCTCCGCGTGGGAGTTCAACGCGCTAACCACTTAGCTAATCCCTTCCCCACACAAAAAAACTTTCTTTTTCATGTTTGAGATATTTTTTTACATACACACACCGAGTATCGCTTTTGGAATAGATTCTAACATTTATTTATTTTGATCTTTAGTTTCTCTTGTTACTGGAGTTTTGAACTTTTCATTTATTACCATTATCAATACATTTCAAATCTTGTATTCTATTATACATATTGATAATTATAAGAATGCCCAACATTTGTAATATTATATGGAGCATGTGGAAAATAAATTACCCCTGAGAAGGATTACTTTTTCAAAGCAATAAAAAAAGCTCGTATAGAATAATCCCTAAAAACATTTTTTCGCACTCAGGGAACCTCAAAACCATTCCCTTATTTATTTCTTGGAACATGGAATTTTTACTAAACTTGTAAAATCATAAATATATAAATATAAATAGTGGGGCACATTTCACATGATAACTTTTTTCACAACAATACGTTTCTATGAAGCTCTAAAATTACTGGTTGAGCATTTAGAGGAAGAAATAAATAAAAAAATCTTAGCTCTCCCAGAATCAACTTAAACTCAAATTATCTTAAAAAAAAAGTTGCAAATAAAAGTGATGAGTTTTATATGTAGTTAACACTTTAAGTACTGGCAAAACGGAACACTGACGTAGATAGTGGTATCCCGTTTCCCTGGCTCCATGGTCACAATTCTGACACAATGTGCCAGATGTACTGCCTATTTTTTCTTACTTACTAATTGTCCAAGCATGCCCAAAGAAAACATGCCCAAGATACACTCAATTGTATCCTGCCCATGGAGAGAATATACTTCAACTTCCTCCATCTTTTTAGTATCCTGCTCAGGGAGAGAATATACTTCAAGTCCCTTTATCTTTCTTTACCTTTTACAAATCTATTAGCTTGTTCTTTCAGTGCTTCTCCAATTATTCTTCAAGGTTTATCTGGCGACTCTATTATACTCCTCATACTTGATTTGATGACTCATTCGGCCCTTAGATTTCCAACTTTTTATCCCAGTTTCTCTTAGCTCTTTTGAGGAGGCTATAGATAGCTTCTAAGCTATAACTTCCAAGTTGAAGATCATTTGCCAATACATTGTAGTGGGCATGACATAGGAGATAATGAGTGAGCTTGGAGGCAAGATGGTAAATCTTGCTGTAGTTGGTATTGAAACTGTTGAGAATTATTTTTCAAAAGAATAATGACTTATGAATTTCCAGCTAAGTAAATTAATTGAATCAAGGTGTAACAATTCTACGGCTTCACACTATGTGGGAGTAAAAAGTCTCCTTCCTCAACACCAAAACTGGCTTTAGTTAGGTATTTTCTCCACAGAAATACAAAACACAAAATTATCTATTTTTCATAAAAACTTAAATTGTATACAATCATATTTTTACTTTCTCTCACTCCTTAGTAAGAGGAAGTATTGTAATCGTGTCAAATTTTCGATATCGAGCTTTCACCGGAAATATCTGTTTTGAGGTCCCCTGAGTCCAAAAAAGTGGTTTTTAGCAAATCGTCTGTGTGTGTCAGAGACATTTTCCGTGGTAGCCTGCTTCATTTTGTGGTCATCGACCGGTTTCGGGCGTTTCACCCATCTTCAGGATGCGTTTTTCAGACAGTGTGACAACGCAGACTTGCACAGAGCAAACTTAGTTTTCACACTATTACAACTTTTATTTCAAACATTTCTCCGGGAATTCATTTAAGGATACTTTGGGGGAGGGGTGGGGTTAGGTTTTCATCTTAACTGCTATTTCAGTTTATTAGACAATTCTGTCATCTAAATAATGTTAATTAGAATTAAATCATGTTGTTGAAATTCCGAGTTTGAAATAATCGGATAACCGGAAGTGCGTTTGTTTTTACAGTATACTAAATAATTTTTTCATTTTTTCGCGATTTTCTCGAAAATGGCTCGGGCGATATTCTTGAAACATCGTATATAAACTACACATGCAAAGATCTACATATTTTATTTTAAACATTTCTCCGGGAAAATTCATTTAAGGGTACTTTTAGGGGAGGGGTGGGGTTACAGCTTCCTCTAAAGTGGTGTCATAGTTGATGATTATATAATTCTATTATCCGAACAAAATTAATTAGATATAAATAGATGGCCAAAATTCCAAGTTTTAAGAAAATTAGTAAACTAGTAAACCGGAAGTGCGCATTTACTGAAAAGTTTTGTCAGTTTTTGAAGAATTTCGTAATATTTGGTATACAAACTATATCATTTGTCAATTATAATTTTGAGAACAGGAGTAAGAGAAAGTTGTGTGAGTGTTTCACACCAGATTCTATAGTTACCCTTTTATTTACACTACGCTCTCCCCCTTAAGGATTTTGGCTTTGCCACCGCTATTACAGCGGTGGGTTCTTGGGTTGAGTTCGCGGTTCCACTGGTTGCTGTATGTGATACCCTGTGTCTTGGAAGGCCTGGAGGATGGCCGCTGGGTTTCTTGGGTGAGGCAGGGGAGGTCTCACCCAAGAACTACAGTCTACTGGTGGAGTAGTGGTGTGTACAAGTAGTAGCAGTCGACGGGTCGTCGACTGTTTGAGAATGGAGAATGTTATGTATGTCCCTTCTCGTTTGAATAAATAATGTATATTCTGCTATATATAATTGATTTTTATTACGAGCAGGGGAGAGAATTATACCAATTGCTCCCCACAAATATATTACAAAGTTATTCAATTGAATTCCTAGCTGGATAAAAGCGGTACAAAATAAGTCCATTGGCACTGTATGCCCATAACTTCTGTTTAGGTTGCCCAGAATCCAATGATTGTTAGAAATATTAGTTAGCGAAAACTTCGCCTTAACATGTGAACTGGAATGCTATTTAATATTCACATTAATCCGGCAATAAATAAGTTGAAAATATATTATTACACAATTATCAGATTATTTATATTTCAAAAAAAATTATATATATTACAACTTAATGTTAATATAATAGAATATAATATTTGATCTTGAATTTGTGATCTTAATATAAATGAGGATTTTTTCCTCACGATTTTGAGAACCGTTACATTTTAGAAATCCCCTAAGAGAAACTATTGCAGGAAGTAGGAGCGGCCGGACTAAAGGTCGTGACATTGAGAAGTGCAATATACAAGATAAATTCGCTAGATTGTCCATTTCCTCTTTTTACGTGATCCAATTTTTTTTTTCCTGCTATTATTAAATTTTATATTAATTCCTTTCCCGGATGTGCTAACATTACGTGACTGCAGCATTGTTATTGCTACAAATATAATGTACACCTGCCACTTATAGAGAAAGAAATTGCGAATGTATAGTGTGCACTATAATGACCATTAATTTTTATGCTTCAAATTTATTTTAAAACATCAATTATATTTTTGATAAATGATCTATTTTTTTTTAATGATATTTGAACAGATTAACTCACAATTTTAAGGATAGTGCGTATAGATAGATATAAGTCTGAGAAATATTGTGAAGCCAACTACTTTTTTTTAAAAAAACAAAATGATTGTTTCTAACAGCAAACATTTTTTGCAAAACTTTGAACACAATTTCAAGGTAACTAAATATATACCTGTGTATTAATAAAGAGATTGGAAATTTTTGTAATCAAAGTAACATTTGATTTTGCATGATAGTATTTTAGTGACCATGACCTAACTCATTAATCTGGCATTGATTATTGTAAGATTTTTATTTTTCTCTTCACAGTTATTAAAACTGATGGAAGTTGTAGCGAAGACTAGGAAATCTTTTTTCATTTAGAAACATAGTACAGTTCATATTGGAACTGTAGCTAAAAATCTGGTGTGAAACACTGATATAAATTTCTAATTCTGAGATAATAATTGAGAATGCAGTGCGGAAATATTGTAAAAGAAATATCCTTTATAACATAAAATTGTCATCTTCATCAAAATAACATGTTTTTATTTCTTCATCTACTCCTGCACCAATTTTTCGGCAACCATTAATCGGTTTTATTCCGTTCACAACATTTTTAATAGCAGATTTTGTGATAATAATTTATCAGAGACATTTTCCGTGGTAGCCTGCTTCATTTTTTGGTCATCGACCGGTTTCGGGCGTTCGCCCATCTTCAGGATGCGTATGTCAGACAGTGTGATAATCACACAGACTTGCACAGAGTAAATTCAGTTACACACTGACTGATCCTTTTTAATTGTATTTTAAAACTTAACTCTTAAACTAGGTCAAAGGGTGGTAGCTGGGTGGTAAAGGATCACGTGTTTGGGTTGTTAAAGGGGCACATTTTCCTTAAAATGGAAACAACACGTGGGGGTCTAATTTTTAAACTCTGTTGTTGGAGGGAGATTCACTTGACTCAATTAAGAGATTCAATTAAATAATCAGAATAAGTTTAAAATTGAATTAAATAACGATTTCTGATCGTTATAATTTATGATCTTTTAATAAATTCCGATTTTTTTCAGGCAAAATGCACCAAAATTTTTATAATCTCATAAATCTGCTACTTTGAAATCACTTTCTCCCTTCTTAATAATATGGAAAAACAATTTTTCATACCTTTCTCTGCCATCCTTCACTTTACTTATAAATGTAATTTAATTTGTAATTATGTTTAACAGATTTATCATTCAAAGTATTCTGCAATACAGAATAATTAAATTACAGGTTATTATAAGCACAAATCAAATACAATTTTTTTATAACACGTTACACAAGAGTTTGTAAAGATTGTAACCTAAGAGTTTGTAACCTAACTGAACATATTCTAACCTGCTCATGAATAACCATCACGCCAGTGGTGACAAAGGCAACCAGTATTATTCTTATATTTTTATACATATGTAAAGAAGAAGGGGTGAAAGAATAATTTACTAAAAAAAATCACTTCCTTCCTTTGTAAGTGGGAGTATCGCGAACATCGCGTATGTTAAAATTTAGAATTTGAATTTTCATAAGAAAATCATGTTTTGAGGTAACCTGAATAAGTTTTTAGCCAATGGTCTATGGGTGTGTTAACAAAATATCATTCAAAAAAGCAGGAAGCGCAAAATTGATATTCCGTTTAGGTATCACCGCAACTAACAATGGGAACAATGGGTGACTTTAAAGAATTTTTTTTTTTTTAATTTTTCATTTTCGAGATTTATTAAATGGCACCAAAGATTTTCTTTAAGCCGAATATTCCATCTACACGTATAGATGATATCTATTACTTTTTCAATTTTTTTTCTTTCTATAAATAGATTATTTGAAGCATCCTAGTGCAGTAACGTGATTTTTTTTTTCTGAAGTGACACTTCAGTAAAATATACGGTTCTGACACAGTAGAACTGTAAGTTACATTAGTGGCATTGCTAGAATTCTGAATTTGAAGAACTGGAAGTGCGATTTCACAGAAATAGTATTTGTTGCGCTTTAAAACGTTATCTACATGGGTAAAGCTATATATAAGACGGTGGTAAGACAGTAGTTACTTATGTAAGCGAGATGTGGGTATTGACACTTGAAGGATGAACGGGGTCTGAATGTCTGGGAGAGGAAGATCTTCAGAATGATTTACGGGCCAGTGAAGGAGCGAGATCGGTGGAGGATTAGGTTGAATGTAGAGTTTAAAGATCTATACCAGGAACCGAACCTCGTAGCCTTCATTAAGCAAGGACGCCTTAGGTGATTGGGTCATGTGGAGCGGATAAAGCCAGAACACTTGCTTTATAGTTCTTCCGGGGCTCGACCTCATTGAGAGAGAGGCGTCGCAAGAGGTGGCTCAATGATGTAGAGGCAGACTTGAGGAGCATGGGCGTATGTAGATGGGGCGTTTAAGAGCCTATGATCGACAGGAATGGAGGAAGCTAGTTGAGGAGGCCCAGATAGCGTCCCAGAAAGAAAGTGTTTGAGATTTTTGGAATTTTCTCGAAAACGGCTAAAAATTGTTACTTTTTCTTACTACTGATAGTAAGAGGAAGTATTGCGATCATACCAGATTTGGAAATTGGGTTTTCACTGGGAATAAACGTTTAGAGCAGGGCTTCTTAAACTTTTTTATATAGCGACCCCCTTCAAGCTTAGGAAATTTTAAACGACCCCCTCCTCCATATAATGAAATATATATTAACCGTAGATGTAGATGTAATATCGCACTATTTTACAATGTAAATAAAATAAGGATTAAAGAATATGTACCCATTCATTTCACATATATATAATTGGAAACGTTGATGGGATATCGGTCGTAATAAAACACAATAAATAGAATGACATAAAACTATATATATATTTATTCAATAGAAAAAATAAACTTTTGTAACAATTTTTTTAATAAAAACATATTATTAACATCAAACAATATTAATGTGACGGATGTGATTGTTTATTTTTACACAAATAATTAAATCTAGGCTCAATTTGAGTTAGTGCAGATCGTAATAAATTTTCAACGTTGATTAAAGTTGAACGGTATTTTGATTTTATGTAAGTTAATGTGGAAAAGGCTGATTCACATAAATATGTTGTACAAAATGGCAGTAATTTGTTCATTGCCATTTCCGATAGTAGGGGATAATCTGATTTGATTTCTATCCAAAATTCATGCACAGGCACTTGAGAAAATCTGAGTCGCAAGGTAGTATCACTTGTTAATTCGGCAAATTCTTCTTGTGCTTTTAAGTTTAAAAAATTAATTTCTTCCATTTCAATTGAAAATGGATTGCAAATCCATTGTTGTGTATCGATATCATTGGGAAAATACCTATGCATGTAAACTTCCATATCCTTCAAATGATTAACTATAATTTTTGTTATAGGAGTATCTTTTTTTGAAATATTGTTACTAATTATATACTCGTCAGTAAATGGAAACATTTCGAGCGATCCACTTTCCACTCTGTTCTTCCATATAAGAATTTTTTTAACAAAGGCCTCAAGTTTATTTTTTAACATAAACATATTAACGCAGACTCCCTGCATTGATAAATTCATATCATTGATTTTATCAAAAATATCTGCCAAATAGCATAGCTTGAGAAGCCATAAATTATCGTGAAAATAATCGGCCAAATTAGAATTTTGCTCTGTTAGAAATATAAGAACTTCATCTTTTAAAGTTAATAATCGTTTCAAACTTCGACCTCTTGATAGCCACTAACTTCAGCATGTAGCAATAAACTTGTATAATCCGAATCCATATCAATGCACAAATTTTTAAACAATCGACTATTAAGTGCTCGACTTTTAATAAAGTTAATGATTTTGACTGCATCAAAAAACACAGTGTTTAATTCTGGTGCAATTTTTTTAACAACAAGTGCCTCTCGGTGAATCATACAATGTGTAAATGTAATATGATCATTTCCAGCTTTAACAAATGCTGTAAAACCAAGATCTTGTCCGGTCATTGCTGCAGCACCGTCCGTGCACACACCAACACAATTTTTCCAATTTAACCCTTCTTTTTCAAATAACTCATTTACTTTTTTATATATATCTTTTCCACGAGTATGACCTGCCAGAGGACGACAAAACAGTATATCTTCATGAATGCTTCCCTCATAAATATATCTTACAAAAAGTAACAACTGTGCCATTTTTGAAATGTCTGTCGACTCGTCCAGTTGTATTGCAAACTTTGAGCTGTCTTTAAGCCTCATAAGAAGCTGTTGAAATTGATCATTGCTAATGTCTGAAATTCTTTTGGACACAGTGTCATTTGATAATGGAATTTTACTAATTTCAGCAGCATACTGTTTTCCATGAACAATTTCAGACATTCTTATAGCTGCAGGTAGTAAAAGTTGCTCTCCAATAGTAAAAGGCTTTTTCGTTTTTGCTATCAAATACGAAACTTCATACGATGCCAATAGATATTTATCATTCAAAGTAACATACTTCTCCAAAGTGTTCTTTTCTTTATTTGATGTTTGCAAAAGACGCTCAAAATATTCTATTGGCTTTTTTGATAACGTTGCATGTTTAGTATTCAAATGTCGTTGCAGTTTTGACGGTTTTCATGCTTTCTGCAGCCAAAACTTCTTTGCAAATTAAGCACACTGGTTGTTCTTCATTGTTGTGAGAAGAGCATGTGAAGCCATACTGCAAATATGATTCGTCATATTTTCTTTTTTTTGTTTTGCTAGAAGTCGGTTTGAAGCACTGCAACTTGGTTGTGACGGCGTGGCAGACTTATTAGTTGGAATTTTAATTAGCCATTTATCCATGATGGTTAAATAATAATAAATAATTAAACAAAATGTAGTTGAACTTTAAGGTAATAATTAAAAACACCAACTGAAAATTACATAGTAAATACACACATGTCACTACGAAGACAAAGCTGAGTCCAAACTGAAGTACAAACAGAAAAATAACTACACTCGAATCTTTACCAGTGCAATGACAACAAATTACGATCAGATCAACCCCGACGCATGGCGTGTTCAAAGTGTGCAGCGCACAAAGGCACCGTATCACAAAGATGCCGAAAAAGAAGCTTTCATTTAATTTTTTTATTATTCTTTTATAAAAATAATATGCCGATTCGCCTGTTGAAAATCGAGGAGCGCGTTGTATTTATTATTTTAAATGCTACTTCCATATTTTCATTTATAGGCCCTGCATAACAGTTTTGCATTGCCACTTTTTTCAAAAAATAGTTATAATAAAACTACAATAGTATTTTGTATGATTTTTATTTGTATTTATATTTGTACGTAGTGTGTATACTAATTTTAAAATTTTATTTATAATGATTGAAAAGTATCAGATCTTTGCGCCCCCCTTTCAGTAGTCTCGCGACCCCCCTGGGGGTCGCGACCCACAGTTTAAGAAGCCCTGGTTTAGAGATCCCTTTTAGAAAATGGTCTGTATGTATGTGTGTGAAAGGAATATCTCTAAAATGAAAACTTGCAGGAAGCTTAAACTTAGTATTCCGTTTAGGTACTACCACCGCATTAGACATGAAGATTTCGGGCAAAATCCATCGACCGGAAGTGCCACTTATCTAAACGATTTTTTTCAGTTTTTATGATTTTCTCGAAAATGGCTTCCAACGATTTTCTTTAAAAGCATATTAAGTTCACATATTTTTACAACTACACAATTTTTATTTGAAATATTTCTCTGGAAAAATTCATTTAATGGCATTTTTTGCGGAGGGATGGGATTATGTTTTTCCTCTGATGTGCTATTTCAGTTTAACTATGCTAAATAAATATGACAATGTAATTCTGAAATTCCCAGTATAATGGATAAGTTAGGTGGGGAGAATTTGTCTGGTTGATGAAATAAGAAGACAAGGGTTAACACTGGTAAACTATGTATAATAATAATAATGAGTGACACTGTCTGCCTGGACTTTACACTTGTAATGATACTGTATGGTAGAGTGGAATATGAGTAATGACACGTAGTGATTGCCTGTATGAACTCAGTAGTCTGAACTGTGTTGATCTGTCCATCTCTGGAATTCCGTCGCTCTATATATATGTTTCTCCCACTCCAGTCCGAGAGAGTGGTTGGGTTTGTTTCTCTTCTCTTTACTCTCTTTGGTTGCTGTTATACCAGTTTGAAGAAAATGGGTTGACCGGAAATGCAATTTTACTGAATAGGATTTCAGTTTTTTTGTGATTTTCTCTAGAAAAATGCCGACGGTTCTTAAACACTAATAAGAATTGTATGCGCGAAGAAAATTTGTCATTTCGCATAGGAGAAGTTGCGTGAGTGTTTCACAACAGACTTTTCTCTAATTCGCAATGCTTACTTAATAGTTGATTGAAGAAAAATTTATTTTAGCGGTCCTGAGGATTCTGTGATGGATTTCAAACGTTATTGTGTTTTGTTCTATTGAACAAACATATTGGTGCTGTTTTCTAGACCACCACCTACTGTCTTCTGGTAAATCGATTGCTCACTGAATAAATTCTTAGAATCCACAAATCATGAGAACTCTGATTGTGGTTACAATTTTTGAGAGTGGCTGCCCTGAGTATTGCATTCCCCAATCCCCACTTGTTCAGTTCAAGTTTGTAATAACTTTAACCTTGGCCATTAATCGCATTGATTGTTAGGATACATAAAACTTGTTTCTACTTTCTTATTACCACCATAAACCTATAAAAAATCTATAACAATAGGCGTTGAATTCATTGGCAACAATAAGTACCCATTTATTATAACAAATATTGAGTAGAGACTGGGTCAGTTTCATTTTTACCTTTCAGTGTTAATAGACCTCATTGTTATTTTATCATCTATTACTGGTAATAACGGTCATAAAGGGTGTACATTGTTACTAGTAATATTGCAATTACCTACAATAGTAAATAACAAAGAAATAAATGAAACAAGGCCAAATGCTTATTGTGCATGTACACCCAGTTTATTCGGTGAAGTGCAGTGATGTATCCTATTTATTTAAATCATTAATTTTCATTTACTTAATAAATAACATTCAATTTAATTTAATATTAAATTTAAGAAATCCATATTTTCAACTTGGAAATAGTTATTGCTTGTGCTAGATTAAGGGCAAAAGAATAAAAAAAAATGTTTTGTTACAAAATAAGATGTATTTGGTCTTTTAAAAGAAACTTAAAATTCAAACATAACTAACATTATACACATACACTTGAATGGTAAACAAGAAGATTCACATGTGCAAGAAAGGTTTGTAGGATTGCAATCGATTGTTGCCATCATCGGTAAACGGACGAGTCCATTCTCTAATAGCTTGCATTAATGAATAATTATTATAATAATAATTTCATCTCTTCATTAGTTAAAAATAAATTTTCAAACTGAAAAACTCAATTCATAAATAAAAAAGTAAAGATACTCAATATTTATTAAAGATTTGTTAGTTATAACTTATTGTCAGTTTTCCCAGCATTTTATCATTTTACTACTTTTCTTTATGTGTATGTGTATAAAGAATAGAAAGAGGAAAAGATTGTTGAATCTGGTACTCTCAAAGCTTTTTTTTTTTTTTTTTTAATTTAAGGCGCATCAACCTCTATGGTCATTGGCGCCCGGAGCCTTCTCAGTGTACTGCTGGGCTCCGGACAGTGTTGTTTTGTTGCAGACAACACTGTCCATCACTGGACAGTGAGCTGTAGAGGCTTCTAGGAAGAGAAAATCTAAGCGCAGCATCCTGGATTCAAACCTGGGGCCTCCGCGCTATCACTGAGTCCAGCGCGCTACCACTGAACTAATCCCTTCCATCAAGGATGATTAAAATCATTATAGTTCCTTATTGAAATCATTATACATTCAAATAAACAAAAAAATTAATATAATACTAGAGACTGTTCTAGACTTTTTCTGGTAAGCACCAGAGATATTTTCCATGATAGCCTGTTTTTTTTTTTGGGTCATCGACCAGTTTCGGGCGTTCGCCCATCATCAGGATGCTTTTTGTCCAACAGTGTGATTGCAAACATGTAGATTTGCACAGAGCAAATTAGTTGGTACACTAAATTCTTAAATTTGGTCTGTGCAAATCTATGTTATCACTCTGTCTAACAAAAACATCCTGATGATAGGTGAACGCCCGAATCCGGTCGATGCAAAAAGAAGCAGGCTATCGCGGAAAATATCTGTGATGCTTTCTAGCTCTGCGGAACCAACCACAACAATTTTTCTGGTAAATTTACCTACTAGCTATTTTGTCAATTTTATATTATTTTGAGATTTTTGGGAAAAACAAAGCATTTTGTTCTCCGCATGGGAGTCCAATACGTTAACCACTTAGCTATTCCCTTTCTTTAAAGCTTTTTGTAAACATATATTATATATATGACATTAAATATTTAATTATTCTTATTACTTATAAATAACATATTAAATTATTATAATAGAAAAATATCGTATCGAAATTTTGGCCTAAATGTTGTTGGTTCATACATAAAAGAACCCATTCGTATTTCTTATTCTGTGAAAAAGCCCTAGGTTAATATTTTAAGACTTACTCTTCACCATTAAAGAATTTAAAAAATATATATACCAGGGGATACGAAAGTTTCTGTCAAATCACTTAGCACGAAGTGATCACTTATTCATTTT
The DNA here is from genome assembly GCA_011037195.1 of Triatoma infestans. Lineage (NCBI taxonomy): Eukaryota > Metazoa > Arthropoda > Insecta > Hemiptera > Reduviidae > Triatoma > Triatoma infestans. The sequence continues at coordinate 345,535 of JAAEAF010000519.1, forward strand.
ATTTCGCAATTTTATTGTAAACGATACGAACGAGTTGCTTTAAGGTTTGATATATTATTTCAATGAAGAACTAAAGAAAACATTCACTTTTAGTGGAAATTATTTGTGGGAAAAAATTTTTAAAGGACACCGTGGGGAGGGTGAGAGTATTTTAAGTAAAATGTCATTTAAATTTATTGTATTATTTCTACTCTACCCGCAATATACCCTCAGATCATTTATTTATTTATTAATTTTTTATAACATTTTTATTGAACATTTGCAACTGCACGAAATGGTACAATAAGTAAAACAGATGATATGCATACACAGGGTGTCCCACTTAAACGAGCCACTTTTGAAATAACTCTTAAAAGAAGGAAAATGTCAAGAATAGTGAACATTACGTTTGTTGAAGTATTTTCGTTCTAGTTTATGGTACTGTTCATGTTTTCTTATTTTATTGCCGCCTTACAGCTTAAATCGGAGAGAAGTGAATGAGATGTTCAGTAACCGCTGGATTGGGACACTGGGACCGGCAAGCTGGCCTTCCAGATCGCCAGATTTAAGCCCTCTTGATTTTTTCTTTGGCGATATCTCAAAAAAAAAAATTTATACCAAGAAACCAACAACTCCAGAAGCACCTAGAGAAGACTTAATCCAAAATCCAAACCTGCTAAGCGATTCCGGCAGACATGAAACGATTAGCAACTTTATATGTTGGCAGCGACTGCGCTTGTGCCATTTAAGCCGAGAAGGTCATTTTGAATAAATAGGAAATATTTTGTTATCGATTTTTTAAATAAACTGGAAAATTGTTTTGTATTAATGATATTTTATCTGATTTTAAAGTCCCTTATGGTTTTAAAATAGTTTTTAAATTTTATCAGCATTTGAACTCTCTTATTCGAAATTAATAAGAAAATCCGCTTTTAATTTTAGTTTATGAAACAGAGAAATAAGAAAAAACGACGAAATTTTATCTTTATGATGGAATATGTCGGCAACAGTTTAAAATATTGAAATGAAATAAACGGCATTGTAGTGAAAGAAAGAAATGAAAGAATATAAGAATTTTGAAAATAGTTTAGTAAAATAATTTTTTAAATTTTAGCTAGTTCAAACAGTGTCTTTTACCAAATGGGAAAGAGCTAGGTACTATGATTTAGGCCAATGCAAACCAAGAGAAAAAGGGCAAGAAACAGTTAGGGTAAAACAATATTCTCCCTCCAGATATACCTGCTTTATTTGAAAAGATTGGAACTAATAGTTAGATGACATTCTTTCAGGACAGTATGTTGTAGACATTCAAGCAAAACACTTGTTTTCGCTCTCTTAGCATCAGTGCCTGTTCCGTAATATATTAATTAGTTTATACTTTCTTTGCAATAACATTACAGCATTTCTTCATTTTTTAAATAGTCTTCATTACAGTAGTAAAAAGTGTGGCTCAAAAAGAAATTGCCACTTTCAACCGTCGATTTAAGGTATAAGGCGGCAATAAAATCAAAAAACCTTAACACCATCATAAACTGTAGCGAAAATACTTCAACAAAGGTTATATGTTCACTTTTTATATATCTTCCTTCATTTTAGAGTTATTTCAAAAGTGGCCCTTTTAAATCGGACACCTGAAGTGGCGTGACAATCGTGAATGGCGGTCATCCAGCGATGACCAACCAGTTGGTTGCGGGGCCAACGGCGCCTCAGCCGTCTTGGAGGATTGGCGGGGAGTGTTGTTGAGAAGAAGTTAGCTGCTAAAGGATTAGGGTGTGATGTTAAGTTTGATGAAATTTATTGTAATGCATTTTGGCAAGTTCAGACATGAATGGAATCTTTTGAGATCTGTGTGTATAGTATGATTGTTGATCATTTATTAAAACAATTTTTTTGAAGCTAGGACCTCGGAATCTTTCTAGTAGGTTGAAGGATTTTGCCCGAAATCTTTGTATCTGATGCGGTGGTGGTGCTTAAACAGAATACTAAGTTCGAGCTCCCTACAACTTTTCATTTTTAAGATATTCTGTTTATATAGAGACCATTTGCCAAAAACCACTTTTTTTTGGAATTAGGGGACCTCCTTTTTTGGAAACGGGGTATTTCCGGTGAAAACAAAATTTCGAAAATCTGGGACGATCGCAGTACTTACTCTTACTATAATTAGTAGGAGGAAGTAAACATAGAAAAGGTATTAATGATGAATCTTCCATACTTTGGTTTCCGATATATATATATATATATATATGTTTTTCCAAAGGTTTTCCACCAATCCGTGGTTCCCTTCAGATATCGAGCGCAATTGCCCTCTTCCAAGTAACACGATCCTCTGCCTGCTCTTCTGTCAGGCCATAACTAGCCATCATCTCCTCCACCCGACTCTTGTATCTACCTCTGGGTCTACCTCTCCTTCTTCGGCCATCCACCTCGCTGTGCAACACCACCCTAGGCAATCTTCCTGGGCCCACCCTTCTCAAATGCCCATACCACGAGAGTGCCTTAGGCTCAATAATTTTCAAGGTGTTCCTCTCCACTCCCATCTTCTTCCTAATGTCCTCATTTCTAACTTTGTCCCGCCTCGAACATCTTGCAGATCTTCTCCAAAAATTTATCTCCATTGGCAGGAGTCTTTCGCGCTGACTTCTGTTCAGTACCCAGATGGTCCATCGACCACCATCAAATAAAGATCCCCCATTTTGAACTCTTGGACAGCTCTTGATACTGAGTGCTCTGGTTATTGCTATTTATTTTCCTCGATCTATGCCAAATATTTAATGATAAAATGTGTGGTTCAAGCCTCGAACAGAGCACTGAGATATTGGTTTTGGTTTTTTTGGTTTTTTTAGATGATCAAAAAGTTTATAGTTGATCGTGAAATTAAAAAGGTTACAGTTCAATTCAATAGTTGCCAAAAAACAATGAAATTAATCATGATCTGATGATATTTAATGATAATTCAACTTTGAAATGACCTAATTTTTTTTTACATTATAGAAACTAAAAAAATAAAATAAATGATAATAGAAATGTATTTTCATCATATAAATCGAATTATTCATTTTTAAAATATTGTTATTTGACCATGAAAAATAAACAAAATTGCACATTATCATAATCATGATCATATTATTGATGGATTCGTATTGTTGTTATTGATAATTCGTCAAATAATTTTTTTCCCTTCAACAGAGAAAAGGATTTATTATGTAATAGGTCAATAATATACAAAATAGAATTCTCAATAAATTTTGTAATTAGTATTTCAATGGATAATTTATTAACTTTGTTAAAGAAAATGGAAAATAAATGCTTAGTTATTTATTACATGGAGCATTATTTTCTTCTGTTTTACTTTTGTTTTTTTTCTAGCTATTATTGATCATAAGATTTTTGATATTTTAATGATTCATAGTTTAAATTATAACTTCCTTCAGAATTTGCAAATCAAACTATTTACTAAACAAAAATTATTATTATTATTTATTATTTGTAAATCAGTGCAGTCATTACACTTCTCTTATTAAACTTGTAAACTTTAATTTAATATTAAAAGGTTGATTTTTCTAAATGCTATAGACTTGTTTAATATCTCGTATAAATGAGATCATTGCACTTTAGGAAATAAAATTTAGCACTTAATATTACGAAATATTTACTTAACAACAATTTAAAACATTACGCAATATAAGCAACCAAGAAAATGGACATTTCTAAAAGACTTTTAGTTATAATTAATTTATTTATGTACATATTTGTACTTTCATATACTCCACAAACGGAGTATATAAAAAAAAAAAAATAAAAGAAAATTGAAATTTAATTGTATAAATTTAAAAAAAAAATCAATTTTTTATTTTTGACCATTCATTTTTTTTTTTTTTTTTTTTGAAACATACAATTTTCAATTCGTTTTACTACAACTTATACTAATTTAATGAAAATTTACTAATACTTCTATCTCTGCTAAGCGTGGAATCTGTTATAAACTTTCGCCCTTTTGTAAACCGCCCAGACCTTGACATTCAGCATTGACCTCTTACTTATATCTACAATCAAATCAGATACAGTTTTGATAAATAATATTAATGGATTTAAGATAAAATTATTTATTTACGGTAGCTTCAAGTATTGATTCCTTTTTTTGTGTTTGTTCATTAATTTCTTCTTTTTATCATGAAGTTTTAAAAAAATTATTATGGGAGGAGGGGAATTGCTTTTATCAAAATTAAAAAAATGCTAAATATTTTAGATGTCTAATTATTATATCGTGGGAATTATAAAATGATTCATTCTATGATGATGTTTGTTTCAAAATTCCAATAATTAATAAAACGATCAAAAATTAGTATTTATAGCTGTTTCATTGAAGGTGTACGTTGTTTATCTTTCTCATAACTAATGCGAATATTATTAGTCATATTTATTAAAATCATAAAACAAAGGTCTTTTTTTACGTTCTCTTATGAGGAAGTATTGCTTCATGTTAGATTTTTAACTAAGTTTTTTAACGGAAATATGTGTATTGAGTTCCCTCTGAATTCAAAAATGGTTTAGAAATATATCTAAGTGTATGTGAAGAGTAAATAAAACTCAAAACTCAATATCTCAAGAAGCTTATTCATGATATTTCATAAAATTTGTCAATTATAATTTTGAGAACTGGAGTAAGAGAAAGTTGTGTGAGTGTTTCATTCCAGATTTTTTCTCCTATGCAACCAGTGATAATTAAAATCCATTTTAGGGGGAGGTTGTCATCCTGAAATTAGTTTCAAAGTGATAAATCGGGTTCATCGGATCTACACATAGTTGAGAATTTTTTTCTTCTAATTCTTTAATTATCTAGTAAACGGGTAGGATTAGTGACCGAGTAATCGGAAGTTATGGATGCTAGTTCCTTATAGGCCGTCCCCATAGCTTCCGTTTCTGCAATAAATGTAAAAGCGGCAGTCTCGAAGCATTTCCAACCGCCGTGGAAGTGGAGCTTCTGGCACCAGTATTACTCTAACATGCAGACCTCTGAACTTTATTAACGTTTCTTTTATAAATCCAGCCCTGTGCCAGGGAAGTGGATGTAACAATGGGGTTTTAGTATCATATTTATATCCAGGATAGCAATCCAGATTCAAGATCCGGAATGTTTTGATAAAGCATCTTTTACAAGTTCATGGAACTCTCATTTCCTTGTTAATTTCTAGTTCTACGTGGAAGCCCCAACTAAGTTTTGGGTAACATCCAAAGCCGGCCTCCAAGCAGTGTTATCTAGCTACAGACAACACTGCCCAATCCAGACAGTGAGTTGTAGAGGCTCCTAGGAAGAGAAAATCTAAGGGCAGCATGCTGGATTCGAACCCGGGATCTCTGCGTTGCTAGTCCAGCGTGTCTACCACTGAGCTAATCCCTTCCTTCTCCCTTGACTTTCGCCAATTAACTAGGGACGGAGACCTCACTTTGGGTACTGTGTTTGTCCTTGTCTTTAAAGTGTAGAGTGTGTAATGTAATGGTGATGTGTCTATTTGTAGTGGCTTAAGTAGTTTTGTATAAGGGCTTGTAGTATGTTTGAGATAAAGATAGAAGTATTAGTAATAATCAAGAGAGCACCACTGTTTTTGAAATAAATATATTATCTCTTAGCAAATATAAGCATATTACAATATCACACTGTATCTTAAATGATGTATATCTAGAATAAAGGCAAATATCTATCATTGGCACTGAGCGATTCCTGAAGTGTTCTAGCTTTGGAAGCAGAATACAGACTTAGTTGTTTGAAAGAAGAAGTCAGACTGTCCTAAGGAATTCTCTCTCTAGCGGGGGAATTTTTTTTTACAAAAGAATTACCCTAACGAGTTTTTGTGCCTTTGTTTTCCTACTAGCAATGACCCAAATTTACAGTACCTGACTCTAAAATACACTCTTTTTGACGGTAAATTTACTATTTAATATATTTTACAAAACTATTTATTTTCATTGCTTTCTTCCACTACAAGGTTATGTAGTTTAAGTATATTGTGTACTGTTCTGACGAAGTGCATGGAGTACTGAGCTGTGGTAACTGCATGCAACTGCTGTGGTACTGAGCTACTCCCCAAGTAACTGCATGCAACAGATACCCCTTGCAGGCTTGCCATATACGTAACGAACGTGTCGTTTAGAGAAAGTATATTATCCACCAGGAACGCTGAATCCTACAAGTTCACTTCTCTTGATATTCCAGCACCTTAGAAGACTTGTGAGGTTTTATATTTAGATCTACATTGCCGCATCATCCCGTCCACGTCACCTAACTTGGTAGTTGGACGATAAGCCCGCCTGAAAAAATAGGCATTATTTTATTTTTCTTTACTTTTGTCGCAACATCTTTGTCTCAGAGCCATATTTGTGATCAATATTCAAAAATGTTCCCCTAATGACAGTCACTGCCTTGAGCAAAACCTAAATACTAAATAGCTTCTCTAGGAGCTCGTCTATAACCAGGATCAACAGGAGTGGAGAAAAAACACCTGCGAATAATAACAGTAGAAAAAATGGAAATCGATGAAGTTTGCTGGCGATTCGGGAGGCAGAATTGGTTTGAGCTTTTAATGATCCAAAATAAATTTGACATTTTCTAATATCATACTGTTGTCCTAGGCTTTCCTCAAAGTGCTGGTTCAAGATATTGAACAATCCCTCTCCACTTATGTCATATTAAGCATAAAATTTGTTTTAAACATTCCGCGTTGGAAAACATTGTTTGCTATAAGACAAAGACGTTTGTTTGCTTCATATCTTTGTTTTTTCCTTTCATAAAACTTTCAGACATTGTTTCACAAATAACAAATAGATATTAGAAAAGAGAAAAAGGTTTATGCAGTTCTATTCCGATGAAGTGGAATGGATTGGATTTATAAATGAAGGCCTAGAATAGTTGAGCTGGATGTGGATCTCCAAATAAGGTTGTATACATGGACTGGGTTCGATTCCCAAACATGGTCTTCCTTGGATTTTATTTATTGTATTAATAAGTTAGCAATATATAGCAAAGTAACTTGCTTTCTGCCATATTTTTTTACAAAGTATAAAAGAATTAGATCATTCGGTCAAAGTTAGTTCCATTATGTATAAGAAGAGGGAGTCGCGAAACATCACGACACGGAACTAGATACAAAGGGTGACGAGACGTGAGCGTAGGACGTTGCAAACATCACTCTACCTACTACCTACCACTAGTATTACCCTTGATTTAATTATTTAAACAAAACCTTCATATATTTATTATGGACTGTATGAATATTAATGAGTTCTAATTCCATTCAAATTTGTATTTAATATTTAATTATACATTTACATAATGCATTTCATTAAAATAAGGAAAAGAACGCTTCGAGGTTAAATTATTTTAGGGTCATTGAACATAAATGGAAATATGGCTTTAAGTGTACTTTTTTTTTTAGATATGAAGTTTTGTTCCATCTTTAAAAGTGCATCACTATTACAATTAAAAGTTCTTTACGTAATATTCATAATTTTCATCAATAAAATCTGATCTTTAAATTAGAGAGCAATTGGAAGCAACGTTTCTTCGATCTTCGAGTAAAATGATGTAGAACATGAACATAGAACATAGAGTGATGTAGAACATAGAAATAAATTTTAATTACTTTGTCGAAGTTCGTATTATTTAAGTTTATTGTAAATCAAGCAACTATTAGACTAGAGAAAAGGAAGCTTCCACATTAATAGCTTATCTGTACCAATTGTCTGTTTATAATACAATGATAGCAATTGTTACAATAGCAAAAGACTAATATAATTTGATATGTTTGCCAATATGCTAAAAACTTAATTGCTTAATGATATAACTGAAAGTTGTACAAAACATAGGATGAATAATAATCACCTTTAAAAGTTAAAGGGAGTGTATTAGAGCAATTAATTTATCACAAAACTTTTCTAGATTCATGTAAACTGCTTTGTTTATATTTTTATTGGGTTTATCATACATTCTTTGTTTTCAATTCATTCATTTTAAATTAATTTATTCAGTAAATTCTGTATATAATATAAATCAATAAGTTTTTAAAATTAGTAAATATGATAGTTTATCATACTGTGGTAAAACTTGTAGAAATAGAATAACTTATTGTTAATCCTAACGTCATTTAGAGGCGTCCTAAGTTTCTAATATCGCTCAAGGCGACTTTCCACCTCCTTTTCGATAAAAAGATAAATTACCAAATCATCAACTTGATAGACTTCACAAATCCAACTCATTATTTAATTAACACCCGCATATTTCTTCTATCCACTGTCGATCCGTCTTCTTTTTCAAAACACTATTCTCTTAGTGTTTTGAAAAAGTTCTGTTCCATCAATATATTTATATATTTTATACCAACGGATATATTTCATTCCATGAAAAATATCCGTTTTGAGGTCTCCTGAGTCCAAAAAAGTGGTTTTTAGACTCTGTGTGTTTGTATGTATATGTAATAAACAAGCTTCAAATTCTTTAAACTTGATAAATTTACTATACATACCACGATCTACAATAATTTTTATTTCAAATATTTTTCCCGGGAAATGCATTTTTTACTTTTAAATGCACTTTTATTTAGAACATTTCTTTGAAAAAATTCATTTAAGGGCACTTTTGGGAGAGGAGTGGGGTCAGGTTTTCCTCCAAAATAGTTCAAGGTTCATCGTCCTAAGTGAGAAGTGGCGGATAAAAGCTTATGAAAGATTTACTTTTAGCTATTATGAAACTGCTTACTTACATAAAGATTCAGGACGAACACATACAGAGAAAACTAATGAATTCGTTTTCTGTTCGAGTTCACCTCTCTTCGAAGGAGTATGTAGCTGTTAGAGTAGGGCTAAAAAGAGCAAAAGATATTGTGACAAAATCTTGTATTTGGTTTTAAGACAATTAAAACTGAAGATTACAATGTAACACACATCCACTTGGACACACTAATAACATGAAGGTTCACATGAACATTAAGAGGTTATAGACGATCGATCCTTGACATCGATGGTGGAACGAGCCATCCCCCCAACACTCCCCCTCGATCTACCAGAGATGACATTCCAATACCTGTGACACAGCTTTGATGCTTGGGACCAGAAAGAGGTTTAGTGAACACGTCGGCTAGCATTTCCTCAGATGGTGTGTACAATAGATTTACATCTCCTTCCCTCATCGCCTGATGTATAAAATGGTGCCTCGTCGCAATGTGTTTAGTCCTGCCATGATAACGTTCGTTTTGAGCCAATTTGATAGCACTTTGACTATCTGAGAATATAGTAGTCGGTTCCTGGGGATAACCAAGATCTGTCAGTAGCTTGTTCAGATACATGGATTCTTTGGACGCTTCCGTAATTGCCATGTATTCTGCTTCAGCGCTAGATAGTGCGACTGTCCTCTGCTTCTTGGCCTCCCACGATATGGGTCCGCCTCCTAAGATGTATACGAATCCGGAGTAAGATCTCCTATCTTCACTCGAGTTAGCCCAATCAGCATCAACATATCCTACGAGCCTTAGCTTTCCATGTGTAAATTTAATCCCAAAATTCGTTGTGCCCTTCAAATACCTAAGTAATCTTTTAGCTGCTTGCCAATATGTTTCATTATAATTACTGTTAAATTGACTTAGATAGTTCACGGAATGAGTTATATCCGGACGGGTTCCTGTCGAGAGGTACATGAGTGAACCAATTAGCGACTGATATGGGAACCTTTTCATCTCTTCCGAATTGGGTACTTCAGGTTTTATGAGTTTAGGGTCCATCACTGATGGGGTTTTAACTGGCTTGCAATCTTCCATACGAAATCTCTTGAGCAAATCCAGGATATATCTTTCTTGTAAAACAAGCAGTCCGTCAGGTAAATGCCTGAATTCCCAACCAAGGCAATGGTATATGCTTCCCATGTCCTTGATCTCAAAACGGTTGCTCAGTTGTCGCACGACATTATCTGCTCGCCCGTATTGGATGAAAACAGTATCAGGTCATCTACATAAACAGCGAGGCAGGTGAATTCGTCGATGCTTTTAGAGAGATAAACACATGGGTCAGTCGTACAAGGTTCCAAACCCAATTGAAGTAATTCATCATGTAGTTTTAGGTACCACTGCCGTCCGGATTGTTTCAATCCGTACAAAGACTTTTGAAGCAAGCATACTTTATCTCCTGACCTGAATTGTTTCAACATGTCTAAAGCTTTTCCTCTTATTGTTTCGTCGGCTGAAGAAATGACCTCATTTAATATTCTTTCGAAATCCTTTGGGGGTTCCATGTAAATTACCTCTTCTAAGTCTCCGTTCAGATAAGCACTTTTCACATCCAATTGGCGCACCGACAAATTTTGTGTGGCGGCTAGTGCTATAAGACATCTAATGGAGCTGAATCGAACTACTGGAGAAAAAATCTCTACCTGGAACTTGAGAGAATCCGCGGGCTACTAATCGTGCCTTTTTACGTGTTAATTCCCCATTTTGATTGAATTTCTTTCTAAGAACAAGTCGTGAGTCAATGATCTTGGAGTCCTTTGGTCTATCAACCATTCTCCAGGAGTCATTTTTTATGAGGGATGCGAATTCTTTGACTATAGCTTGCTTCCAAAATGGGAATATCTCTCCGACACTAATCCCTGCTAACTCTTCCTCATTTTCCAATTCATCCTCTCAGAGTTCATTTCACATTCCTTTTCGCTGGCCAAGTCATTAGGTATTTCTATTTTACTACCGCTCTCTAGCGACTCTTCTGTGGAGCTAACTTGGTAAATTTTTCTAGGCCTACCCCTTTTGCCAGTTTTCAATTTTCTAGGTCTGCCGCGTGCTCTTCGAAGCACCTCTTCATTTCTATCCTTTTCTATCTCCTCACAAGAGACTTCTGTATCGTAGTTCTGATTTTCGGACTCATCCATTAGACGTTCAAAGTGGTTTTTATTCTCACCTTTTTCTGAAGCGATTTCTTCTTCAATGAATTTAATATTTCTTGAGATTTTGATAACTCTTTGATTAGGGAGCCAAACCCTATAGGCCTTAGATTCTTCCGAATACCCAACGAAAACGCACTTTTCTGATTTGGGAGCAAACTTTCCTAGACACCGACCCTTAAGAAGTACAAATGCGTTACAACCAAACCTTCGAAAGTATTTCGCGGTTGGGTTTCTTCCGGTCCATTTCTTGTAGGGTGTTTCTCTGTCGGTTCCAGTTGGGCAGCGATTTTTAATATGGCAGGCGCTATTAATGGCTTCAGCCCAAAACGTCTGAGGTAACTTGCTCTCGTTGATCATACACCGCGCCATTTCCACTAAGGTTCTGTTGAACCTTTCAGCGATTCCGTTTTGCTGTGGAGAATAGGGGACTGTTAATCTTCTTGCTATTCCGTTTCTACGTAAGAAGTCATCAAAATTTTCGTTACAATATTCCAAGCCATTGTCGGACTGTAGAGCCTTAATCTTTTTGTTTAATTTATTTTCTATTAAAGCTTTATAATCCTTAAAGGCTTCCAGAGCTTCTGATTTCCTTTTGAGGAACTTTACCAAACAATATCTTGAATTATCATCAATAAATGTAATGAAATAAGAAGCCCCACCATTGGATCTTGGATTAATGGGTCCACAAATATCTGTGTGAATAAGATCTAACAACTGCGTTTTTCTATCACTTATTTTCGGAAAAGGGAGCGTGGTCATCTTTCCTTTTAGGCAAACTTCACATGATGCCATTTTATCTTTCAATAAACTCTTATCAGGGATGATACCAATTGTCACTAAATGTTTCAAATCCCTCTCATTTAGGTGACCGTACCTTTCGTGCCAGAGAATTAATTTTGGTTTTGACATTATATTGTGTGACGTCTCTATACCTGCTTGAGACTCTTGCAAGTAGTAGAGGTTACCATTTCTAAAAGCCTTTACTATGACGTTCCCTCCTCTGTCAAGAACCTGAGCACTTACCTTATTAAATAAAATACTGTTCCCTCTATCAGTAATTTTAGCCACTGACAGCAAATTCGTTCTCAAATCCGGAACGAAAAGGGTCTCATTAACTTTTAATTTGGTTTCTCCTCCTTTTCCATTATTTACTAAGATCCTTAAATCACCCTCCCCCTTAATCTCAGTTGATGTGTGGTTTGCTAAACCGAGGGATTTGTGTTTTATGGTTACATATTTACAAAGGGGGATTCATTAAAAGTCATATGACTTGTGCATCCACTGTCAATGCACCACTGATTTGCTGAGATTGGATTTCGGACATTTTCTGAGGTAGATACGTTGAAATTATGAAGTTCACTAAAGAATCCAAATTCTCCTAATGAGGTGCTAGCTCCTTCATTCGAAGGACAGTCTACCGCCTTATGACCTCTTTTCTTACAGCGAAAACAATGAAACTTAAATGGTACCTGTGAACCATGTTGTGTATTTTGTAGTGGGTATCGTTGCTTTCTTCGAGTAAGAAAAGCTTCGTTATTTTCTGTATTTGAGCTTCGACTACTCCTAGCTTCACTCTCTTGATAATTTTTATTTTGAGAATTTCAGGGGTTGGCAGCTCATCTCGAGAATCTATGGCAATTCTGAAACTATCGTAATCGTCTGACAAACTATTAAGAAGTATAATGGAAAGCAAATCGTTGTTTATATCTATGTCCAATTCATTGAGTTTATCTACAGTATCAAAAAATGTACGTATATGATCAATTGCGTTATCAACTGCACTCATTTTGTGCAAAACCAGTCTTTTTAGAAGTGTTGCTTTTCTTGCTGGCCCTTTGGACACGTAAATTGATTTTAATTTGTCCCATACCTGTTTAGAAGTAGTGCATCCTTTTATTTGCTTTAATTCAGATGGTGAAATGTTAAGAATTATTTCTGCCTTAGCTTTCTGGTCACCAATCATCCATCTCTCTAAATCCTCTTTTGTTTCAGGAGGTGTTTTGTTACCTGAAACATACTCCCAAACATCGTTCTTAATAAGGAGTGCTTCCATCTGTATAGCCCATGTATCGTAATTGTCTTTTCCAAGCATCTCCATACGTATTATACTGTTCCCACTCATTTTTATGATTTTAAAATAATTTTGGAGATAAGTAAAAGACGTTTACTTACTCTTACTAACTGCAGAATCAACGCAATAGAAATAAGAAAAAACACTTTATTAATTTCTTCTTGCCTGGGCCCATAACCTGTTAGAGTAGGGCTAAACAGAGCAAAAGATATTGTGACAAAATCTTGTATTTGGTTTTAAGACAATTAAAACTGAAGATTACAATGTAACACACATCCACTTGGACACACTAATAACATGAAGGTTCACATGAACATTAAGAGGTTATAGACGATCGATCCTTGACATCGATGGTGGAACGAGCCATCCCCCCAACAGATAGAGCATCTTTTCTATTTATTACTTTCTCTTACTCCTAGTAAGAGGAAGTATTGTAATCGTGTCCAATTTTCGACATCGAGTTTTCACTGGAAATATCCGTTTTGAGGTCTCCTGAGTCCAAAAAAGTGGTTTTTAGAAAATGGTGCTCTGTGTGTTTGTATGTATATGTGAACAACAAGCTCAAAAACGAATAATTGTAGAAAGTTCAAATTTGATATTACATTTAGTTATCACCATGGGATGCAACAGTAGGTTATCTGTCAAAATTCCTCAACCGGAAGTACCATTTTTCTGATTGGTATTTTCATTTTTTTGCGATTTTCTTAAAAATAGCTCCAACGATTTTCTTTAAACTTGATAAATTTACTATACATACCACGATCTACAATAATTTTTATTTCAAATATTTTTCGCAGGAAATGCATTTTTTACTTTTAAATGCACTTTTATTTAGAACATTTCTTTAAAAAAATTCATTTAAGGGCACTTTTGGGAGAGGAGTGGGGCCAGGTTTTCCTCTAAAGTGCTGTTTCAGTTTTCTATACAATTCTGTCATCTAAATAATATTAGTTAGAATTAAATATGTTGTTGAAATTCCGAGTTTGAATAATATCGGATGACCGGAAGTGCGATTTTACTGAAATGTATTTTTCAGTTTTCTGCTATTTTCTCTAAAACGGTTCCATCGATTTTCTTTAAACTAGTAATGTAAACTACACATATAAAGAGCTACAACTTTTATTTAAAATATTTCTCCTGGTATAGTCATTTGAGGGGGTTTTTGGGGGAGGAGTGGGGTTGTGTTTTCTCTAAAGTTTCTCTGTCATAGTTGATTATATAATTCTACCATGCAAACAAAATTAATTAGAAATAAATAGATTGCCAAAATTCCGAACTTCAAGAAAATTAGTAAACCGGAAGTGCGTTTTTACTGAACAGTTTTTTCAGTTGTCCCAATTTTCTCCATAAAAACACCGACAAATTTCATTGAATTTGATATACTAACTATAAAATTTGTCAATCACAATTTTATGTTCAAATTTTAATATTGGAATATACAACTGTACCAAATAACCATTACTTCTCTTTCGCTAATTGTGTGTTGATACAGTATTCTGTGTGCTCATCTGTACCTTGAACTTGCGATGTATTTAACTTTTGAATAGAGGGTCATATTCAACCACACAGTTCAGTTGCTTAGCTGCTCTGTTGGTGCGCACATTACCTAGTTGAATTTGTTACCAATTTTGTGTGGGTAGATCTTGAGCATTATTCGACATTGTATCAAACGTCTGGGTACCATCATCTATTTCAATCATTGTGAAAACTGTGATACCACCAACCTCTTCAACCTTTTGTACATCACATCATCAACAACATCATTATTTCTATCAAGCATAATCTAAGATTGCGTCTGCATATGATTATGGAAAACAATAGCACAGCTCAAATAACACCTTTTATCTATTAATTTAATGCGACAGAGATATAACATAACAATAAAGTCGTCAGGTTTCCTTAATAGATGCAAATATTTTCATTTTTCTCATTACATTATATATTATTGGAAGTTTGTCAATCTTTCTTTTATCCTATGTAAAAAAACTTTAAAAGAACCAGTGTCTCTTTATTTATTTTATTTTTATTAATGTTGCAATAACCATATAGGAGTGATTACTCTATCTATTTGACCATACCATTTGGTATCGCGAATTTGTATATTCTAACGGTTTTATAAAGCTTATATTTTATCAAAAACTATTGTTTAATCAGCGCTGATAGTTATCAAAACAATCCTTAAAATGCAAAAAAAAAAACGTGTATTAAAAGCACATTTTATTAATTGCTTTACTGCAGGGATTGTGCTGTAAAAAGTTCACGCTACAGTCTATGTAATAAGTGGCACTCATGGAATATTTTTACATTCTCTTACTCCTAGTAAGAGGAAGTATTTTAATCGTGTCAAATTTTCGATATCGAGCTTTTACCGGAAATATCCGTTTTGAGGTCCCCTGAGTCCAAAAAAGTGGTTTTTAGCAATTGGTCTGTGTGTGTGTATGTGAACAGCACAGCTCAAAAACGAAAAACCATAGAAAGTTGAAACTTGATATTACGTTTAGGTATCACCATGGGATCTGACGGTGCGTTATCTGTCAAAATTCCTTAATCGGAAGTGCCACTTTACTTGTTTTTTTTTTTTTTACGTTTTTGCGATTTTCTCCAAA